>AP028439.1:4052460-4496460 GCA_036509395.1 Antheraea yamamai | reverse complement strand
TCCTTCTGCTAAAAAGTATTGATAAAATGACAAAAGCTATCTGGTAAAACGCTAGTACTGTAGCAACAATTACGCTATGCGTGAAAAGGAATCGATAACTTGTGTAAGCGTTTCTGTGATTAGTTTTGTCATCGTTATTGTGAACCAGATTACGAAGACTCAAGAGCTATTGTATTATGAATTGTATTTAATCTACTAGTATCATCAAATTAAATGCCTTGACAATATTCACTCTCTGAAGACTAAGCTGGAACAGGTACCAACCACAGCTTTGAGAGTTGCTACAATAGTGCGATTATGGGTTCTCTAAGGCAAATATGCTAGTGATGTGTTGGTGTGTGATGCACCATACATACGTTCCATTGATTGCAAACATTCCCTGAAGATCATATCACTGATTTATCTATAAATCTCAGTTAAGTGTAATCATGTTTTTATTATTTCAGTGTGTCTTAAACATTGCCTATTTGATATTGATACCAGCATTATTTTGCTGGTTACTTTTGGGCAACTTCATTCAGCATATCCAAGACAGGATCTTCGTGACGGTGTACGCCGCTGCAGAACGATCTATCTTCCAAATTATGTGCTTACTGATTTACATAATGTTAAACGTTATCAACAGTATGTATTGATAAATATACCTTTATTTCCATCATGCACTTTGCAGACAGAATAAATCTGTACTCTATACTAATATTATAAAGCTGAAGAGTTTGTTTGCTTGAACGCGCTAATCTCAGGAACTACCGGTCCGATCCGAAAAGTTCAGTGTTAAATAGCTCATTTACTGAGAAAGGCTATGAGCTGTATATATCATGTCACGCTAAGACCAATAGGAGCGGAGCACCAATGAAGAATGTGTGTTAACGCTAACCCAAAGTAACTATTCCACGCGGAGGATGTCGCGAGTATATGCTATACCAGGTGAATGTTCAGATAGTAGCAATATTTATGGAGGGCACCCTGCACTCGATTCTAATTAATTACCCTAATTATCTAGAAACATACAAAAATTATACTCAATCCTGTAAGTGTCTATCTTAAAGCACAGTGTTTTGTATTGAAAGTGAAATGAAAGTGAAGACAACCAACTAACTAAGGATAATTTTTCGAAGTTTGAAAAAACATGAAGGTTTATTATTCGTTTTATTATCGAAAGTTATTAACTCCGAGTCTCCGTTGGCAGGTTTTATCACCGGTCATTCAACCTAAGTTTATTTAAGTTATTATCTATACTTTTTAAATTCTTAGAACAAACTTTACCTAGGGTTCTCTTTGTTATATAATAGTATTTGTTTTGATGTTATTATTATATGTATTGAATGTGACAATGAAGTGTCATCTCCAAGAATACCGCGAGTATCTAATTCACCTGGCAAACAATTGACTACTATACTGAACAATTAGTTACATTGAACTGGTTCGAAAACTAATATTTAAAAGTTCTTAGCACTATAGATTTAATTAAAATAAATACTTCTTGGACAAAGGAGAAATATTGTCGTTTAGCAAACAACACCGCTTAAATCTAATATTGGCGGTTTTTACTTTTATACGCTATTGGATAAATATTCTCATGACGCTACACATATCACATTTTGAATGGTTCAACTAATAAGAGACCAGTCTTCAAATCACTAATTATCACATAAAGATAATGCAATAAATAAAACAGCTTTTTCACTTCCCTGTAAAATGAATCAAATTGACTCACTCGATGTTGTTTTCTAAGAGACACTATATAAAAGAACCTGAACGGGAGGTTTCTGTTTTAATATTCTAACACCAAATGTAATTCAAACTAGTCATCCAGTTATCTAGCGAGCAACAATTGGAGCTATTTAACGAGAAAAAGCTAGCAATCAAAGAAGTATGAGAAAGGCATCCGTAAGAGGTGTTGTTCTCAGTGCTAAAGGTTTTGTGTAAAAAAACCGCCTCTATGTTTGTCATTGCAGATTTTATGATAAGTCTATTCGCGTGGCAAGGTTGGCAGGCGGTGGCTCGCCTATCGCTGTCAGTTATGTTGTTGCACTGGTGTGTGAACATGATGCTTGTGCTGCCACTGCCTCAACCCGTGCCTACGTCTGCTATAAATATTGTAAGTTGAAAACCCACAGGAAACCGAACCCCATCCTTAAAGACAGACCACACCGAAATTCAGTATTAACGTGACAATTTACATGCCCTCATGGCAGACACAGAAGTAATGATAGTTCACTGGAAATATGTTAGGATACTATTCGAAATTTGATGAATGAAAATAGCGTGATGATACCAAAAGATGGAGGTAGGGACTACTTCTAATGTTAGTTACCAAAGTAGCTAATTTGTAGTTATCAAGGAGAAAATCGCGTCAAATGAAAGAAGATCGTATAGTTGTAACTGTTAAGTATTCGAAATAACTCACTGTTTGTTACTTCTAGAGGGTTGGTAACCAAAACGAGATTGCGTCACGTAAAAAAGTAATGACATATATTATGTACTGAGTACAGTATTTTATCTTTTGTTTTTGGCTGTCACTGTACTGGCCTTAAATTTAATCCCTAACTGACAAGCAGTTACTGTTTTTAAAGTTTTATTTTTATTTTATTTCAGTTAACTATTGGAGTAGCTACGACAAGCTTTACCTTCGTATTGGCGCTGCCACTTACTCTTCTCGTGGAGATCCCAATGATGAAATTCTTCCATGTCATGTTATCCTCTTGAAATATTATTCAAGTCACTTATATACACTTTGGCAAATTTACACAAGTTGAGTCTTTCGTCAAAGGTGTAGTAAATTAGAGATATTTCGAAGGATTACTTTATTGGCATATACATTCTAAAATTCATTCCTTAAGAATGGAGGATACGGTAAAGGAAATTTGGAATAAATAGCAGTACAGATAAAAATACAAGAGTGTTTTGA
Source organism: Antheraea yamamai (assembly GCA_036509395.1). NCBI lineage: Eukaryota > Metazoa > Arthropoda > Insecta > Lepidoptera > Saturniidae > Antheraea > Antheraea yamamai. The sequence goes on along the minus strand of AP028439.1, from coordinate 4,493,549 downwards.
CTACCAAGCAGTTGTTAATCCTTTGAAGTTGTTCGCTCTTTGACATTTTTTTAACATATACTATCTTGTAGCTGCAACTTCAACCACGTGAAAATATCTGATTATTCGCGGAAAATACATATATTTTCTGAATTTAAAATAAGGTGCATTTTATTTTATCCTATAGATGTTTTCTTACTGTTTAACCCGTACAAAACCGTAATGATATAAAGACCAAACATTTCAATGATTTCAATTTTGAATACTATATTCGAAATACTGATAACCCTGTGAAATACGCAAATTTATTGAAACACTTTTTATACTTATTACACGCCTTCTATTGTGAGTCAGTCGGACTATTCCAAAAATCTTCACCCAAGTGTTGACAAAATTGCATACATTTCATGTAATGGACAGACAGACATTAATTTTAGGGTATTTTAAAGTTTACCTGAAAACGTTTGTTATCAGATTACTTTTTATTTCAGAGTGGTAAAATTTTATACTATTTACTAATCGCCCTCCGTATTCCCTTTAATAAGATATTTATTCAATTTCAAAAAACAAATCACAAAATAATACAGAATAAAATCTTAACATATTAATTAGTAATTGTTACAACGTGAATTTCAGTAATAATTTTAATTTTTATAATTGTATAAATTATAAATCTGGTATAAATATATCGTATTCAAAACAAAATGATAGAATTATTGATTTTATATTAATAACTATTTCAAGGAAGCCTCGTCGACACAATGATATTATAAGTAGATGTAGATGTAGATATAGATGATATAGATATAGATAGATGTAGTAGAGATATAGATGTAGATACGTTAACTACATGATATTTGATATTGATATTTATTGACACACATATGCGAAGTAATATTTTAAACTCTGTGGTGAAAAACAAACAGTTCAATTTTAAATCTGCATATCGCAAAAAAAGAATAACCAAAACAGATATGACATCTTGCTTTCTTAAAATATATGCCTAAAGACGGATTGACTCACAGATGCTTTATTTGCAAAGTTGTATAAAAGAAGTGGATATTTATTGAAAGTACTTAAATGAAAATATATAATAACTAGCGGGACCGGCAGACGTTGTCCCGCCCTGATTAAAAAAAAACCTGGACAAATTATATACCAAACGTTCCTCGTGAATCACTTTATCCACTGGTGAAAACCGCATAAGGATCCGTTCAGTAGTTTTTGAGTTTATCGCGAACAGACAGACAGACAGACGCGGTAGGGGACTTTGTTTTATACTATGTAAAGATTAATTTTAGTATAAAAAATTATTTATACGAATAGTATTAAAGTGTTATTTTAGTCTATTGACATTTTGCAGTTTATTATAATTTTTCGGTGTATGCAAATTTCCTTTTACTTACAAAAGATATACAGCAATGATAGATTATATATGTAGCAATATTTAATCAAAATAATGCTATTATTAGTAGTTATACTGAAGTCAGTGATGTAATTAGACATGAAGTGGCCCGGTATCAAAAGTTCTTGGAGTGTATTATTACTTTGACGTGTGATTTAGTAGTCACTGGGGTCTAGGTACGCTACCATTCCTCGTCATCATCAGCCTGTAGGAGACCTAATGCATACCATAGGCCTCTTCCTGTAGGAAGGTATGGACATAATCACCTCGCCAGCCTATGACGTATTGGCGATTTCAAACTCTGAGAAATCCACAGTTCTATGTTTTCGCACATACAGTAGTACTACAAGAATATTTCTCAGGTTCAGGTTTCCTCACGATCTTTTCTTTCACCGTCAGCCGATAGTGTTACCAATTTGAATTAGTAAATGTACGCGAATTCCGAAAAATTCGTTGGTACATGCCGGGTTTCGAACCTGAGGACATCGAAATGATATTCGACCCGTCAAACCACTAGGCCACCGCGACTTGCTCGTAGCTCGTTATTATTAACAAATTTTATCCATTATTATCAATCCATCAAAGGAAACTATATATTTTTTTCTAATTTTGTAGAAATTGAAGAATTCGTCATTCCTCATAACAAGCAAAAAGCTACAATTGAACTATATTGTAGGTGTAACTAATAATAGTGATAGATCCAAAACAGGTTGTAGGTGGTAGAGCCACGCTGAAGCTATTACTGGTTTCAGCATGAATGGGTCGGCTCACCCGGTGTACTACCACCTGACCCACAGAAACACCTACGTCAAGTAACAGTGCTTGCGACTCCCTTGGTGTTGCTAGTGTCTATGGACGACGGTGATCACTTAACACCAGGTGATCCGCTTGTACGTTTGCCTCTTATGATAAAAAAAACAAATGGTATGACATACGTTACGGTACTATCATGTCACATTATATTGGAGAAAAGACTAAATATCAGGAAGTAGGACGACATGAATATAATTTTGATGGTTCAGGATTAGTATTATAATTTTAGTATTAGATTATCATAATATAATGTAAAACTATAAACACGCCAGAATAACAACAAGTACGTAAATATGCATAGTTTCTAAAATATACGTCATAAAAATTAAATAAGTAATTTATGATTATTTAAGGATAACCCAAATAAAATGACATTGCAACCAATTTTAGCAGATGATTACTATCAAACTGATTTTACACATGCAAGCTGTTAACTAAATGCACCTAATGGAAGTATACGGGATGGGAATATGAAGCATAGTGAGTTAGCGAGGACATGTTTTGTATGTAAAAATAAAAACTATTAATATACTATCGTTTTTTTTATATACATTAACTATGTATTTACGCCCCTTCCGTAATGCTTTATGCGTTCCTAATATAATAATATCCATTTTAGTAGTTGATACCTTTATCCAATAACTTCAGGACACAGTTCCTCTAAGATAGAATTTATTTTAACCCTCAGACTAACTGTTGATTCGATTTTAGTTGCTTGGTAATCAATTAATGGTTAGTAAATTGAGCTGGCAAATAAATGACTTCACAGGTTACTATTGGCATACAAAATCTATAGGGCAATATTGTGAAAGTTCATATAAGATATGCCAATAGATTGGTGGTATCAAAGCTTAAATATGCGACCCGCTGCCGTAACCCATATTTTACGTTGCCCTTAGACAAAAAAGTTCTTTTTATATTATAGACGGCAAACGAACAGGTGGGTCACCTGACGGTAAGTGATCACCGCCGTCCATAGACACTAGCAATACCAGGGAAGTCGCCAGTGCATTGCTGGCCTTTTAAAGAAGTGTTCGCTCATTTCTTAAAGGTTTGTAACTCGTAATGGTTTGAAAACCCCGCCGCTGGGAGTCGATTTCTCAGGGTTGAAGTACGAGGCAGAAATTACCTTGAGAACCTCACCGTAGAAGACCTCCACTCAACGAGATGGTGTGGATGAAATTTCAGTGTAACGACCGCTGCTATAGACCCTATAGATATCCCATTATAGAAGAATAAGGTAAAAGAATCAGTATCAAGCTGCGGTACCCCATTTGTGTTATTTAAATAAATTTAAATCACACTATTATGTGCATATGTAATTAAGGTCATTAGGTCTTCGATTGCAATAAACTTGTTTCATTTATTTTATGGACGCAAACATTAATATACATACAATGTTCCGTTATTAGCATGCGAGTTACGAAGGTCAGAGCCGGAGGATCCAAAAAAAACAAATTACTTTAAATTACTTTATTACACAAAAATTACAAAATGATTCTAAACCTAGAGATTATCGCCGATGTTAGGCTTACTCTCACACTAAACCTACATTGTGAGAGTGTCGCCGATGTTAGGCTAACTCTCACACTAAACCTACATTGTGAGAGTGTCGCCGATGTTAGGTTAACTCTCACACTAAACCTACATTGTGAGAGTGTCACCGATGTTAGGCTAACTCTCACACTAAACCTACATTGTGAGAGTGTCGCCGATGTTAGGTTAACTCTCACACTAAACCTACATTGTGAGAGTGTCGCCGATGTTAGGCTTACTCTCACACTAAACCTACATTGTGAGAACGTCGCCGATGTTAGGCTAACTCTCACACTAAACCTAAACTAAAACTAATAGCATAGTGAATGCTATCTATGTTAGGTTAACACTGTCTTTCCGTTGTTTTCGTCCAAGTATTTATACATGGACAATGTGGGAACGGAGGAGTCGGACCACCGAACGTTTCCACTGTGTTTGTGCACCTGTTGTGGAAATTGCTGACTTGCATGCTTGAACACCTGCCGCAACTTGGAACTGGGAACTCGGCATTCTTCTTATTTATCGATTGTGTTGTGTAGCGATGGCGTAATACTTTGAACACCTACCGCATCGTGGTACTAGAACTCGTAGTCAGCAATTGTAGTGTGTAGCAATGGCGTAACATGCGTTTCTCCAAATCACATTTTGTTATTTCAGTGTTTGTTTACAGATCTGTATTCAAAATACTTTACTGGAAAATTCGATTTTATAAATACAAAATAACGCCAAATTATGTTTTACACAAGAAAGAAACAATTATAAAAGCTGCTAAACATCAGCTACATTGGCATAACCACAATCAAGACGACCTTCTTAGCGTTCTATGGACTCATCTTGCGGGTGCCGGGTCCATAGTGGAACAGAGTGAGAAACTCCTAGCAGATGCGGTGATTTGTGACACAGATTTAGATTCAAGTGATACCTCTCCGACGAATATCAATACTCATCTTCACTACTCGTTTCCAGCCAGGTCCGGTATGAACCTGGTAATGCAACTTTAGATATTCGTTCTATTATAGAACTTGCCACAATTATGGACAGGTCAAGGTCTTTCAGCAGGTTATAGAGAGATTTTGCTGATATATCTTTCGTTCCCACTTCAAACTATTGTTCATTGTTAATTCGTTTACAACGTATCTGCTATAAATTGTTTATGGAATTGAAGCTTAGATTCAAGTTCTGTGGTGCTTTTGTCTTTTGGAAACAACAACATCGAGTGAGACAATAGAAAATAGTTCACACTTTAGACTCTACTAACTTCTGCTTTCGAGTTAGCTCACATTTATCTAGATTTGACCTATCATTTGGGAACGGTACTTGTTTTCTGGATGTGCCTTACATTGACATTACATTACCTTTTCTGTACAACAACGAACGTGTATGCAAAACCTCAGGACGATGACGCAGTTAACGCGTTATAGTGTAACAAACAAACAAACAAATTCACATTCGCTTTTATATTATTAGTAAGGTGTAATAGTAGTAAGCTACTACGTAACGACAATTGGCATTTAGAAAACAATATTCAGCGAGTTGTCTCATCGCGTCGCTTTGCTTTTACGAAATACGTAATTCAGTCAAGCGATCAGTCGTTCAGTTTTCAATGTAAACTTACTACATGTCGAAGAATCTTCTATAATATTATCGTTTTCACTTGTAAATCACTTGATGTACCTAACAAAACTCTGAAATGTTTAGTTCAAACGTATGCCATGTCTGCGTGAAACTCTTTGCCAATCAAATTAATGACTATTGTTATAAGAATAAATTTACATCAGATTTACAATTCATTAAAACTATTTTACTATATGTTAAATCGTATGCAACTAACAGAAGACATCAACTTGACTTTGTACTAATCGAGTGTTTTCTTATGGAAAATGTTTTGGATTTTCGTTCCATTTTTGGTAGCTTCAACTACGGCGGGGAGTTTAACAGGTAAAATTTGACATTATCAATCTATAATAATATTATAAAGAGGTAAAGTTTGTGAAGTTTTAGATGGGATCTACTAAACCGATTTTGAAAATTCTTTTACCAATAGAAAGCCACATTATTTGTGAGTGTCATAAGCTATATATTAACCCGAAAAATGAAAAGACTTCTTGGTGATAGTCGGATTTGCAAAGTAAGTCGGAGAAAAAAAACAGTCGAACGAAAAAGTTTCTTACGAACTCTGCCTTAACGATGAGAGATATATGATTGAGTTCTAGAAAAAAGTTGTAGACCTTGATAATGCCTACAAAAAAGTCACCAACAGCATATGCCTAACTTTTATATTTTAGTCACAAAAAGTATTTTTTTATATTTTTACCGTCCAACGAAATGGGAACGGGTCAGCTAGTATATTATATTTCTTTCTGAATCAACGCGATGTCCTATAAAGTTTTAGAAAGTCAGTGTAGACAATCGTTCTTTAAAGTGTGTATTTAAAAATAACACAGTTATAACTCATATGTTATAAGTGATATTTATTTAGAATTACTCAGGATCTCATTCCACTAGAAAGAAGTACTGTTCCCATGAGATAAGTACATTATATATAAAACCGAACCAAGCCACGAGCAAAGACTGGTTCTCTATAAACATTGCTATTAAATGCGTAGTAACAGATAATGGTGGCATGGTAAGGCTTGGTGAATAATTAATACGCGGAAAATGTAGACATTGAAATTTATGACTCCGAGTATTGCAAAAGAACAGAGTTCCAAAAACATCACACCTCGAATCTTTTCCTTCTTTTAAACGTTACTGGCAATGATATTATAATCATTGAATATTTGTATCTATAAAACTTTACGTACATTCTAGAGATTTCCACCTCTCGTTTTTCTGGTACCCGTGACTTTGCCTGCGTTGTTTATTATCTTATAAAATTTGTTATAAAACTCTTAGTTTATTAAACCTTACATAACTTTATATTAAACTAGCGGACCCGGCAGACGTTGTCTCGCCCCGATTATAAAAAAAATCCTTGACGAATGATATACCAAAACCTTCTTCATGAATCATTGTATCCACTGGTGAAAGTCGCATGAAAATCCGTTGAGTAGATTTTGAGTTTATCGCGAACAGACAGACAGACGCAGTAAGGGACTTGGTTTTATACTATGTAATAATAATAATGATGAAGCTATCGTAATAATTCCTTTTTTTAGATTAGGGTCTAGTATCAAAGAAATAAAACTAAAATATTAATCGAGATCTATGAAGTAGTTTTTGAGTGATGTGTGCCCAACGGTGGACCTATATCATTTATATATGAGACTAGCTTCTGCCTGCAAGTTTGTCCATGTGGAATAGTTACGTTGGACTAACGCTAACTCCCGAGTTCGCTTACGTAGAATTTTAAAATATTTTTAAATAATACATTGTTTGTCTTAGCGTGATGATATATAGTTTATAATAGCCTTCCTCGATAAATGAGCTATATAACTCTGAGAGAATTTTTCAAATAGGACCGGTAGTGTCTGAGAATAACACGTTCAAGCAAGCAAACTCCTCAACTTTATAATATTAAGTATAGATATAGATATCCGAACCTCGAAAATAGTATTGTGGATATCGAGTTGAAAGAAAAGTAACATAGGAGCGTCTTACGAAAAAATGTATGTACTTTTTTTTAGCTGAGGAGTATTCTCAACTCCCACGTCTATTTCATTTAGACGATTACGATAAATGTCTATCAGTTCGAGATGGATTGTATTGTCTCGGCGTGTTTGAGCTTACACCGACTCACGAACCACATACTGTCTATGATTTAATGAAGGTAAATCAACTATTATTTGATAAGAATTAATAATACATTTGTATTTTTTTTTTCAATTTTTTTAAATAACATTTTTTTTTCTTAATAATATACAAGCATTAATTAATATGTTTGTCCACGATGAACTCCGAAACAACTCAACCGATCTTCATGATAGTTGACATTTATATTATAATTTGGTCCAACTTGAGAGATAGGATAATTTATATTTCGATTCATGACCTCAATATTTTATAATTACAAATTAAATGATTGTCAATGTTGATTATTGTTATCAATTGTGAGTTTCACCAGTCTTTAACAGATGGCGCTATAAATTATTTTGTTGTTATTAAGCTGTAAAACCGACTAAATATGTTATAGATGGCACCATCGTTTAATTTTGAACTTCGTTTTCAATAACTGAGCCACAACGCGTGGCCCTGTCAGCTAGTAAGTTATATTTTCCAAACTAATCTGTTCACTAATGGTATTTTCTTTACAATTAGCACCCTTTTATATTCTTGGATTTAAATACAATTTAGAATGTAATGCAACGAGTTAAAATTTTAACTATCAGGGTCTTGCGTTCATCGTTTGAAACTAGACATATTTTGTCTTCAGTATCAAAATATTAAGTTCCTTTTGTAGCTGCCTAATTTTTTTGATAGAAAGCATTACATTACTCTAATTAGTTCTGTAATATATTCAGAATCATACTGAAGGCACGTTTAATTTCAACCGCACGTTAATACATCGCGGTTACTGCCTCAACAAGCGATGCCCATCAAGAGAAACCAACACAACTAAGTATTTCGAACAATGCGCGAACGTGTGGGCAAAGACTCAAGCAATGCGTGCGAACCTACGCACACTGCATTACTGTCGCACGACAAAGGATTTACAAGTTATCATCCCACGCAACAACGAGCAAGAGTTGTTCATACAAGTGTGTTACGCTATCCTACTTTTAAATATAGTCGGAACTGCGTACGACTTCATGACTGGAACCGGACAGAACAGTAAGTTTGAACGCAAATATTTTAGGTTAATTAAAATGTATTGAAATTGTGTTTTAGATACATAAATGAATAACGCAATTTTATAATTATCCGTGACTTTAATAATAAGGTGTAGCGCGATATGCTGAACCTTGATTCCAAGATCAGTCGATGTATTCTCAGTAATCGACAATAATCGATAAGTACTCGCAAGTCTCTCATTTGGTCAGCCATTTAAAATTTAGCTACTCAAAGTCTTGGAGGTCGTAGTGGCAGCGATGAATGCCGATGTATCCTACCACCGTCGGTCATTGTTGTTTTTTAATCGCCCTCTGTTTAACATTAGACACAAACCCGTTACTTTGTCGTGCTTAAATAAAAAATATACCACCATTACGGCAAACCATTTATATGTAAATTTTGTTAAAGTACTTATATATACACTAGCGGTCACGGCGGACGTGGTCCTGCCTTAATAATAAAAAAAATCTAAAATTCAACCGCAGTGCCATCTACCGGGTCCAATTGTAAATCTAAACCATTTTAGGATCCACACGAACACGCGCACAAAATTTCATCAAAATCGGTCCAGCCGTTTAGGAGGAGTTCAGTGACGTACACACGTACAGAAGAAACTTATATATAAAGAAGATTGTCTTAGACTTTACTGCGTTCAGTACTGTTATTAAAATAACTCTGCTCTTTCCAGAAAACAAGTTACTAATAGCATGGTCTATACCAGTTAACTGGCATAAATTAACTGTTATTCATAAGGGTGGTGACGCAAGACTTACAGCGTTAGAGCCAGTGCAAGGAGCGAAGTATGTATTAATGGAATGTGGACGTCTTTTATATACAGTCTATAATTGAATTTTATTAAATTAACTATTTGCCAAGAGGCTCCCAATTACAGGAGTGCAATCCTACTTAATCTTTTTGGTCGCTCTGAATATAGCCGTAAGTTCGGGCTTCCATATAATATAGGCAAGAGCTTAATACAAAACAAAGTTAAAATATTATTGTAGGAATCTAAATTTGGCATCTATTTATCCTTAAGATGTCTCGATGCTAGACATATAATGTAATACATATGTATACCTAAATTTATATTCAGCGCATCTATATTTTCTACTAGCTTCTGCCCGTGACTTTGTCTGCTTGGAATAGTTACTTTGGGCTAACGCTACCTTTAACTCGCGATTTTGTTTACGTAGAAGGTGAAAATGTCTTTAAATAATATATATGTTAACCCCGATTTTGAAACATTCTCCATTGGTCCTAGCGTGATGATAGCCTTCCTCGATAAATGAGCTATCTAACACTAAATCGGACCACTAATCGGTTCCTGATTATTTGGCATGATAAAAAGTTTAATTCAATGAACTTCAAAACAATGAAAAGGTTGTGTGCATATGGTATAACGAAAATTGTAATTAATATAATATAGGAACTAGTTTAATACAAAACAAGGTTAAAATATTATTCTAGTAATCTAAAATTAATAATTAACTCACGGGCCCGGCAGACGTTGTCCCGCCCTGATTATGAAAAATTCCTTGACAAATTATATACTAAAACGTTCCTCATCAATCACTCTATCCACCGGTGAAAACCGCATGAAAATCCGTTGAGTAGTTTTTGAGTTTATCGCGAACAGACAGACAGACGCGGTAGGGGACTTTGTTTTATACTATGTAATGATTATTTATCTTTAATTGGTCTCGATGTTATACACATAATTTAATAAATATTATACCTACATTTGTGTTCTGCGTCCCTGTATTCAGAGCAGTCAAGAAGTTTCGCGAGGACTGTATATTAAAGGGCATTCTTACCTTTCATACTCATTCATATTTAAGAACCATAAAAAGGCAATGATAGTAATAATATGCAAAAATACTGCATCAATCAAAACAGGCTTGAATCCAGTGTGAAAATTAATGGTAGGGCTTCTTCTTACGCCCATCTAGCTAGTTAATCCTCAAATTGAAAATCTGACCCAAAGCAGCTATGGTTTAGCAGCTATACTTGAGGATACAGCTTGTAACCTTTGACAAACTGGCCACAGGTATATAGTAATCGCAATAAAATTAAACAAAATAGCATCTCTCCGAGTGATCGTTACTTAAAGTATTTTTGAGGAGGCAAAATTCCCAAAATATGGCGAACAAAACCACCAATGTCCTATTAAATATGTATTATATTGCCTCAAGGGTCTTCGGTATTTTCTGCGTAATGTATGCACACAATTACGCATACCACTACGGATTCCATGTTACCAATCCAGATTTTTTGGAACAGGTGAGTTTTTTTTTTCAATTTCAAAATCAAAAATACTTTAGTCCATTTAGGCCCTAATAAGACGACTATGAATGTCAAAACTACCAACGCTTCAGAAAACAACCCAGTCACCGAGAAGAACCGGCAAGAAACTCGATCGGGTTTATCTTTTTAACATATATATAAAATACATGTTGCAGTTGTTTTTAGTGGACGCACAGAGAGGAGTCAATTCCAGACATCGCCATCGTTCACATATTGATTCACTCTATATTAGTTTATTGATGCCAAAGCCCGCTTGACATGACGCTTAAATTTACAGTCCGGCAAATTGGCAATATGCTTTGAGAGTTTGTTGTAAAACCGAACACTATTACTTAAGAAACTGTTACTTGTTTTACTGAGTCTTAAATCTTGTTTATCGTCCTCGATAAATGAGCTATCTAACACTGAAAGAATTTTTCAAATCGGACCAGTAGTTCTTGAGATTAGCGCGTTCAAGCAAACAAACTATTCAGCGTTATAATATTAGTATAGATTCAAATTTCAAGACATTACAATTTTTATAACCACTACGCGTTCAACGATGTATAATTTCTAGCTGTGAAAAGTGAGGCAAGCGGTGTGGCGAGTGCGTGGGCAGGAGAGGGAAAGTAAAACGGATGACATTGTTTACTAAGCAAAGTTTATTATCTTTTTTGTCCTATGTAAAAAAATATTATTAATGTAGATAATGAAAAACGCAAACGAAGCCGTGGGTACCAGATGCTTGCTTAAAATAAACGACATCAAATATTCACCCTTAATAAAAATATAAGTTGGCATTATCTTCGCAGTAAACAAACGTGGCTGAAGACACTGTATTTGCCATTTATCCTCCTAGCGCAAGCTATAGTCTATACTTCTATACTTATTATTCTAAAGTTGAAGGGTTTGTTTGCTTGAACGCGCTAATCTCAGAAACTACAGGTCCGATTTGAAAAATAATTTTAGTGCTAGATAGCTAATTTAGCGAGAAATGCTATAAATATATATTATCACGCTAACACCAATAGCAGCAGAGTACCAATTAAGAACGTTTCAAAATCGGAGTTAACGTACGTATTACTTAAAAATACTTTCACCTTCTAAGTAAGCGAGGTCACGGGTTAAAGTTAGCGTTAGCCCAAAGGAACTATTCCACACGGGCGAAGTTGCGGGCAGAAGCTAGTTAAATAAAAAAAATCCAATAGTGTCTTCTTTCAGATGCCAGTTCGTTCTGCCGGTCTGTTTGTATCAAACGGTATGCTCTTAGTTCATATGTTCTTTATGATAACAACATTTTTAACGACGTACAATATGTTACTATACTCTGAGAAGCAGCCGCTAAGTGTTTCTATGTTGCCGTTACTTCTCATTAAAAGGATTTCCAGGTAAAAAAACAAATGTTCTTAGACCTAAATTTAAATATTATAAATTTTATGTATAAACTTATAACAGTTAACACTTAGTATCACGGCAAGTACGAAACTTCTACGATTTGCAACTAACTCCTCTTCAAGCACCGACATTGTTTATGAAAAGACATTCGAGCCCTCGATAAGTCGAAATCTGTGATTCCCAAAGTGGTTTATATCGATCCCCAGGGGTGTATGGCGACCAGCAGTGTGGTCGATGTCAGCGATAAAAAAATTTAAGCCCCATGGGATGCAAATAAGAGTCAGCGTTACTGATCTCATTTATCTCACGTCGTGGATTTAATTCTGGCTTCCCAGGAATGAAACATATACGGTGTTATTACAGAAAAGTTAAATATGTATTGAATACTTGTTTTAAAAAGGTTTCGTATTAAATGCACCGCGCTCGCCCGAGGCAAGTTCGCGTTACCCTTTTTCGCAAGTCTAACCTAACGTAACCAAAGCTAGACAAAAGAGCAAGATGGTGAACATTCAGCGACCGCGGTGCATTTAATACGAAACCTTTTTAAAGCAAGTATTCAATACGTATTTAACTTTTTTGTAATAACACCGATACACTTTATGTGTACTTAAATAATGCATCTTTATAATATGAAGACATATCTATATGTATAAATGAGAAAACACTTTTTCAAAACATATTAAAAGTTGAAGAATTCGCAACTTTTTCAACTTTTAGCATCGTTATATCTCAAAAACGGTGGCTCTTAAGAAAAAAAATATTGAGTTATTTTTTATGAATAATTATATGATTTACAATTTTTGTCTGATACCTAATTTTATGATAAAACTTACCGTTTTGCTGAAATACCCGTATAACTCATTTTGAAACCTTTGATCTTGAATTTAAAAAAAGTCACGTACGGAACGGATAGACACTTCAGCATTCACTTATAATGATGTTCCGAACATTCATACTAATCTATAGCTCTATGTGAATTTTTGTAGCTTCGTTACTATTTTGACCGGACTATACAGGAATTTAAGAACATTTTCGATATTACATACCTACATACTCTGTCAGAAGTATTTAATATTCTATTAATTACCTATTTTCATCTCTAATTTTCATAATTGGGTAGGATAGAATATTTGAAAGTTGAACATTTAACTGCAATCACTTCCCATGAGCCCCCTCGGCAGCGGCTCAAGCCTAGGTCCGTTCCCTCGGCGTGGAGCCCTTGAGTACGCTGCTCGCGCGATACAGTGACACAAAATCTTACATCACTGCGACAACATTACACATATCACCTCCACACACGTGCACGCATACACGCTTACACATGCAAGTGGAAGGGTTTTATTTTTTTCCCTTATCAAACTGAATTAGTTTAGAATATTATCCGATACGAAATATATATAAGAGTTGTTGAGGTATGTATGCTTGGTACACATATATGTTTCAACAACTCATATATGTATGAATAGTTAGCTTAGCTTAGGTTAGCTCAGATAGGTCGCGAATTGCATGTATCAGGCAACAGCCAAAGCCGAGGTGTGCCGCGCACCCTTGAGCTAGTTGTCAAAATAAAATCGGCTGAGTGCCTTAAGCGCTCGCCTTAGTAGTCCGGTGAAGCTGTTAAGACCTTACTTGGTCAATAGAGTAGCCAGTTCGAAAAAAAAAAAAACTTCCCATGAGAATGACACCTCCTGCACTCCTGCGTTGTTTTTGTTAGTCAACAAAGCCTACTGTTATTTTTCTCCTTTTCATTCTTTATCTAGGGTAACTCCACTACACATGCTTGTTATTGGGTATGCTGCAACATGGTGGCCTTACGTTCGAGACGGACCTCTCATATCAAGCACTATAGGCGAGAAAAGTCAGACCTGTATTCATAAATTTTGGACGCACGCGTTTTTTGGAATTTCGACCTGAAAAATGAACCTCGCGGTCGTCCGAAGACTTTAGTCGACAATGACGAATTAAAGGCGATTGTGGAAGCTGACGATACACAATCTACGGCTGAATTAGCAGCAGCTTTCGACGTTAGCGTCAAAACAATATTGGTCCATTTGCGTTAAATTGGCAAGGTAAAAAAGCTTGACAAATGGGTGCCCCACGCACTCAATGATCGCCAGCGCGAAGTACGCGTCGAGACGTGCCTTGCACTGCTCAACAGACACACAAATGAAAGAATTTCGAACCGCATTGTTACCTGCGATGAAAAATTGATTCTGTTTGATAACCGCAAGCGCTCGGCAAGTTGGTTGGATCCTGGTTCAGCACCTAAACAATGCCCTAAACGAAAACTTACCCCTAGAAAAGTGATGGTCACTGTTTGGTGGTCTAGCGCCGGTGTGATTCATCACAGCTTCTTACCAAACGGGGTGAACATTACTGCAGATGTGTACTGTGAAGAACTGAACACAATGATGGAGAAGCTGGCACATCTCCAACCAGCATTGGTCAATCGCTCGTCTCCGCTGCTCCTGCACGACAACGTGCGACCTCATACTGCACAGCAGACGGTCTCCAAGTTGCAAGAACTGGGGTTGAAAGTTCTCCGTCATCCGCCCTACTCACCAGACCTTGCGCCTACAGACTACTACTTTTTCCAGAATTTGGATAACTCCTTGGCGGAAAAAAAATTCAATACCCGAGAGGCAGTACAAAATGCCTTTGAAGAATTTGTTGCCTCCCGTCCAGCTGATTTCTTTAAGAAGGGCATCAATAAATTGCCACTGCGTTGGCAAAGATGCATTGATTGCATGGGTGATTACTTCGATTAATACAAATAAAAAATACATGAAAAAAATCGTTTAAAGTTTTTCATACAAAACGGCAATTTCATAGGTAAAGACCTAATATTTATCCATAATTTCAGCTAATAATACAAAAAGAGTTAGCTAAACATAGCGAAGGATTGTCTACAGGGCTTTTTCGTAACATCTCAGAGTTTATACTCCAGTTCATTCTTCACTTCACAATATTGCCATAATCTTGCTTTTTGCCTGCTTTTTACCCTTTGATGTACGAGGCAACTTAGTATACGAGGACATAGGAAGTGATCGAAAATGCCCACATATCTCTCCACTTCTGCCTATGTTACTAAAGACCAGGAAAGATTTCAATGTGTAAATCGCACGATATTGCTATAAAATGAATTATACTTTGTTAATAATTTTGATTTTCTTTTCAGAATATGTCCTTTATATTTGTTAGTAATCGGATTTATGGCGACATGGTGGCCATATCTAAATGACGGGCCACTGTGGCCGGCAATGGCTGTCACGGAAAGTAAAATTTGCCGCGACAAATTCCTACCGCACGCCTTATTTCTCAACAATCTGATAGAACCGGAAAAATACTGTGTGATGCCTTCTTGGTAAGAATGTATTTCGTATGTATGTATGTAAAATGATATTTTTCCAAAATATTTTTATTCATATAAATAATAGCTGTGCACGCGACTTCGGCCACGTGGCACATTATGTAAAATAACAGTGATTAATTTAGTCATCTGAATGCATTCAGACCATTCAGATCTCGCGAATCGTTACAAACGAAGTTCCAGGAAATCGGTATCCTAACTCTGCCCTCCCAATACATTCTTGATAATTTAATGTATGTCCGTAGAAACTTCGAAAACCTGCATTTTGTAAAACTGTAACAAACTGGTCGTCCCATGTTTCAGACTTAGCAAAACCAGTAATAGTTTCTTAGGTAATAGTGTTAGATTATACAATAAAGTCCCAAAACATATTACCGATTTGCCGAACTGCAAATTTAAGCGCCATATCAAGCGGGTTTTAGTATCAAAAGGCTATTATAGAGTGGATCAATATGTGAACGATGGTGATGTCTGGAATTGACTCCTCTCTGTGCATCCACTAAAGACTGTATTATAACGTATAATGGATTCCAAATATTTAAGTATATGGTAAAATGATGTACCTGATCGAGTTTCTTGCTGGTTCTTCTCGATGACTGGGTTGTTTTCCGAACCGGTGGTAGTTTTGACGTTCATAAGCGCCTTATTAGGGCCTAAACTGAATAAAGTATCTTTGATTTGATTTGCATTATTACTTATCTACTTTTCTCTGGTACTTACGCCGCGTCGTCATAAAAATGACAATAACTTTTGATAGAGTAGGCCAATTTTAATGAAACAAAGACTAAGTTATTCTCGAAGATATGGTTTATGATTTTCAACGTGTGGTTATATTGTCAACCCAGTTTTTTAGCAGTGATGCGTTGTCATACAAACAGACAGACAGATAGACAGACATTTCTAAAAATAATTGAAATGTTTTTTTTTAATTGTAATACAGCAAAATGACTGCACTGTGCCTGATGGTAAGCACAGTACAATCAATATTTCAATCATATTACTTATTCCTAGCCACCTGCAAATTTTTTTTCACGAAAATCGAAAATGTACGCAAACGTTAGATTTACATTCTTATTATATGTATAGAATATGTAAATGTAAATAGTATATCTATAGAAGATAATTATGATAGTATCGAGGACATTACTTTAACCTTCCTTCTGGAATTGCTCGGCCGCTACCACGTCACACTGCCACAAACAACGTTTGATTTTATTTGCATGATGTGTTGATTAACGGTTGACCAAGGATGAAAATAAATAAATAAAGTATAAAAAATATATTTTCAGGTATTTAGCGGTTGATATCCAGATGTATATAGTAGCCGTAACAGTTACATTGTTATTGGCGCGACTACGCAGAGGACGCATTATAGTTCTTTTTATCGCTCTTGTTGCTTCTATTGTTCTCAACGCCGTCTTGGCTTATATATTTCATTGGAAACCGATGCTTTACTTTTCTACAGTTACTGAGTAAGTGTCGAAACAATCTGTATTTTTTTTAATAATTTGTATTACTGTCTGTCTCATTATCGAATTATCTGATGTAAACCTTGAAAGAATAGGGAACAGTGATACTGATATATCCATCAGAATATATGAGGGGACGCTTATATGAGCCTGTCCAGATGAGGCGTTTTACGCGCGAGTCGACTCGTACTCAAGATACTAGAGCTACATATATCGCGTCCAGATGGTGCGGCGCGTTTCCTAACTCGCGCGTAAAACGCGTGCAATGAGCGAGACTATAGCGATACTCAGGCCCCATTGCTGCGTCCAGTACTACGCGCGAGTCAGTCGCGAGTCGACATAGTCGTCAGTCGTCTATCCGTACGACGTATGCGACGTTTCCTAGAGTAGAAACGAGCGTAAAACGCGGTATCTGGACGCAATCTATTTAGAAGCGCGCGAGTCGACTCGCGCGTTAATCGCTTCATCTGGACAGGCTCTAAATCATCGCTAAATAGTAGATGCAGGAGTAATACTTACGTCACGCAGCCGAATAGCAACTAGCTGAAGTGTGCCAGAATGGCCAAACCTCTGCTTGGACCTTTGCTGTTGACATGAATACAACAACGCGTATCGAACTTAACTAATCATGTATACGTTACTGAATATATCGCACGATCGTGTACATGTAATTCGAATCTGTAAGCTTAATTAACCAAAAAAAAAAGGTCTTTTACAGTACTTATGTACCTGCCGTCTGTAGTCTGTATTCCACGTGTATGTGATACACTGTGTTTGTTAGGTGAACTAGTAAATCTAGCGTTACGCTATTGAGGGGTCCGCTGCAAGTGTGCGGGAGTGAAGATGATCGCCCAACCACAACGGCATGAACGGTGGTTTTGTGGGCGTGGACGCGAGCAAACTCTATTTAAAGAGTCTAAGAAAAAGAAAGGGAAAGAAAGAAACGAATCGTGATCCCCGCTCATTATACACTTCGCCATTTTTGACTTCCTGCATTTTAAGTGTAGGGCTGAATATTTGAGACGACACACTTAAATAGCTTTGACGCTATACGGGACTTTAGTGCCGACATACATTAGTATTTGATTTTGAATTTCAAACTTATTGCTTGATCAGAGCAAGTAGTATTCTCAGTTAACTTTTTACCTATTTTTAGTCAATACCGCTAAAAATAACGTTTACTTTCAGGGACATTCGTACATTATTCCGTGATGTCCCATCGTTCACCCGACTATACGTATCTCCATGGGGTAACCTTCCAGCTTGTTTTATAGGCTTGATAGTCGGTCATCTGTATCCTGCTATGATCAATTCAAACTTTGATGTCAATAAATATAAGGTAAGTTTTATATAATAAATTATAATTAAAGTATTTCTTCTATTTTCTTTTTTTATATTATGGGAGGTAAACGAACAGTTGGGTCACCTGATGTAAAGTAATCAACATCGTCGATAGAGAGTCAAGGGGAGTTGCAAGTGTGTTGCCAGCTTATGTTTGGGGAAGAAGAAAGGGGGGAGGGGTAGAGTTTGTAAACCTTCGGCGCTCTCACTGACCGAGCGAAACGCAACAATGCAAGCACTGTTACTTCACGTCGTTGTTTCTGTGAGTCGGGTGGTAGTATCGGGGCCTGAGCCAACACATTCATGCCGAAACCAGTAATAGTTTCAGCGTGGCTCTACCTGGCTGTACCTTCCTAATATCTACCTTCTCTAGAATATGTGTGTAATTTCAGTGGACAAAATAAAATTACGCACATTACATTACATTACATTATATGTCATGTCATATGTCACGTTGAGAAGTCGTGTTTTTAATATTTTTACTTAAAAAAATATTTATTTTGTCTCAAATTATATCAGTTGTAATTTAAAATACTATATTTAACCTCCGATAATCGTGGTCTTATATAGATTACCTACCCAAGAAGTAGTGTGATACTTTTACAGAATTGTGTATTATAGTTTGCATATAAAAAGGAGTATTTCATCTTGTTTTTTAAACATATATTATATTTAAAACATTTAACAGAATGGTGCAATGTTCTATTTGTAATTATGATATTATGACGTCCCAAAAGCGCATTAAATGTTCTAAAAAATGCTGCAATTACCAATACCACCAAGATTGCGTTAAATACAATGAGTCCTCGACATTGCGTTCCAAGTGGATTTGTCCAAATTGCGTATCGATTACACCGGACGACGTTGAACACTTATATGGATCTATACTAACTAAAAGTAACAAGGATATTTCTTCCCCTGTAAGTGTATCGCCTTCTGTATTAAATGTATCGTCTACAAATCCATGTACTATTTTAACAGAAATACGCATTCTTCGTGAGGATTTATTAACGAAATTTGAAAATCAACAAGCTCTATTAGAAAAAAATAATACTGTTATTATAAAGATGCGAGAGGAAATCCATGATCTTACTGGAAAGTTCTCCTTGATACGCGATGAATTAGATGACGCACTAAAGTCCATTAAATTTCTGTCTGATTATCATGATGAACAGATGAAGACAAACGAATACAATAATGGAGAGGTAACTAAAATTATTAACGAGAATACCCAACTACGTTTTCACGTCCAGGAGTTGGGTGCAAAATTAAATGAAATGGATCAACATGCAAGAGATATGAATATCGAAATACAAGGAATTCCAGAAAGAAAAAATGAAAATTTGCTCACTATTATAAATAATCTTTCAACCACAGTATGTAGTCCTCTAACGGATAATAATATATTAGCGTTTCATAGAGTGGCCAAGTTAAATCATAACTCACAGCGTCCTAGAAATATTATTGTTAAATTGAATAGTCAACGCACACGTGATAATATTCTGGCTTCTACAAAAATTTATAACAAAAGTAATGGTGGCGATAAGCTAAATACATCGCATGCTGGAATAGCTGGTGAAAAACGGCCAATCTTTATTATGGAACACTTATCTCCTGAAAATAAAAAATTACATGCTGCCGCTAGAATTGCCGCCAAAGAAAAGAACTACTCTTTTGTGTGGGTCAGAAATGGTCATATATTTCTGAGAAAGAATCCAACCTCTCCATCTAAATTAGTTAAAAATATGGATAGTCTTAATTATTTATAATATATTTAATTAATTTTAATTTATTTAGCAGTAGTTAATTAGTGTATTATATCAAAATTCAAACTTCAAATTTATTATCAGAATGTAAGAGGCCTTAGAACCAAAGTAGACGACTTTTATTTTTCTGTATTGCAAAATGATTATGATATTATAATTTTAACAGAGACGTGGCTAAATAATACTATTTTTGATCACGAAATTATTGATCACCGTTATAATATATTCAGGCGTGATAGGTCGACAACGTGTTCACATAAGAATAAAAAAAGATGGCGGTGGAGTTATGATCGCCATTCTTAAAACTTATGAAGTCTTACGTAAACCATCCTGGGAATCTATTTGCGAAGATCTCTGGGTATCAATAAAAGTATGTAACCACACTATTAACATTTGTGCTGTGTATGTTCCTCCCCCTACAACGTTCGAATACGTTGATATGTTGTTCAATAACATTACAAAAAATATTCAAAACAACGTAGATTTCAAAAATAACCGTTCAAATTTAATTATTGGTGACTTTAATTTCGGAGATATAAAATGGCAACTAGATATAGAAGCTTCTAAGCTTATACCATTATCCAATAATAATGTTATCAGCGATTTACTTCTAGATGCTCTAGCATTTTGTAACCTCCAACAATACAATTTTATTAGCAATGAGTATCAAAGAATACTTGATCTAGTTCTTGCTAATAACTTATCTAGTATTTCTGTTTCTTTGATGAAGAAACCTCTCACTCAAATCGATATGCATCACCCTGCTTTACATATAGATTTAATTGAACACACATACGTACGTACCTTTAAACCTCGCCATATAACAACACGTAATTTTTTTAAATGCAACTATGAATCTATCAATGCTGAACTTGAACATGTAAATTGGACGGGATTGTTTAATGAATCTCATTATGTAGATGATATGGTAAATATATTGTACCAAACTCTAGATCCCATAATAAATTATTACACTTCAGTTTATTGTCCTCGTAATGAATCGTATCCATCGTGGTTTAGTCCATCTCTACTTAAAGTTATAAAAGAAAAAGCAAAATATCATCGTAGATATAAAAAATATGTTAATTTGAGAGACAAATTAGAATATATGATACTTAGAGAGCGTTGTGATAGCTTAGTAAAATCGTGTTACAGTAAATTTAAGGCAAATGCCGCCACTCACTTAAGAAGTAATCCTAAATATTTCTGGAAAATTGTCAAGGAGAAAAAATCAAACAGCACTTCTTTACCAAATGAAATGGTTTTCGGTGATATTAAGGCAATAGGTGGGCAGGAAATTGCCAATTTATTTTCAAATTATTTTCAGAAAGTTTACACTATCCGTAGTCCAATAATATCTACACACGCTCCAGCTCCTAATTGTAATCGTACTTTTAATGGTAATCAACTGGGGGTGTGTTTGATTGAAGATTCTGAAATATTAAAAGAATTAAAATTACTGGATCCCTATAAGGGCCCTGGGCCAGATTGTATACCTCCAGTATTTTTAAAAAGATGTGCTAATAATTTGTATAAGCCACTTGGTATTATTTTTAACACTTCACTTAGATCTGGTGTATTCCCGAATAAATGGAAACTGGCTTATTTGACGCCGATCCATAAGTCTGGACGTGTTGATTCTGTTACGCAATATAGGCCAATATCTATTTTATCAACGATGGGAAAAATTCTAGAATCTATTGTTAACAAAAAACTTCTTGCTCACTTTAGACATTATATCGATCATAATCAGCACGGTTTTCTTCCACGTAAATCTACTACCACTAATTTGATTAATTTTGTTTCGGACATTTCTGAAGCTTTGGATTCTAAAAAAGAGGTTCATGCTATTTATATGGACTTTCGTAAGGCGTTTGACCTTGTTAATCACGATTGTCTGTTAAATAAACTACAATTTTTAGGCATTCACGGATCATTGTTGAGATGGTGTGAATCCTACCTCAGGAATCGTTCTCAATTTGTGTTAATTCGCGGATTTAGTTCCCATATTTGTACAGTTCCTTCTGGAGTTCCTCAAGGATCCCATCTTGGTCCGCTTTTATTTATTTTGTTTATTAATGACATTTCGGATATTATGCAATCCAATTTTAAATTATATGCAGATGATTTGAAGATTTATCGTGTAATAGACAATTCAGCCGATGTACGTATTTTACAGTCTGATATAGATAGGATTTTTGAATGGTGTTTGAATAACCAAATGGAACTAAATTTAGAAAAATGTTTTCATATAAAATATACTAGGAAAAAAACTCCCACTAATGTATTTTACACTATTAATAATACTATTTTAGTGGAAGTCTCCACAATCCGTGATTTAGGAGTTATCATGGATTCCGCATTATCATTTCGTCCACATATTAATAATATTATTCATAAGTCATCCCATCTCTCAGGTTTTATCTTTAGACAGTTAAAAATATTTCAGCAGCCAATGCTAACTATTATCATTTTTAATTCAATAGTTCGTAGTATTCTGGAATATTGTAGTCCAGTATGGAACCCTTGTTATCAGGTTCATATAGATAGAATAGAAAGAGTACAAAAACGTTTCTTATATTACCTTTCCTACTACGACAACAGATTCCATAACAGTAGCTTAAACTCATACTCCAAACGTTTGGAACTTTATAAAATGAAACCATTACAGACTCGTAGAAAGGTGGCTGATGTAATGTTTATATACAAATTGATACACGGTTTCCTAGAATCTTCAGATTTTCTTCAAAAAATACCCTTGAGTGTCCCACGTATAGGCAGTCGTTTACTTAACAGGCAAACTTTTCATCTACCATTAGCAAGAACTAACGCAGGCCAACATTGCCCTTTATATCGCATGCTTTCTTTTTGTAATAGTTTACGTTTCAAATTCGATATATTTTTTTGTGTTTCTTTGGCCTCAATTAGAAAAAAAAATGTATTTAAATGTTTAATATAATTTAATTTTTCTTTGTATTAATACTATGACTTTGTCTTCTTATATTATGCATGCTGTGTTCACATATAAAAGGGTTCGTGTCCATTTTTGTTCATAGAACTCAGTTTTGTGGACCTTAAATAAATAAATAAATAAATAAATAAATAAATAAATTACATATTTACAGGGAACGACTAAATACAATCGTATTTATGTGAAGGGATGTTCGATACAACAGTTTTTACAATTTGTTTTATACATAAATTGTATACTGGGTTGATGTATATCGTTGTGTAATGAATTTAAAGTAGTTAGCGTCGCCTACGCTGTGCTGTCTTGCACTTCCGCCAATCACCCTCACTCAATCATCACCCTCATTGGCTATGTTACGTCACGTATCATATTCAAGGGCGTGGATTGGTCAGCGAACACTGCCAAAATAGTGAATCGGCGCAGACAAGGATCAATAACAATAATTTAAAACGATGATTGCTCAGTGGTTAGCATGGAAAGGAGGAAAATATCCCGAAGAAATCATTGCATGAGGCTTAATCGAAGCCCGCCTGGTTAGCTGCCGTCATGCAAACACCTATAGATGTGTTGTGGCAGCTCCAGTTGACAGCCAGTCTCCTTCTAAGTTTAGCGTCTTATCTAAATCGTATCTCTATATTGGATCACATCATCATTTAACATCAGGAATGATTGTGATTAATTTGCTTAAAGATATTTCAAGCATTAAAGAATGAAAACAACAGACTGTGTCGTAAAGACACACTACAGAAATAAAACTTTGTATCACAGGGAAACATTTAAAAAAAAAATACAATAAAAAGCCAACGTTACGCGGTGTTCATCCATCCAAGTACTCACCGCACCCGCATCCGACGTTACTTCACTTCGGTGATCAGATGAGAACTGGTGTTTTCAACACTCCACCCCACACAGTGCTTACCACCACCACTTTTCGTCACACAAATAAGTTGCCGATCAGAATATCAAAGCCTTCCCATAAGAAGTCCCACTTCAAAAAAACAAGTCTTGGGTCTCAGGACTTCTAATATCATATAAGAGGGTCGTCTAGAATTTGTTTGCAAGCTGTCCTTCTGCTAAAAAGTATTGATAAAATGACAAAAGCTATCTGGTAAAACGCTAGTACTGTAGCAACAATTACGCTATGCGTGAAAAGGAATCGATAACTTGTGTAAGCGTTTCTGTGATTAGTTTTGTCATCGTTATTGTGAACCAGATTACGAAGACTCAAGAGCTATTGTATTATGAATTGTATTTAATCTACTAGTATCATCAAATTAAATGCCTTGACAATATTCACTCTCTCAGGACTAAGCTGGAACGGGTACCAACCACAGCTTTGAGAGTTGCTACAATAGTGCGATTATGGGTTCTCTAAGGCAAATATGCTAGTGATGTGTTGGTGTGTGATGCACCATACATACGTTCCATTGATTGCAAACATTCCCTGAAGATCATATCACTGCTTTATCTATAAATCTCAGTTAAGTGTAATCATGTTTTTATTATTTCAGTGTGTCTTAAACATTGCCTATTTGATATTGATACCAGCATTATTTTGCTGGTTACTTTTGGGCAACTTCATTCAGCATATCCAAGACAGGATCTTCGTGACGGTGTACGCCGCTGCAGAACGATCTATCTTCCAAATTATGTGCTTACTGATTTACATAATGTTAAACGTTATCAACAGTATGTATTGATAAATATACCTTTATTTCCATCATGCACTTTGCAGACAGAATAAATCTGTACTCTATACTAATATTATAAAGCTGAAGAGTTTGTTTGCTTGAACGCGCTAATCTCAGGAACTACCGGTCCGATCCGAAAAGTTCAGTGTTAAATAGCTCATTTACTGAGAAAGGCTATGAGCTGTATATATCATGTCACGCTAAGAACTATAGGAGCGGAGCACCAATGAAGAATGTGTGTTAACGCTAACCCAAAGTAACTATTCCACGCGGAGGATGTCGCGAGTATATGCTATACCAGGTGAATGTTCAGACAGTAGCAATATTTATGGAGGGCACCCTGCACTCGATTCTAATTAATTACCCTAATTATCTAGAAACATACAAAAATTATGCTCAATCCTGTAAGTTTCTATCTTAAAGCACAGTGTTTTGTATTGAAGGTGAAATGAAAGTGAAGACAACCAACTAACTAAGGATAATTTTTCGAAGTTTGAACAAACATGAAGATTTATTGTTCGTTTTATTATCGAAAGTTATTAACTCCGAGTCTCCGTTGGCAGGTTTTATCACCGGTCATTCAACCTAGGTTTATTTAAGTTATTATCTATACTTTTGAAATTCTTAGAACAAACTTTACCTAGGGTTCTCTTTGTTATATAATAGTATTTGTTTTGATGTTATTATTTTATGTATTGAATGTGACAATGAAGTGTCACATTCTAAAATACTGCGAGTGTCTAATCCTTCACCTGGCAAACAATTGGCATACTATATTGAATAATTAGTTACATTGAACTGGTTTGAAAACTAATATTTAAAAGTTCTTAACACTATAGATGTAATTAAAACAAATAATTCTTGGACAAAGGAGAAATATTGTCGTTTATGAAACAACACCGCTTAAATCTAATATTGGCGGTTTTTACTTTTATACGCCATTGGATAAATATTCTCATGACGCTACACATATCACATTTTGAATGGTTCAACTAATAAGAGACCAGTCTTCAAATCACTAATTATCGCATAAAGATAATGCAATAAATAAAACAGCTTTTTCACTTACCTGTAAAATGAATCAAATTGACTCACTCGATGTTGTTTTCTAAGAGACACTATATAAAAGAACCTGCACGGGAGGTTTCTGTTTTAATATTCTAACACCAAATGTAATTCAAACTAGTCATCCAGTTATCTAGCGAGCAACAATTGGAGCTATTATTTAACGAGAAAAAGCTAGCAATCAAATAAATATGAGAAAGGCATCCGTAAGAGGTGTTGTTCTCAATGCTAAAGGTTTTGTGTAAAAAAACCGCCTGTATGTTTATCATTGCAGATTTTATGATAAGTCTATTCGCGTGGCAAGGTTGGCAGGCGGTGGCTCGCCTATCGCTTTCCGTTATGTTGTTGCACTGGTGTGTGAACATGATGCTTGTGCTGCCACTGCCTCAACCCGTGCCTACGTCTGCTATAAATATTGTAAGTTGAAAACCCACAGGAAACCGAACCTCATCCTTAAAGACAGACCACACCGAAATTCAGTATTAACGTGACAATTTACATGCCCTCATGGCAGACACAGAAGTAATGATAGTTCACTGGAAATATGTTAGGATACTATTCGAATTTTGATGAATGAAAATAGCGTGATGATACCAAAAGATGGAGGTAGGGACTTCTAATGTTAGTTACCAAAGTAGCAAATTTGTAGTTATCAAGGAGAAAATCGCGTCAAATGAAAGAAGATCGTATAGTTGTAACTGTTAAGTATTCGAAATAACTCACTGTTTGTTACTTCTAGAGGGTTGGTAACCAAAACGAGATTGCGTCACGTAAAAAAGTAATGACATATATTATGTACTGAGTACAGTATTTTATCTTTTGTTTTTGGCTGTCACTGTACTGGCCTTAAATTTAATCCCTAACTGACGAGCAGTTACTGTTTTTAAAGTTTTTTTTTATTTTATTTCAGTTAACTATTGGAGTAGCTACGACAAGCTTTACCTTCGTATTGGCGCTGCCACTTACTCTTCTCGTGGAGATCCCAATGATGAAATTCTTCCATGTCATGTTATCCTCTTGAAATATTATTCAAGTCACTTATATACACTTTGGCAAATTTACACAAGTTGAGTCTTTCGTCAAAGGTGTAGTAAATTAGAGATATTTCGAAGGATTACTTTATTGGCATATAAATTCTAAAATTCATTCCTTAAGAATGGAGGGTACGGTAAAGGAAATTTGGAATAAACAGCAGTACAGATAAAAATACAAGAGTGTTTTGACTACCAAGCAGTTGTTAATCCTTTGAAGTTGTTCGCTCTTTGACATTTTTTTAACATCTATCTTCTATCTTCAGCTATTATCTTGTAGCTGCAACTTCAACCACGTGAAAATATCTGATTATTCGCGGAAAATACATATATTTTCTGAATTTAAAATAAGGTGCATTTTATTTTATCCTATAGATGTTTTCTTACTGTTTAACCCGTACAAAACCGTAATGATATAAAGACCAAACATTTCAATGATTTCAATTTTGAATACTATATTCGAAATACTGATAACCCTGTGAAATACGCAAATTTATTGAAACACTTTTTATACTTATTACACGCCTTCTATTGTGAGTCAGTCGGACTATTCCAAAAATCTTCACCCAAGTGTTGACAAAATTGCATACATTTCATGTAATGGACAGACAGACATTAATTTTAGGGTATTTTAAAGTTTACCTGAAAACGTTTGTTATCAGATTACTTTTTATTTCAGAGTGGTAAAATTTTATACTATTTACTAATCGCCCTCCGTATTCCCTTTAATAAGATATTTATTCAATTTCAAAAAACAAATCACAAAATAATACAGAATAAAATCTTAACATATTAATTAGTAATTGTTACAACGTGAATTTCAGTAATAATTTTAATTTTTATAATTGTATAAATTATAAATCTGGTATAAATATATCGTATTCAAAACAAAATGATAGAATTATTGATTTTATATTAATAACTATTTCAAGGAAGCCTCGTCGACACAATGATATTATAAGTAGATGTAGATGTAGATATAGATGATATAGATATAGATAGATGTAGTAGAGATATAGATGTAGATACGTTAACTACATGATATTTGATATTGATATTTATTGACACACATATGCGAAGTAATATTTTAAACTCTGTGGTGAAAAACAAACAGTTCAATTTTAAATCTGCATATCGCAAAAAAAGAATAACCAAAACAGATATGACATCTTGCTTTCTTAAAATATATGCCTAAAGACGGATTGACTCACAGATGCTTTATTTGCAAAGTTGTATAAAAGAAGTGGATATTTATTGAAAGTACTTAAATGAAAATATATAATAACTAGCGGGACCGGCAGACGTTGTCCCGCCCTGATTAAAAAAAAACCTGGACAAATTATATACCAAACGTTCCTCGTGAATCACTTTATCCACTGGTGAAAACCGCATAAGGATCCGTTCAGTAGTTTTTGAGTTTATCGCGAACAGACAGACAGACAGACGCGGTAGGGGACTTTGTTTTATACTATGTAAAGATTAATTTTAGTATAAAAAATTATTTATACGAATAGTATTAAAGTGTTATTTTAGTCTATTGACATTTTGCAGTTTATTATAATTTTTCGGTGTATGCAAATTTCCTTTTACTTACAAAAGATATACAGCAATGATAGATTATATATGTAGCAATATTTAATCAAAATAATGCTATTATTAGTAGTTATACTGAAGTCAGTGATGTAATTAGACATGAAGTGGCCCGGTATCAAAAGTTCTTGGAGTGTATTATTACTTTGACGTGTGATTTAGTAGTCACTGGGGTCTAGGTACGCTACCATTCCTCGTCATCATCAGCCTGTAGGAGACCTAATGCATACCATAGGCCTCTTCCTGTAGGAAGGTATGGACATAATCACCTCGCCAGCCTATGACGTATTGGCGATTTCAAACTCTGAGAAATCCACAGTTCTATGTTTTCGCACATACAGTAGTACTACAAGAATATTTCTCAGGTTCAGGTTTCCTCACGATCTTTTCTTTCACCGTCAGCCGATAGTGTTACCAATTTGAATTAGTAAATGTACGCGAATTCCGAAAAATTCGTTGGTACATGCCGGGTTTCGAACCTGAGGACATCGAAATGATATTCGACCCGTCAAACCACTAGGCCACCGCGACTTGCTCGTAGCTCGTTATTATTAACAAATTTTATCCATTATTATCAATCCATCAAAGGAAACTATATATTTTTTTCTAATTTTGTAGAAATTGAAGAATTCGTCATTCCTCATAACAAGCAAAAAGCTACAATTGAACTATATTGTAGGTGTAACTAATAATAGTGATAGATCCAAAACAGGTTGTAGGTGGTAGAGCCACGCTGAAGCTATTACTGGTTTCAGCATGAATGGGTCGGCTCACCCGGTGTACTACCACCTGACCCACAGAAACACCTACGTCAAGTAACAGTGCTTGCGACTCCCTTGGTGTTGCTAGTGTCTATGGACGACGGTGATCACTTAACACCAGGTGATCCGCTTGTACGTTTGCCTCTTATGATAAAAAAAACAAATGGTATGACATACGTTACGGTACTATCATGTCACATTATATTGGAGAAAAGACTAAATATCAGGAAGTAGGACGACATGAATATAATTTTGATGGTTCAGGATTAGTATTATAATTTTAGTATTAGATTATCATAATATAATGTAAAACTATAAACACGCCAGAATAACAACAAGTACGTAAATATGCATAGTTTCTAAAATATACGTCATAAAAATTAAATAAGTAATTTATGATTATTTAAGGATAACCCAAATAAAATGACATTGCAACCAATTTTAGCAGATGATTACTATCAAACTGATTTTACACATGCAAGCTGTTAACTAAATGCACCTAATGGAAGTATACGGGATGGGAATATGAAGCATAGTGAGTTAGCGAGGACATGTTTTGTATGTAAAAATAAAAACTATTAATATACTATCGTTTTTTTTATATACATTAACTATGTATTTACGCCCCTTCCGTAATGCTTTATGCGTTCCTAATATAATAATATCCATTTTAGTAGTTGATACCTTTATCCAATAACTTCAGGACACAGTTCCTCTAAGATAGAATTTATTTTAACCCTCAGACTAACTGTTGATTCGATTTTAGTTGCTTGGTAATCAATTAATGGTTAGTAAATTGAGCTGGCAAATAAATGACTTCACAGGTTACTATTGGCATACAAAATCTATAGGGCAATATTGTGAAAGTTCATATAAGATATGCCAATAGATTGGTGGTATCAAAGCTTAAATATGCGACCCGCTGCCGTAACCCATATTTTACGTTGCCCTTAGACAAAAAAGTTCTTTTTATATTATAGACGGCAAACGAACAGGTGGGTCACCTGACGGTAAGTGATCACCGCCGTCCATAGACACTAGCAATACCAGGGAAGTCGCCAGTGCATTGCTGGCCTTTTAAAGAAGTGTTCGCTCATTTCTTAAAGGTTTGTAACTCGTAATGGTTTGAAAACCCCGCCGCTGGGAGTCGATTTCTCAGGGTTGAAGTACGAGGCAGAAATTACCTTGAGAACCTCACCGTAGAAGACCTCCACTCAACGAGATGGTGTGGATGAAATTTCAGTGTAACGACCGCTGCTATAGACCCTATAGATATCCCATTATAGAAGAATAAGGTAAAAGAATCAGTATCAAGCTGCGGTACCCCATTTGTGTTATTTAAATAAATTTAAATCACACTATTATGTGCATATGTAATTAAGGTCATTAGGTCTTCGATTGCAATAAACTTGTTTCATTTATTTTATGGACGCAAACATTAATATACATACAATGTTCCGTTATTAGCATGCGAGTTACGAAGGTCAGAGCCGGAGGATCCAAAAAAAACAAATTACTTTAAATTACTTTATTACACAAAAATTACAAAATGATTCTAAACCTAGAGATTATCGCCGATGTTAGGCTTACTCTCACACTAAACCTACATTGTGAGAGTGTCGCCGATGTTAGGCTAACTCTCACACTAAACCTACATTGTGAGAGTGTCGCCGATGTTAGGTTAACTCTCACACTAAACCTACATTGTGAGAGTGTCACCGATGTTAGGCTAACTCTCACACTAAACCTACATTGTGAGAGTGTCGCCGATGTTAGGTTAACTCTCACACTAAACCTACATTGTGAGAGTGTCGCCGATGTTAGGCTTACTCTCACACTAAACCTACATTGTGAGAACGTCGCCGATGTTAGGCTAACTCTCACACTAAACCTAAACTAAAACTAATAGCATAGTGAATGCTATCTATGTTAGGTTAACACTGACTTTCCGTTGTTTTCGTCCAAGTATTTATACATGGACAATGTGGGAACGGAGGAGTCGGACCACCGAACGTTTCCACTGTGTTTGTGCACCTGTTGTGGAAATTGCTGACTTGCATGCTTGAACACCTGCCGCAACTTGGAACTGGGAACTCGGCATTCTTCTTATTTATCGATTGTGTTGTGTAGCGATGGCGTAATACTTTGAACACCTACCGCATCGTGGTACTAGAACTCGTAGTCAGCAATTGTAGTGTGTAGCAATGGCGTAACATGCGTTTCTCCAAATCACATTTTGTTATTTCAGTGTTTGTTTACAGATCTGTATTCAAAATACTTTACTGGAAAATTCGATTTTATAAATACAAAATAACGCCAAATTATGTTTTACACAAGAAAGAAACAATTATAAAAGCTGCTAAACATCAGCTACATTGGCATAACCACAATCAAGACGACCTTCTTAGCGTTCTATGGACTCATCTTGCGGGTGCCGGGTCCATAGTGGAACAGAGTGAGAAACTCCTAGCAGATGCGGTGATTTGTGACACAGATTTAGATTCAAGTGATACCTCTCCGACGAATATCAATACTCATCTTCACTACTCGTTTCCAGCCAGGTCCGGTATGAACCTGGTAATGCAACTTTAGATATTCGTTCTATTATAGAACTTGCCACAATTATGGACAGGTCAAGGTCTTTCAGCAGGTTATAGAGAGATTTTGCTGATATATCTTTCGTTCCCACTTCAAACTATTGTTCATTGTTAATTCGTTTACAACGTATCTGCTATAAATTGTTTATGGAATTGAAGCTTAGATTCAAGTTCTGTGGTGCTTTTGTCTTTTGGAAACAACAACATCGAGTGAGACAATAGAAAATAGTTCACACTTTAGACTCTACTAACTTCTGCTTTCGAGTTAGCTCACATTTATCTAGATTTGACCTATCATTTGGGAACGGTACTTGTTTTCTGGATGTGCCTTACATTGACATTACATTACCTTTTCTGTACAACAACGAACGTGTATGCAAAACCTCAGGACGATGACGCAGTTAACGCGTTATAGTGTAACAAACAAACAAACAAATTCACATTCGCTTTTATATTATTAGTAAGGTGTAATAGTAGTAAGCTACTACGTAACGACAATTGGCATTTAGAAAACAATATTCAGCGAGTTGTCTCATCGCGTCGCTTTGCTTTTACGAAATACGTAATTCAGTCAAGCGATCAGTCGTTCAGTTTTCAATGTAAACTTACTACATGTCGAAGAATCTTCTATAATATTATCGTTTTCACTTGTAAATCACTTGATGTACCTAACAAAACTCTGAAATGTTTAGTTCAAACGTATGCCATGTCTGCGTGAAACTCTTTGCCAATCAAATTAATGACTATTGTTATAAGAATAAATTTACATCAGATTTACAATTCATTAAAACTATTTTACTATATGTTAAATCGTATGCAACTAACAGAAGACATCAACTTGACTTTGTACTAATCGAGTGTTTTCTTATGGAAAATGTTTTGGATTTTCGTTCCATTTTTGGTAGCTTCAACTACGGCGGGGAGTTTAACAGGTAAAATTTGACATTATCAATCTATAATAATATTATAAAGAGGTAAAGTTTGTGAAGTTTTAGATGGGATCTACTAAACCGATTTTGAAAATTCTTTTACCAATAGAAAGCCACATTATTTGTGAGTGTCATAAGCTATATATTAACCCGAAAAATGAAAAGACTTCTTGGTGATAGTCGGATTTGCAAAGTAAGTCGGAGAAAAAAAAACAGTCGAACGAAAAAGTTTCTTACGAACTCTGCCTTAACGATGAGAGATATATGATTGAGTTCTAGAAAAAAGTTGTAGACCTTGATAATGCCTACAAAAAAGTCACCAACAGCATATGCCTAACTTTTATATTTTAGTCACAAAAAGTATTTTTTTATATTTTTACCGTCCAACGAAATGGGAACGGGTCAGCTAGTATATTATATTTCTTTCTGAATCAACGCGATGTCCTATAAAGTTTTAGAAAGTCAGTGTAGACAATCGTTCTTTAAAGTGTGTATTTAAAAATAACACAGTTATAACTCATATGTTATAAGTGATATTTATTTAGAATTACTCAGGATCTCATTCCACTAGAAAGAAGTACTGTTCCCATGAGATAAGTACATTATATATAAAACCGAACCAAGCCACGAGCAAAGACTGGTTCTCTATAAACATTGCTATTAAATGCGTAGTAACAGATAATGGTGGCATGGTAAGGCTTGGTGAATAATTAATACGCGGAAAATGTAGACATTGAAATTTATGACTCCGAGTATTGCAAAAGAACAGAGTTCCAAAAACATCACACCTCGAATCTTTTCCTTCTTTTAAACGTTACTGGCAATGATATTATAATCATTGAATATTTGTATCTATAAAACTTTACGTACATTCTAGAGATTTCCACCTCTCGTTTTTCTGGTACCCGTGACTTTGCCTGCGTTGTTTATTATCTTATAAAATTTGTTATAAAACTCTTAGTTTATTAAACCTTACATAACTTTATATTAAACTAGCGGACCCGGCAGACGTTGTCTCGCCCCGATTATAAAAAAAATCCTTGACGAATGATATACCAAAACCTTCTTCATGAATCATTGTATCCACTGGTGAAAGTCGCATGAAAATCCGTTGAGTAGATTTTGAGTTTATCGCGAACAGACAGACAGACGCAGTAAGGGACTTTGTTTTATACTATGTAATAATAATAATGATGAAGCTATCGTAATAATTCCTTTTTTTAGATTAGGGTCTAGTATCAAAGAAATAAAACTAAAATATTAATCGAGATCTATGAAGTAGTTTTTGAGTGATGTGTGCCCAACGGTGGACCTATATCATTTATATATGAGACTAGCTTCTGCCTGCAAGTTTGTCCATGTGGAATAGTTACGTTGGACTAACGCTAACTCCCGAGTTCGCTTACGTAGAATTTTAAAATATTTTTAAATAATACATTGTTTGTCTTAGCGTGATGATATATAGTTTATAATAGCCTTCCTCGATAAATGAGCTATATAACTCTGAGAGAATTTTTCAAATAGGACCGGTAGTGTCTGAGAATAACACGTTCAAGCAAGCAAACTCCTCAACTTTATAATATTAAGTATAGATATAGATATCCGAACCTCGAAAATAGTATTGTGGATATCGAGTTGAAAGAAAAGTAACATAGGAGCGTCTTACGAAAAAATGTATGTACTTTTTTTTAGCTGAGGAGTATTCTCAACTCCCACGTCTATTTCATTTAGACGATTACGATAAATGTCTATCAGTTCGAGATGGATTGTATTGTCTCGGCGTGTTTGAGCTTACACCGACTCACGAACCACATACTGTCTATGATTTAATGAAGGTAAATCAACTATTATTTGATAAGAATTAATAATACATTTGTATTTTTTTTTTTCAATTTTTTTAAATAACATTTTTTTTTTCTTAATAATATACAAGCATTAATTAATATGTTTGTCCACGATGAACTCCGAAACAACTCAACCGATCTTCATGATAGTTGACATTTATATTATAATTTGGTCCAACTTGAGAGATAGGATAATTTATATTTCGATTCATGACCTCAATATTTTATAATTACAAATTAAATGATTGTCAATGTTGATTATTGTTATCAATTGTGAGTTTCACCAGTCTTTAACAGATGGCGCTATAAATTATTTTGTTGTTATTAAGCTGTAAAACCGACTAAATATGTTATAGATGGCACCATCGTTTAATTTTGAACTTCGTTTTCAATAACTGAGCCACAACGCGTGGCCCTGTCAGCTAGTAAGTTATATTTTCCAAACTAATCTGTTCACTAATGGTATTTTCTTTACAATTAGCACCCTTTTATATTCTTGGATTTAAATACAATTTAGAATGTAATGCAACGAGTTAAAATTTTAACTATCAGGGTCTTGCGTTCATCGTTTGAAACTAGACATATTTTGTCTTCAGTATCAAAATATTAAGTTCCTTTTGTAGCTGCCTAATTTTTTTGATAGAAAGCATTACATTACTCTAATTAGTTCTGTAATATATTCAGAATCATACTGAAGGCACGTTTAATTTCAACCGCACGTTAATACATCGCGGTTACTGCCTCAACAAGCGATGCCCATCAAGAGAAACCAACACAACTAAGTATTTCGAACAATGCGCGAACGTGTGGGCAAAGACTCAAGCAATGCGTGCGAACCTACGCACACTGCATTACTGTCGCACGACAAAGGATTTACAAGTTATCATCCCACGCAACAACGAGCAAGAGTTGTTCATACAAGTGTGTTACGCTATCCTACTTTTAAATATAGTCGGAACTGCGTACGACTTCATGACTGGAACCGGACAGAACAGTAAGTTTGAACGCAAATATTTTAGGTTAATTAAAATGTATTGAAATTGTGTTTTAGATACATAAATGAATAACGCAATTTTATAATTATCCGTGACTTTAATAATAAGGTGTAGCGCGATATGCTGAACCTTGATTCCAAGATCAGTCGATGTATTCTCAGTAATCGACAATAATCGATAAGTACTCGCAAGTCTCTCATTTGGTCAGCCATTTAAAATTTAGCTACTCAAAGTCTTGGAGGTCGTAGTGGCAGCGACGAATGCCGATGTATCCTACCACCGTCGGTCATTGTTGTTTTTTAATCGCCCT
Organism: Antheraea yamamai; assembly: GCA_036509395.1. Classification (NCBI taxonomy): domain Eukaryota; kingdom Metazoa; phylum Arthropoda; class Insecta; order Lepidoptera; family Saturniidae; genus Antheraea; species Antheraea yamamai. Next base: position 4,457,638 of record AP028439.1, on the reverse strand, counting down.
CTGTTTAACATTAGACACAAACCCGTTACTTTGTCGTGCTTAAATAAAAAATATACCACCATTACGGCAAACCATTTATATGTAAATTTTGTTAAAGTACTTATATATACACTAGCGGTCACGGCGGACGTGGTCCTGCCTTAATAATAAAAAAAATCTAAAATTCAACCGCAGTGCCATCTACCGGGTCCAATTGTAAATCTAAACCATTTTAGGATCCACACGAACACGCGCACAAAATTTCATCAAAATCGGTCCAGCCGTTTAGGAGGAGTTCAGTGACGTACACACGTACAGAAGAAACTTATATATAAAGAAGATTGTCTTAGACTTTACTGCGTTCAGTACTGTTATTAAAATAACTCTGCTCTTTCCAGAAAACAAGTTACTAATAGCATGGTCTATACCAGTTAACTGGCATAAATTAACTGTTATTCATAAGGGTGGTGACGCAAGACTTACAGCGTTAGAGCCAGTGCAAGGAGCGAAGTATGTATTAATGGAATGTGGACGTCTTTTATATACAGTCTATAATTGAATTTTATTAAATTAACTATTTGCCAAGAGGCTCCCAATTACAGGAGTGCAATCCTACTTAATCTTTTTGGTCGCTCTGAATATAGCCGTAAGTTCGGGCTTCCATATAATATAGGCAAGAGCTTAATACAAAACAAAGTTAAAATATTATTGTAGGAATCTAAATTTGGCATCTATTTATCCTTAAGATGTCTCGATGCTAGACATATAATGTAATACATATGTATACCTAAATTTATATTCAGCGCATCTATATTTTCTACTAGCTTCTGCCCGTGACTTTGTCTGCTTGGAATAGTTACTTTGGGCTAACGCTACCTTTAACTCGCGATTTTGTTTACGTAGAAGGTGAAAATGTCTTTAAATAATATATATGTTAACCCCGATTTTGAAACATTCTCCATTGGTCCTAGCGTGATGATAGCCTTCCTCGATAAATGAGCTATCTAACACTAAATCGGACCACTAATCGGTTCCTGATTATTTGGCATGATAAAAAGTTTAATTCAATGAACTTCAAAACAATGAAAAGGTTGTGTGCATATGGTATAACGAAAATTGTAATTAATATAATATAGGAACTAGTTTAATACAAAACAAGGTTAAAATATTATTCTAGTAATCTAAAATTAATAATTAACTCACGGGCCCGGCAGACGTTGTCCCGCCCTGATTATGAAAAATTCCTTGACAAATTATATACTAAAACGTTCCTCATCAATCACTCTATCCACCGGTGAAAACCGCATGAAAATCCGTTGAGTAGTTTTTGAGTTTATCGCGAACAGACAGACAGACGCGGTAGGGGACTTTGTTTTATACTATGTAATGATTATTTATCTTTAATTGGTCTCGATGTTATACACATAATTTAATAAATATTATACCTACATTTGTGTTCTGCGTCCCTGTATTCAGAGCAGTCAAGAAGTTTCGCGAGGACTGTATATTAAAGGGCATTCTTACCTTTCATACTCATTCATATTTAAGAACCATAAAAAGGCAATGATAGTAATAATATGCAAAAATACTGCATCAATCAAAACAGGCTTGAATCCAGTGTGAAAATTAATGGTAGGGCTTCTTCTTACGCCCATCTAGCTAGTTAATCCTCAAATTGAAAATCTGACCCAAAGCAGCTATGGTTTAGCAGCTATACTTGAGGATACAGCTTGTAACCTTTGACAAACTGGCCACAGGTATATAGTAATCGCAATAAAATTAAACAAAATAGCATCTCTCCGAGTGATCGTTACTTAAAGTATTTTTGAGGAGGCAAAATTCCCAAAATATGGCGAACAAAACCACCAATGTCCTATTAAATATGTATTATATTGCCTCAAGGGTCTTCGGTATTTTCTGCGTAATGTATGCACACAATTACGCATACCACTACGGATTCCATGTTACCAATCCAGATTTTTTGGAACAGGTGAGTTTTTTTTTTTCAATTTCAAAATCAAAAATACTTTAGTCCATTTAGGCCCTAATAAGACGACTATGAATGTCAAAACTACCAACGCTTCAGAAAACAACCCAGTCACCGAGAAGAACCGGCAAGAAACTCGATCGGGTTTATCTTTTTAACATATATATAAAATACATGTTGCAGTTGTTTTTAGTGGACGCACAGAGAGGAGTCAATTCCAGACATCGCCATCGTTCACATATTGATTCACTCTATATTAGTTTATTGATGCCAAAGCCCGCTTGACATGACGCTTAAATTTACAGTCCGGCAAATTGGCAATATGCTTTGAGAGTTTGTTGTAAAACCGAACACTATTACTTAAGAAACTGTTACTTGTTTTACTGAGTCTTAAATCTTGTTTATCGTCCTCGATAAATGAGCTATCTAACACTGAAAGAATTTTTCAAATCGGACCAGTAGTTCTTGAGATTAGCGCGTTCAAGCAAACAAACTATTCAGCGTTATAATATTAGTATAGATTCAAATTTCAAGACATTACAATTTTTATAACCACTACGCGTTCAACGATGTATAATTTCTAGCTGTGAAAAGTGAGGCAAGCGGTGTGGCGAGTGCGTGGGCAGGAGAGGGAAAGTAAAACGGATGACATTGTTTACTAAGCAAAGTTTATTATCTTTTTTGTCCTATGTAAAAAAATATTATTAATGTAGATAATGAAAAACGCAAACGAAGCCGTGGGTACCAGATGCTTGCTTAAAATAAACGACATCAAATATTCACCCTTAATAAAAATATAAGTTGGCATTATCTTCGCAGTAAACAAACGTGGCTGAAGACACTGTATTTGCCATTTATCCTCCTAGCGCAAGCTATAGTCTATACTTCTATACTTATTATTCTAAAGTTGAAGGGTTTGTTTGCTTGAACGCGCTAATCTCAGAAACTACAGGTCCGATTTGAAAAATAATTTTAGTGCTAGATAGCTAATTTAGCGAGAAATGCTATAAATATATATTATCACGCTAACACCAATAGCAGCAGAGTACCAATTAAGAACGTTTCAAAATCGGAGTTAACGTACGTATTACTTAAAAATACTTTCACCTTCTAAGTAAGCGAGGTCACGGGTTAAAGTTAGCGTTAGCCCAAAGGAACTATTCCACACGGGCGAAGTTGCGGGCAGAAGCTAGTTAAATAAAAAAAATCCAATAGTGTCTTCTTTCAGATGCCAGTTCGTTCTGCCGGTCTGTTTGTATCAAACGGTATGCTCTTAGTTCATATGTTCTTTATGATAACAACATTTTTAACGACGTACAATATGTTACTATACTCTGAGAAGCAGCCGCTAAGTGTTTCTATGTTGCCGTTACTTCTCATTAAAAGGATTTCCAGGTAAAAAAACAAATGTTCTTAGACCTAAATTTAAATATTATAAATTTTATGTATAAACTTATAACAGTTAACACTTAGTATCACGGCAAGTACGAAACTTCTACGATTTGCAACTAACTCCTCTTCAAGCACCGACATTGTTTATGAAAAGACATTCGAGCCCTCGATAAGTCGAAATCTGTGATTCCCAAAGTGGTTTATATCGATCCCCAGGGGTGTATGGCGACCAGCAGTGTGGTCGATGTCAGCGATAAAAAAATTTAAGCCCCATGGGATGCAAATAAGAGTCAGCGTTACTGATCTCATTTATCTCACGTCGTGGATTTAATTCTGGCTTCCCAGGAATGAAACATATACGGTGTTATTACAGAAAAGTTAAATATGTATTGAATACTTGTTTTAAAAAGGTTTCGTATTAAATGCACCGCGCTCGCCCGAGGCAAGTTCGCGTTACCCTTTTTCGCAAGTCTAACCTAACGTAACCAAAGCTAGACAAAAGAGCAAGATGGTGAACATTCAGCGACCGCGGTGCATTTAATACGAAACCTTTTTAAAGCAAGTATTCAATACGTATTTAACTTTTTTGTAATAACACCGATACACTTTATGTGTACTTAAATAATGCATCTTTATAATATGAAGACATATCTATATGTATAAATGAGAAAACACTTTTTCAAAACATATTAAAAGTTGAAGAATTCGCAACTTTTTCAACTTTTAGCATCGTTATATCTCAAAAACGGTGGCTCTTAAGAAAAAAAATATTGAGTTATTTTTTATGAATAATTATATGATTTACAATTTTTGTCTGATACCTAATTTTATGATAAAACTTACCGTTTTGCTGAAATACCCGTATAACTCATTTTGAAACCTTTGATCTTGAATTTAAAAAAAGTCACGTACGGAACGGATAGACACTTCAGCATTCACTTATAATGATGTTCCGAACATTCATACTAATCTATAGCTCTATGTGAATTTTTGTAGCTTCGTTACTATTTTGACCGGACTATACAGGAATTTAAGAACATTTTCGATATTACATACCTACATACTCTGTCAGAAGTATTTAATATTCTATTAATTACCTATTTTCATCTCTAATTTTCATAATTGGGTAGGATAGAATATTTGAAAGTTGAACATTTAACTGCAATCACTTCCCATGAGCCCCCTCGGCAGCGGCTCAAGCCTAGGTCCGTTCCCTCGGCGTGGAGCCCTTGAGTACGCTGCTCGCGCGATACAGTGACACAAAATCTTACATCACTGCGACAACATTACACATATCACCTCCACACACGTGCACGCATACACGCTTACACATGCAAGTGGAAGGGTTTTATTTTTTTCCCTTATCAAACTGAATTAGTTTAGAATATTATCCGATACGAAATATATATAAGAGTTGTTGAGGTATGTATGCTTGGTACACATATATGTTTCAACAACTCATATATGTATGAATAGTTAGCTTAGCTTAGGTTAGCTCAGATAGGTCGCGAATTGCATGTATCAGGCAACAGCCAAAGCCGAGGTGTGCCGCGCACCCTTGAGCTAGTTGTCAAAATAAAATCGGCTGAGTGCCTTAAGCGCTCGCCTTAGTAGTCCGGTGAAGCTGTTAAGACCTTACTTGGTCAATAGAGTAGCCAGTTCGAAAAAAAAAAAAACTTCCCATGAGAATGACACCTCCTGCACTCCTGCGTTGTTTTTGTTAGTCAACAAAGCCTACTGTTATTTTTCTCCTTTTCATTCTTTATCTAGGGTAACTCCACTACACATGCTTGTTATTGGGTATGCTGCAACATGGTGGCCTTACGTTCGAGACGGACCTCTCATATCAAGCACTATAGGCGAGAAAAGTCATTCATAAATTTTGGACGCACGCGTTTTTTGTCAACAATATTGTGGATAAAGAAAAAATCTGCCTAACACCTACATGGTATGCATTTTATATTTGAATAATTATTTAGGAATCAATTGCTATGAATAGTTTTATAGGCCTCGTGGTGCAGTACGACTTACTACCAAGTTGTATAAAATGAAAACCGCCAAGTAGAACTGACTTATAATTTGAGGATTAAAGATTTTATATTTTTTCTTCATCTAATCCCAATCGATGTTGAAAAAAAATCCTTGTTGCCATATATTGTTTTTTTTTTTCGAACTGACTACGCTATTGACCTAGCAAGATCTTAAAAGCTTCACCGGACTACTAAGGCGAGCGCTTAAGGCACTCAACCGACCATATATTAAGTTATTATACCAACCTCTTACTTTACCGGTTTCGTATTATCAGTTGTGTTGGGTTTTAGTACCTACATACGTCTTCAAGTCTGGAAGCATAATTACCATAAGATACCATACCATCATCATCAGCCTGTGAGAGACCCACTGCAGGGCCATAGGCCTCTTCCAGAAGGATGGTATGGGCATAATCACCACACAAGCCCATTGCCTATTGGCGACTTCAAACTCCGAGAAATCCCCTAATTCTATAGTTTCCCACATACAGTTGTACTAAAAGAAAGTTTCTCAAGATCAGATCTCCTCACGATGTTTTACTTCACCGTCTGCTGATAGTAGGAATTAGTAAAAATTTTAGTGAGTAAATGTATGCCGGGGTTCGAACCTGCGAACATCGGATTGATACTGCACCGGTCAAACCACTAGCCCATGGTCAGTTCGGAAATAAATATTCGTCCATGAATTACATCATATTAAAAAAACACAATTATTCAAATCATTCAAACGATTTGAATATTTATTTTGAACATTTTTCAAATACTTTTTTTTTTATATATCATAGGAGGCAAACGTGGGTCACCCGATTTTAAGTGATAACCAAGTGGTTTGCCAACCTGTCTTGGGGGAGCGGGGGAGTAAGGAAAGGGAGAAGGCGAGGGTAGATGGACCTCCGGCGCTCTCACTGACCGAACGAAACTCAACAATGCAAGCACTGTTACTTCACGTCAGTTTTCTGTGAGACGGTGGTACTACCCCGGGCGAGCCGACCCATTCGTGCTGAAACCATTAATAGCTTCAGCGTAGCTCTACCACCTACTAAATAATAATAATAAAACTAAACTAATGCTTAATATATTATTACCAGATTCATATTTATAGAGGTGCAGTTTGAATATTAAATTGGATTTTTTTTTTCTCTATTCGTCATACTTCACGATCGTTAAGTCTACCAATCTACCATTTGTACATTCTTTGGCAAAAAAATCCCAATGATATTTATACTGTAAGCATTAATGAATTATGGTCGAATTTCGACCAATGGACTTCCACTGGTAAAGTTAAAAACATGATAAGAACATACTCAATAAATACTCACGTCGTACGAATATAAATACCTCTATAATATGACCAAAAATAAAACCCTTCTTCTTCGTCATTTTTTTTGGGCAACCAATCTTCTAGTATATTCTAGATTATTACTGCCAGTGCCGACCGAGAAGGGAATAATATTACAAGTATCTTGTAATGTTTACAATCTATACTATATTATAAAGAGGTAAAGTTTATGAGTTTGTGACATTGTAGGGGGTAATCTCCGAGACTACTGGTCCGATTTGAAAAATTATTTCTGTGTTATATAGCTCATTTATCGAGGAAGGTTATAGGCTATATATTATCACGCTAAGACTAATAGGAGCGGAGCACCGATGAAGAATGTTTCAAAATCGGGGCTTTTCTTCCTCTTGAGAGCTTCCGCTGCGTGTTAGCGTTAGCTCAAAGTAACTATTCCACGTGGCCGAAATCGCGGGCAGGAATTAGTAAACTATAAAAGCCATTCCATGACAGGCTAATGTCCCGCTAAACACTCCATGACAATCCTTACAGTGCAATGTATTTCTGTAGGTACCTCGCCGTTGATTTACATCTGTACACACTCGTCTGTTTCTTAACAATCTTCATGTGGAGATATAAGCGATATGCTCTGGTCATATATAGCGCTTTGTTCTTGGGATCGTGTATCTTTAATGCCATCGCGTGCTACATTAATAATTGGAAGACGTTCGTATTCTTCGCATCGTCCGAGTGAGTATATCTCATGTAAATTATTACCGTAAAAGATTGCGAGAACTGTGTCGTTACATTTAAAAATGAGCTAAACCCACTTTTAACCGTTCCTAATATTTTATGTTCTATTTCAAGTTCTTCAAATGTTGTACAAGTAAAGTATGAAGACCATAAAAAAAAATAAAGACCTTACGGAAGGCAAAATTTGAACATCGTTCTAGGTGTATAAAGACCGGAGATCTTTAAAAAAATGAAACATGTGATATAAACGATCAAAATTGGATTTAGAGCATTTTGAAATGTAAACACACAATTAATTTATCTAACCTTTTAACGCAAATACAATAACACAGGTTATCCTTACTAATATTATAAATGCGAATCTGAGCTTGTATGATACGCTTTCATGCCTTTAATAAAGGCCTTTAAATAAAAAATGGACGTGGGGTACATTTCATCCAGATAAGAAGTTCAAATCGCAACTCCACTGAAAAGATTCTTTTTCATTAGAAAAAATTCTACGCTTACGCTGTATTGACTCCAAAGAGAATGTATTACGTCATCAGTAACACCGATACAAACGTAAACGAAGTCGTCGGCTACAGCTAGTCATATATATCTTGTAATTTATGGTACTGTTAATTTGGCGCCACACACTGCACCCATATCGCTTGCAGTTATGTCCCGCGCGCACTATCACTTCGTTCGTGGTAACTTTGCAACCTACATTTAGTATGACTATTGCTCCAGTCCGATGGTTCGTAGTATTTATTAGATAGTCTAACCTTTTTCATAAACAGATTATAAACGAATAGCAAAATTTGTACATATGTTATGAAGATGTAACTAACATAAGGTTGTTAACAATGTTACGCCCGTGGGTAAATCAAGTGCTGTTTGCGTGAGTAGAAATTTTATTTTGTATCGTATATACAAAAATCATGTAAGCTCGCTATCATAAAATGACATCTTAAATGCTGTAGTCATAGTGTACTTGAAGATTTCTTCCTTCTTCTTCCTCTTCGTATTCAATCCGATGTCCCGAATGTAACTCTATTCTGACACACCGCACTTTATATGCCTTTCAATGGAGGAAAATTCTGGAAGGCTGACGTCATTATTCGAACGATTCGACAACGTTCGAAAGGGGCTATTTTTAGAACCCACTTGTTTCACTTCCACGATCGATGAGTTATTATTTGATTACTTGTAACGAGTTTGCATATAGACTATAATAGTAACATTGTTATTCAAAAGGAACATTCGGCAAGTCTTCGAAAACGTTGAATCTTTCACACATTTTTACATATCGACGTGGGGCGCGTTGGCCGGCTGTTTCTTGGGTATGTTTATGGCGCACGTGCAGTTTGAACTACAGAAGAAGAAAATCAACTGTAACGATTATAAGGTAAGGAGTATCTCTTACTACTAATAACAATATATATTCATATATAACATACGTAGACACATCAATGTTAGTTCGAAGTCGATCTACCAAAAAAGCGAGACGCGACGTACCGTTTCTATTTAGGAACTATTCTCGCGATTGTACACGCGTTTGTTATCCAATGACTATTTTCATTTATTTATAATCTTCATATTTATTATACCATGATATTTTAAATGTGTCACTAATATTTTCTATGCCCGAATATACTTTCCGTGTACAAAATTATATCAACACACAAAATTAAATGAAGTTCTGAGTTTTGATTCCGTATTTACGATTTCTAAAAGTATTTCGGTGATAAAATCGGTAGATAAATACAATTTCATTATTACATAGTATAAAACAAAGTCCCCTACCGCGTCTGTCTGTCTGTCTGTTCGCGATAAACTCAAAAACTACTGAACGGATCTTTATGCGGTTTTCACCAGTGGATAAAGTGATTCACGAGGAACGTTTTAGTATATAATTTGTCCAGGATTTTTTTTATAATCGGGGCGGGACAACGTCTGCCCTGTCTGCTAGTTTTTTTATAATTTCTAATAGCAATTTTAGCAAATCTTGTACTCTAGCAATAGAGGAATTATATAAGCTCTGTGTTTATAAAATTTCAATAAAATCGGTTGTTCCACCCAGCCATACAAATAGATATGTCTACGACTAGCCACAGGATATTCTGATTCTCAAACCAAGACCGTTTTATAGAGTAGCGAATATTCTATATCTATACGATATTTGTGTTTGTCTTCGCATACATGACCAATTTATTTTTCAGTTGGCAGTACTAATACATAACATAAGTTTGCCTCTAGGCATTGTATGGATAATAAAAAGTGGCAAGTTCGCTTTAGATCTAACTACGCCGGCGGAGATAGCAGTATTCGTAGCGGTAGAACGAGCTGTATATCTAATAATATTATTTATTATCCTATTGGGATCCTTTAATATTGACGGTGAGTATCCTCATGGCAATTTAAAGTTTGCAAATAAGTATTGCATGATGGTAGGGTTTTTTCTAAGTCCGCCTGACTAGCCACCAATTTCAAGTTGAAAACTGTCTCCAACCACCTGTTGGTGTGTTCCGGCGGCTGCACTTGGGAGCCAGTTCCTCTAGGCTCAGCGAACTTATCATTTTGAACTACATTGTCATTTAACATCAGATGCAAAATCCAAAAAGTGTGAAAAAGAAACAAAAGTAGCGAAATATAAAAATAAAAAACAACGTACAAATATCTAGAATAAAGTAATTTAATCAATCAACCATCAAGCCGTAGCGATTATAGTAATGGCCGTGGTAGTTTAACCAATGGAATATCAATTCGAAATATTTGCAAGTTTGAAACCCGCCATGCACCAACGAATTTTTCGAAATTGGCGTATGTTTAGTAATTAAAATTGGTAACAATATCGGTTAGCGGTGAATGAAAACTGAACCTAAGAAAATTTTCTTGTAACGTCGTATGTGGCAAAATATAGAAACGTGGATTTCTCGGTGCTTGAAATCGTCAATATGTCGTGGACTGGTGTGCTGATTGTACCCTAACCTTCCTTCGGGAAGAGGCTTCTTGTAAACAAAACCTTTTTTGTTCATGTCATTTATGATCTCTAAAAAAAACATTATTTACAAATCTTATAATTTACTTTCCGTGTACGAAATTGAAAAATATAAATCTATCACAAAACATAAAGGGTGTGGCGTAAAGACACACGATAGAAGTGACACATTTTTATTACAGAGAAACATTTTAATTATTCATCACGCAACCACGGACAACGAGAAAGAAAGAAAGCAAAAAGAGCGTATTGTCTCACTGTTCTCCAAAGGCAAACGAAGCACTGCTCTCGCTCTACCCGACACAGTGTTTACCTCCACCACTATCCCACACATTAACAAGTTGTGAATCGAAATTTCAAACCCTCCAATAACAATTTTCACTTCAAAAAATTCGTATACAGACAGATCTACAGATTTGTTGATACAGATTTTTGCCAATGATATTATAACTGACAAGCTGTAGATACGTTACCCACATGATATTTTGACAAAACAAATAGCGCGATAATGCATACACACGTAAAGTAATATTGTAACGCCACAGTTAGATAAAATGTAGAAGTAAGATGGCCTATTCTCAATATCGGTGGTGAAAAAGAAATAGTTATATGGTGCTTAGATACGGGCAGATTGTCGGGGCTAGACCACGTTTGCTAGCTAGCCAAGTTTTAACAAGGCGTTGTCGAAGCGCTTTAACACGTATCTATAGTTTTTTACTTATAATATCATTGATTTTTGCTTATTTACAGGTCCAATTCGTAAAATTTTCGCTTGGAATAGATGGCACGCTATGTCACGTATGTTGTTAGCGGTACTGCTTTTACATTGGATTGTGGGTATGGTGATTGCAGCCCGGCCAGTACCCTACGCCTCCTCTATATTTGACGTGGTACGTTATATCTTATTATTTTCTCTTTATATATTACGTGTAATGGTTTAAGGCAGTGGTCGTCAAACACGTTATCCAAAAGAGCAAAATATAAACAATACAAAATTGATTTTTTTTTAAACTTTGCTTAAGTAGATACATTTTTTTGGAAATAATTAAGATTAGAAGTATACTCTTTGCTTGCCTTTGCCCAGTTAATCTTTCTTGGGAACGACTAGCCGTGCTATTGTTGTTTTATAAAAATGTGCCTCTTTCTCTACTTTATTATTACCTACGTTTCAAATATATTTACTGTCTGTAAGAAGGCAAGTTAATAGATAATGTTCCGTGTCTGCACTAAATGCTTTGTGGAAGAGCTGCAACTAAGATCTGAAAAAGCCTCTTGGCTTTGCCGACCACTAGTTTAATGTCGTCTTAAGTACAAGTAGTTTTATCTCAGAATAGCCGTGCAAGCGAATTCTTACACTTATCTATACAAATATTATAAAGAGGTAAAGTTTGTGAGTTTGTGACGTTGTGACTTTGTATGGGGTAATCTCAGGAACTACTGGTCCGATTAAAAAAAAAATTCAGTGTTATATAACTCATTTATCGAGGAAGTTTATAGGCTTTATATCTACACGCTAAGAGCAATAGGAGCGGAGCACCAATGAAGAATGTTTCAAAATCGGGGTTTTTTTCCTCTTCAGAGCTTCCGCTGCATGTTAGCGTTAGACTAAAGTAGCTATTCCACGCAGACAAAGACGCGGTTATATATAAAACACTAGCTGACTAGAAACGTTCTGTTATTATTATGAAATTTTTTAAGTCATTAACTAATTATTGAACGGTTTATTGATTTAAGTTCGAGCAAAATTACTCTTTACAGCATATAACTTATCACAGATCTAAAATTACGCACAGTAAATACTAGACGTCTGTGCGAAGCTCCTATAGCTTTAAGGAACTGTAAAGCTCAAAGCGCCATAAAATGTATTCAAATCGGTTATACACTTATGGCGTCATGTATTACACCCACTCGAAAGCGGAGCTGTTTATCAGTAACAACATATGGACCGTTTATTTTGAAAATGGTGTAAGTCCATTTTCTTTTGTTTCGAGAAAATTAAAGGTTACTATATTTGTTGATTTAAAAATACAGGCAAATCATATGAGGTCTGGCATTGTTTCTATTGTTTTATCAACATTTAATTTGTTTATATAAATTTGTTTTTGGCTAATTAGACTACGATAACACAGATTTATGTGCTGTAAATGGACTTACACCACTTTCAAAATTAGACAATTGTAAAAATCGTTTAATTTCAATTTTGAAAAATCAAATATCGCTTAAAATATACTTCATTTTAATATAATTTTGTTTACAAATACGCATAACAACACATAAAATTTTATTTTAGACAGCAATTACATTGTCATTACAATATACTGATTACAAGAATTTACTTATTCTCTGCATGTGGTAGTGTTTCAAAATATGCATGATGCATCGGAGGTATATAGGGTAGTAGCTGCTTCATGTCTTTATATTTTTCGTACGTAATAAGTCTGGCATTTTGGTACAAAGGCTCCAGGGCGATTTTTTCAAATTTTAACAGTCTTCCAGGACGTAGAGGTAATAAATTGATAATTTTACTACTGTTGTTTTTGTTGTTTTTTAATTCGCCAAAATACGGGCAAAGATACGGAGTCATACAGCCTTGTCGTATTTATTTTCTTCTCACAGGTTATGCGCTGTGCATTTTCTAATACATTTCTCTAATTTTTTAATATCTATCTTTTAACTTACGAGTAGTGGAAACACGGAGGGGAAACAATGCAAATCGTCCGCGGGTGAAACCGCGGGACACAGCTAGTATAAAATAAATGAAAAATAACAAAACACTGATCGGTATCCATCTGCTATGCCACCTACCTCTGTCAATTGGACTTACACCACTTTCATAATCGATGATTATGCAATTTCATTTACCGACCGATTTTAAGTTGTACAAAACATGGGATTTTTTTGAGAAATTAAACATAGACTAGTTATATATAAAAAATTTACATTAAATAAGCATGAATTACGTGATAGCTCATTTTTCTCAAAAATGGACTTACACCACTTTCAAAATAAACGGTCCATATATTGGTCTCTTTTTTCAGATAGTGGATTGGCTTGCGACGATTGTCATAACTTACATATTGGCGGTTCCAGCAACTGTTCTCTTAGAGATACCGTGCCAGAGGTTCGTCGACGCCCTTTTGACACTGTCATAAACCGGTAGTGTTGTATGTTAACATTGTTATAAAATAAAATTTTATTGAAATTGTTTTTATTATTATTATTGAAACTATAATTCAGTTCTATTAGGGGTTTCACATCCTAATAAGAGATAACTAGTTATGTCCGCGGCTTCGTCTGCGTGGAAGTTTATTTAAAAACAGAGATCAATAAAGTCATCTGAATGTATTAAGTCCATATTTTACTTGTCTACTTTTCCCTCGTACTTACGCCGCGTCATCATTAAAACTACAATAACCTTTGATAGAGTGAACCGATTTTAATGAAACAACCACTAAGTTACTCCCGAAGATATGCTTTACGATTTTCTTGTTGAGATTTTATTATGAACCCCGTACTTTAGCAGTGATGCGTGTTCATACAAACAGACAGACAGGCAGACATTTCTAAAAATGATTGAAATGTATTCTATTACTTATTCCTAGACACCTGTAACAATATTTTTCACAAAAATCGGAAAAGTACAGACACGATAGATTTACATTCTTATTATATGTATAGACTAGCGGGCCCGGCAGACGTTGTCCCGCATTGATTATAAAAAAATCCTTGACAAATTATATACTAAAACGTTCCCCATGAATCACTTTATACACTGGTGAAAACCGCATGGAGATCCGTTCAGTAGTTTTTGAGTTTATCACGAACAGACAGACAGACAGTCGCGCTAGGGGAATTTGTTTTATACTATGTAATGAAGAAGATAGAGAGTTATATATAGAATTTAGTTCCCTACAATATTCATAACATATGCAAGTAGCATTGAACTCATAGGAAGCGAGATATTTATAAAAAACCTATTTTTGTGACTTTTGACCTTAGATGTCTTAAGACAGGGGCACGAGATTTCATAAGAGTTTTAAGACAACTTTTAGATTGGAATAATAAACGTTTTTACGAGTTTACAGTTTATCTCTCTTTCCAAGATTAACCATCTTTTTTACTTATATGACTGGACTATAGCATCCGTTACGGATAGCACCTACGTTATATGACTAATTAAATTAATGTTGGCTTTAAATTATCAGATCTAATGTAACAAATAATTAAATAGTCGTTTTCACTCACATAGAACAATTTAAAGAAATCGTGAGAATGGTATTTATACAAATTTCTAATTACCAACTCCACTAGCGTTTTCAGCCAGCTCAGAATTCCTTGGATTTTTTTATAACATACAAAATACTTAAAAAAAATAGATTTAATTTTCACCGTCATTTAAAAGAAACGGTACAAAACGAACATTAGATTAAGTTAGAATTAATTCAGCAGGGTCATTAAACTTGTAATATTTGAATACTTACTTAGGGAAAATATATGAATGTCTTTGTGACGGAAAGAGCTAACACAAATTGAAAAAGTATTTAAGTGAATTGGATGACTCAGACAATTTTATCTGTAAACAACTCACATTCTTGGATATATAGACTACTAGCCTTTCGTAGTTCGGTCTTAAGCGTTTCAAATAACAATATACCTACTACAATTATTACTAGCTTATATTTATGGCTTCATCTGCGTTACTTATTAACTTAACAATATATGATATGTACAGAAGAACTACAAACAAATTGAAAACAAAAATATACTTGGCTTACATAATTTCTTTGCAAATAATGTTACCATTTTCCTTACCTTCTCCTGCGGATCACACCGGTTACCTTATTTCTCCACGGGGAAAAAAACGCACATCATTTAACCCGTTGTTCTTATAAAAATCATAGATCCGTAGAACTCTAATAACTTTATATTAAACTAGCTTTTGCCCGCGACTTCGAGTGCGTGGAATAGTTACTTTTGGCTAATACTAACACGCAGCGAAAGCTCTCAAAAGGAAAAAACGATTTTAAATCTCTTCATTGGTGCTCCGCTCCTATTGGCCTTAGCGTGATGATATATAGCCTATAGCCTTCCTCGATAAATGAGCTATCTAACACTAAACGTATTTTTTAAATCGGAGCAGTAGATTCTGAAATTAACGCGTTCAAGCAAAGAAATTCTTCAGCTCCATAAAATTAGCATAGATTAAGGTATCGTGATATAAAAAAGTTGGTAGATAAATCTTCAGTAGTTTTGGCGAGATGCACGGACAACAGATCTATATTCTATTATGTATATAAGTGTTGCATACATTGTATTAAAAATATCGTATTCTTAACCTTTCTTTGTATGATAATCAAACGTTTACATATAAACTTGAACTATTGCAGCAAGACGGTGATTAAAATATTATTTTCATGTTGCCATATTGTTTTTACTTCACAGCTAGCTTTGCTCGCAGCTCCGCATGCGTTTATTACGTACCTACTAATTATTTTCCTCTTGTAACTTTATGTTTACTCAATATGTCTAGGATTTTTAAAAGGAATATTGATAATTTACATAAGCGGTCAATTTTACAACGGCATAAATATAATCCTTGTATACGATATATAGTACAAATATGTACGGTAGAAAAGATTAAACAGATTGAGTTTCTTTCCGGTTCTTTGATGACTGGGTTGTTTTCCGAACCGGTGGTAGTTTTGAAGTTCATAAGCATCTTCTCAGGGCGTACATTGGGTAAAATATTCTTGATTACACAAGATTTCATCAAATCTAAATAAATAGATAAATCCTATCTGGGCACGAACTAAAAAGTTCGCAACTTCTTATTTTTGACGTACCGTGAAGCTGTGGAACAATCTCCCGGCCAGTGTCCCTCTTTCCAATAACATGGGGTCCTTCAAGCGTAACGTGAAGAGACATTTACGCAGGTCGCCATGACAGCGGCGCCCTGCGAGGGATAGCGCATCTCTCTGTAGTCGCCATTGTTTTTGGATTGTACTGTGCTCACCATAAGGTACAGTGCAGTCACTTTGCTGTGCTACAATAAAAAAAAATCGGTTGAAAATAAATACAGATATAATTTTTGTTTTTTTTTTTCTTAGTTTTGAAAAATATCACTATATAATTCTTATAATCTGTGAATTTAGGAATGAAAAATAGTTGCAGTGTACAAGCAGACAAAATAACTTTGAAATGTCGTGATAAGTTTTCTTTGCAAGAGATAATTTGTGAAAATATCTATACTAATATTATAAAGAGGTAATGTTTGTGAGTTTGTGACATTGTAGGGGGTAATCTCTGGATCTACTAAACCGATTTTGAAAATTCTTTTACCAGTAGAAAGCCACGTTATTTGTGAGTGTTATATGCTATATATTAATTCGAAAAATTAAAGGACTTTTTTGTGGAAGTCTAATTTGTATGGTAAGTCGGACAAAAAACGGTCGAACGAAAACGTTTCTTGCGAACGCTGCCTTAGTGATGAGAGATATATGATTGAGTTCTAGAGAAAAGTTGTAGAGCTTGATAATGCCTATGTGGGGTATGCAAAAATGTCAGCGACAGCATATGTCTAACTTCAAGGTGTTTTTTATTATCAGGGAGGGACAATATCCGCCGTTCCCGCTAGTTTGAAAATAAGTTGTGTATGGCAGCTCTGAGATATTGGACTATAAATTACTATCTCTCATGTTGGACCAAATTATACATAAATGCCAACTTTCATGAAGATCATTTGAGTCGTTCATCGTGGACAAACATCATGACACTGATTTTTTATATACTTAGACATACAAATGAAACAATTGCCGAATGTATATAAGCACATCGTTTCAGCTGCACTGCTGCTGCACTTATTTGGTTAATTCCTTTCTTGTTATGTTTATAATTGTACATCTTACAAAAAAAATGAGTGAGACAGAAATACAAAATAATGAAAGAATTGACGTTCAATAGTTCAGTTATATAGTTCGTCTTCTGAAAAGGGAAGATAAGACTTCCAGTTTCGATAGCCAGTTTATTATAAATTATTAAATACGATAAATAAATATTGAGCAAAAAAAATCCGACTGCAAATCTTCATTTTATTCACAGACGCAGTGTTTAAATACTATGACGCTTATGTCACTTCCGCGAGAAACAGATGGATCAAATATAGGTAATAGGTAAATCACGAACGAACGAAAATAGATCACGAATCATTAAAGACGAAATTTCAGGAATTTAGTATCTTCCCTGCCCTCCTCTGCCCTCCCAATACATTCCTGATCATTTAATGTATGTCCGCAAAAAATTTAGTCATTTAGTCATCCCATGCTTCATGCTCAGTAAAACTAACAGTAACAGTTTTTTAGGTAATAATGTTAGGTTTTAGAAAGTCCCAGAACATATTACCGATTTGCCCGACTGTAAATTTAAGCGCCATGTCAAGCGGGTTTTGATGGAATCAATGTATGAACGACGGTGCTCTCTGAAATTAACAACTCTCTCTCTGTGCATCCACTAAAAACGATTGTAACGCGTAATGTATGTTAAATATATATGTGCATATTAAAAATATAAACCTGGTCGAGTTTCTTGCCGGTTCTTCTCCATGACTGGATTGTTTTCCGAACCGGTGATAATTTCGACGTTCATAATCCACTTCTTAGGGCCTAAATTAAATAAAGTATTTTTGTTTTTAGATAAATACGTCTATATGATAAGATAAGATAAGCCGTTTAAACTACACACACCTCATCAACACTACAAAATATTATCTTGCGTTAATTATGTGAACGCACCTTTACCAATCAAAGCAACAATGTTAAAGAAGTGTGTATAATACGATGAATTATGAATAAATTACTTAGTCATAAAGGAGATATTGTGTCGAAATGAAGTTTAAATTCATACTTTTGGTTCAAATACTTGCAGTCTTTATCCAGATCAATAGTTCCAAAGCAAGAGAGCTTGCACGTAAATGTCGTCTTCAAATGAAAATTTCTTTAGCCGCGATGAGCGATTTTTGGTTGGAGAAAACTAGTGGGTTTGCATCACCGATTACCTCGACGTGCTCGTGACGCATCGCGCTTGTGCCAGACTAGAGTTTTTTAATAATTTCTTTTATAGTAACATGAATTATGAATGTTTGTTTTAACGTTATAGTTTCTTGCTGTTATATTATTTTATACTTGTACTAGCGGGCCCGGCACACGTTGTCCCTCCATGATTATGAATAAATCCTTGACAAATTATATACTAAAACGTTCCTCATCAATCACTCTATCCGCCGGTGAAAACCGCATGAAAATCCGTTGGGTAGTATTTGAGTTTATCGCGAACAGACAGACAGACAGACGCGGTAGGGGACTTTGTTTTATACTATGTAATGATTATACAAAATCAGTATTACGTATGCATAAAAATGATGTATGTCTTGTCTGTCCTGGTTACTGTGAAACGATTGAACCGATTTTCAGGAGACCTTTACTACCATGTTATTCGATAGAAGGTAAGTCAGATGATAAAATACATTTAAAAAAAAGTAAGAACCCACTTAATTCATCCGGATAAAGCACGTTGCATCCATAAAACAACAAATCGTACAGAAGAACAAAGTTACAATTTTTTTAATTTTTTTTTCTCGAACTACGCTATTGACCTAGCAAGGGCTTAACAGCTTCAACGGACTACTAAGGCAAGCGCTTAAGGCAGTCAGCTGATTTTATTTGGGCAACTAGCTCCGGGGTGCACGGCACACCTCGGCTTGGGCTTTTGCCTGATACATGCAATTCGCGACCTATCTGAGCTAACCTAAGCTAAGCTACATATTCAAACCTATATGAGTTATAGAAACATATATGTGTACCAAGCATACATACTTCGACAACTCTTATATGTATTTTGTGTCGGATAATGAAAGTTACTCGCAAAAGTTAGTAATTAGATTAACTCCTTTAATCATCTACAATGAACTCTCTGTCTTCTATTCGAACACCTAAAAATATCCCCAATAATATTCTTGTAATCAATTTCTATTTCTAAATTTTCAATCAATCACTAAGAAATGTTGTATCCACAATGTCAGGGGTATAGAAAAGACCATGGGGTAGCTTTCATGATTTTCGATGATCAGAAATGTATTGTTTTTTAGGGATAAGTGAAATCTACATTCAAGCGAGCGAAACCGTGCGAACAATTGCGGATAAATTTGAATACCCATAACAAATATTACTTACAAAAATGTATTACACCTTAGTTTAATGTCAGAAAAAGTAAATAAACATAAACAACACAATATCTTTATTGTACCCTCAGAGGATGAGTATCTCCGTCTACCATTGCTGTTTCACCTGGACGACTATCACAGATGTCTTACTCAGAAGAACGGGCTCTATTGCTTAGCAACATTTCAACTCTCACCTCTTCAATCTAATCGCGATTACGAGTTAATCAAGGTACTTTAATATATATATGGACTGATATTTTTCATATAAGACGTGACCTTTCATTGTTTGACCGCAATATCATCTGATGTTAAATTACTGACTCCGGATTACATCTGTAAATGCTTGGATGGGCTAACAACTTAACGGTGGAGACAGATAGCCAGACGAGCACTAAAAAGTCCCATACCGTAGAATTCTACTTTTTCTTCGATATTTTTTGGACTCAATTTTAATGACAATCTAACGATATCGACTGGGTGACAGAAATCCTTATCAATTGGGTACAGATTACAGAAACCCGAATGGGATACAGAAATCCGAATGTGTATTTTTTTTTCGATTCATCTTGGCAATTGTCCAGACAGGCCTTTACAAGTTTACCAGACTACAAGAACGTGTAATTAAGCACCGGTTGGTTCATTAATAGGGCGTTCCTCTTGACATCGCGATATAGCTACACTAATATATTGTACAGCACCATCTATTAGCGCACAAGCGATTTAATACCCTATCATATTTCTCTTTTCATACCTCATTAAAGGGCAAGCCTATTGGAAGATTCTATAAAATTTTCGTCCGTGTCACGCGTAATAGTAATGATCGAATGAAATATTAAAAATATCTCGAGAAGGGTTTGAAATAAAGGCGTTTCGAACAAGTAAGAATTTGTATTCAAACAGCTCAAAAATTTAAATAAATATTTTCAACACAATGATATTATAACTATAAAGCTGTAGATACGTTACCTACATTATATTTTGACAATATAAATGGAACGATAACGCACACATACGTAAAGTAATATTGTAACGTCACACTATCTCAGATCAAACGTGGAAGTAAGATGGCATATTCTCAATACCGGTGATGAAAAATAAATAGTTATATGTTGCTTAGATACGGACGAATTGACGGGGCAGTCAAAAATAACCTAGCTAGTAGGAGATGTGCAGATGCTTGGGAGTAAAACTACGAGATTCGCACAACTCTCAAGACGCTGCATTATTGCAAATCACATCTAGATACTCAAGTAAACACACTGCCCGACACACCTCAGCTAATTTTCATTTACTCCGTGCTGATTATATTATTTTTAAACGCAATTGGAACCACCTGTAATTTGTTCGCTGGAAATGACGAGAAAAGTTAGATTTTACCTATAAATGTGTACAATGTACAAATTATTTCATTTTGTATATCATTCAATGAGGTTTTAATTACTGTATAATATTGAAGTCAGTTTTGAAATATAAATGTATGGTTTGCTGTCATTGACGACACTGCACCTGATGGTAGTTACAGTGGAATAAAAAAAGAAGATCACAAATAGCTCAAAGATCCAGTCTCATCTAAACCTGCACGATTTTCGTTAGCTTAATATCTCGATTCTAAAACGTGATAAACCGAAAGTTATTGTTAGGGGCTTATCGTCAGTTATCCATCATGCAGTGTTCACATATCCTATTAATCATCTTCATTACTGGATATACACTAGGATGGGCTAAATAAAAAAACACTATTTTTTAAGTGAAAATTGTTATGGGAGGACTTTGAAATTCTGATCCACAAGTTTTTTGTTTGACGAAAAATGGCGGGAGTAAACACTGTGCCGGGTAGAGTGGAAGCAGTGTCTTTGTGTATTGGAGAACAGTGAGACACACGCTCTTCTAGCTTTCTGTATTAAAAATTTCACTTCTACCGCATGTGAACTACACATAACTTTTCATTTCTTCACTTGCAGTAAAAATTTCGTTCAAGATTATGAAGAATAAAGGCATGGCAAACTTTAAGCTATTAATAGAAAGTGGAATTTTATTGCGTTGTCACGAATTATTGTGTTGTAGATATTATTGTAAGAAATTGAACAATCTCCAAAAGAGTATATATAATAGTAATAATCAGTAAAAATAATAATAAGAATATATAACGTATATATTATTTATATTCTTCTATCTATCTATCTATATATATAAAAATGAATCGCAAAATATGTTGCTAAGTGCAAAACTCGAAAACGGCTGGTCCAATTCGAGTTATTTTTGATTTGAGTTATTCCCTGAACTCTGAGGAAGAATTTTATGGAGAGAAAAATTTGAAAAATTGCACGGGAAAACCTAAATATCAGTTTTCTTTTTTTGTAATTGTGAACGCAACTTCAAATTACTATTAGCAACTTGAACGCATCCGTAATTACGACGCTGTTTTTTTCATTTTTGAGTTGACGTAATTTTACCATTTTATTGCGATTTTCTTTAAAAATTACGCTTTCTCACTTTGTATTTCGCAAAAACGAACAGTCTCTATGGGGTAGCATAACAAAATGTTCCATAATTGTTGGTATATATCTATCTATCTACAAAGGTAGGCTAAGAAAAAAAAATCATATTAAGGCGGGGCAACTTATAAATAAAATTTACATTTTAAACCAGTCGACTTAACTAAAAATTATATCAGACCATTTTGATTATATCAAGACGCTAATTCGTTACAAGACATTAAAATGGTAAAAGAAATTATGTGTGGAAAATTACTGACAAATCTTAATGTTAATATATTAAATGCTCACACTTTGTCAGACATTTTTTTTTCATTATCTTCAACGATATGTTCACGGTACATGAAAGTTTTATGCATAATTATGCCACTAATTCATTGCTCCTAATATGTAAAACAACCACTCCGGTTAGTGACGGTCACACACGCAAACGCAAAATAAATTAACTGAACTACGAGCAAAATGCATATTAAATTATATGGGTAGCAATTCTTTGCAATTTTGTAGGTGTTACGTATTTACTCACGTGTCCAACGTCGACGTAATTGTGATAGCAATATACGATCACACTCACTTTATCCTTTTTTTAATTTTATTTTGGCTTCCAATCCTCTAGTAGACTATTACTGTTATCGTCGAGTAGAGATTACAAGTTTTTTGCAATCATTTCAGTGAACTAACAAGATGGTAGCCATCTTATTAGAACTTTCCAGTTTCTGTGGCAATTCAGAATCCATGCTCCGTGGTATTATTTCCGATCCACTTCTCTAGTGCACAATAACCGAACTGTATTACGTAAAGCACCACCAATATTACAAAATATAAAGATAAATAACACAAAATGATTAATAAAATAAAAAAAAAAAACTTTATCCTCATACTGTTCGTTCTCTAAATATATCCAGTGTTTGGTGCATCATCATTACATAGTATAAAACAAAGTCCCCTACCGCGTCTGTCTGTCTGTCTGTTCGCGATAAACTCTAAAACTACCGAACGGATTTTCATGCGGTTTTCACCGGTGGACAGAGTGATTAATGAGGAACGTTTTAGTATATAATTTTTCAAGGATTTTTTCATAATCAGGGCGGCACAACGTCTGCCGGGCCCGCTAGTCTATATATGAAGATAATAAATATCCCAAGATTATATTTCAGATAGCAGCGTTCTAATGGCCTGGTCTATACGAAACAACTGGCACCAATTAAATAAACCATTTCAGTACAAAGATCCACGTCTTTCAAACCTAGCACCTCTACAAGGAACCAGGTATGAATAACTTGCTTTCTAATATTTATAAGGCATTTCTAATCTATATACTACAAACAACCCAATTTCAGAGTAATCGTGTTAGTAATATTCGTGTTCGCCCACACCATGGTACTCTACAACGGAGTCTACTTACTGAATCCTCAAGATATGGAGAAAGTGAGAATATTAACGAAGTTATTATTTACTAAGGGTGCTTTTGTCGCCACTTCTAGGGCCTTAACAAATGTATTGAAGTTTGTACGCTCTTAAAATTCTAGTACGGTCTGCGACTGTAGTAACACATCTTTAGTAGATTTTTTTCGGGTAAAGATCTACTTGTTTTACAGCACTATCTTTAACAAAATTAATTATAGAACATGTTATAGGATTAGGAACCTTGCGATTAAAAATATAAATGCTTAATTTCAGACACTCATAGGTCCCG
Source organism: Antheraea yamamai (assembly GCA_036509395.1). Taxonomy (NCBI): domain Eukaryota; kingdom Metazoa; phylum Arthropoda; class Insecta; order Lepidoptera; family Saturniidae; genus Antheraea; species Antheraea yamamai. Next base: position 4,433,836 of record AP028439.1, on the reverse strand, counting down.
CCGGAGTGATCCTGAAAAACGGCACCTCAATGATTCAAATGTTTATAATGTACTCCAGCTTCTTGTGCGCATACAATCTTCTTCTCACCACCAGTAACAGGCCGCTGAGTTTGAGAATGGCACCAAAGTTCATTTTAAAAGAGTAATCAGGTAAAGTCTGTGCTGTAACTTCAATTTTTACATTTTATTATGTGTTATACCCCATACAGTACAAAAAATATTTCTGATTTTTCTCGTTCTCCAATCGCTCAACGTCATATAAAGCTATTTGTAATCCGAGTACTTCATGCTCCAACATTTATTTAAAAACTCTACAGTGCCCGACTTTTAATTTGGTACATTTGGGAGAAGATTACGTATAGCTTTATATTTTTCTATCGTAATCATTTCGCTAAACAATATAGCAATATCACTTTATAAAACCATAGCAAGTCAATCATAGCCGAACAAACTGTAGTTTGTTGAAGAAACCTCTTTAAAGACGTTGTTCTACCTCTGGAGTGTTTACGGGAAGAAACTCCTGTGAAACTTGACTATCTAAACCCGTTAGGGAATAAGGGTGAATGTCTTATGAGGCAAGCGCTTTTGAAAACAATCGCAGGCATAGTATTATATAGTTCCTCGATAAATAAGCCTATTATAAAAATTATAGAAAATACTTAGGAAGTCGAAGTCACCTCTTCGACTTAAAGGTTCGATACCGCTTGTCAATTTTGAGATCAACGATTTTCACACATCATACTAAGAATTATAAAAGTTAGTTTACCATGATTTAGTTATCAGTGGTGATTTTGATTAAACTGAAATGATTGCTTGAATTTATTTATGTTACAGAATATTACCGGTATACCTATTTTTGGTTGGTTACGGAGCGACGTGGTGGAAACATGCCCGCGATGGTCCAATATGGCCGTTAGTAGTCGGGCAGGAAAGTAACGCATGCCGTGAGAAATTCTGGCTACACGCTTTCTTTCTTAATAACATTATTGATACAAGCAATACCTGCTTCATACAGACATGGTATATTTAGCGATATTTCTACCTATGAAATTGCCGTTTTGTATGAAAAAATTTAAACGAATTTTTTTCATGTCTTTTTTATTTGTATTGATCGAAGTAATCACCCATGCAATCAATGCATCTTTGCCAAAGCAGTGGCAGTTACTTGATGCCCTTCTTAAAGAAAACAGCTTGACGGGAGGCAACCAATTCTTCAAAGGCATTTTGTACTGCCTCTCGGGTATTGAATTTTTTTCCCGCCAAGGAGTTATCCAAATTCTGGAAAAAGTAGTAGTCTGTAGGCGCAAGGTCTGGTGAGTAGGGTGGATGACGGAGAACTTCCAACCCCAGTTCTTGCAACTTGGAGACCGTCTGCTGTGCAGTATGAGGTCGCGCGTTGTCGTGTAGGAGCAGCGGAGACGAGCGATTGACCAATGCTGGTTGGAGATGTGCCAGCTTCTCCATCATTGTGTTCAGGTCTTCACAGTACACATCTGCAGTAATGCTCACCCCGTTTGGTAAGAAGCTGTGATGAATCACACCGGCGCTAGACCACCAAACAGTGACCATCACTTTTCTAGGGGTAAGTTTTCGTTTAGGGCATTGTTTAGGTGCTGAACCAGGATCCAACCAACTTGCTAAGCGCTTGCGGTTATCAAACAGATATCAAATCAAGATATCAAACGGTTATCAAAAAAATAGATTTCAATCATTTGTAGAAATATCTGTTTGTCTCTCTGTCAATCTGTATGAACACGCATCACTGCTAAAGTACTGCGTTCATTATAAAACCTCTTCATCATAAAGCAAATCATAAAGTATATCTTTGAGTAACGTTTAATCTTTGTTTCAATAAAATCGGTTCAGTCTATCAAAAGTTATTGTGAACACGCATCACTGCTAAAGTACTGCGTTCATTATAAAACCTCTTCATCATAAAGCAAATCATAAAGTATATCTTTGAGTAACGTTTAATCTTTGTTTCAATAAAATCGGTTCAGTCTATCAAAAGTTATTGTAATTTTTGTAGACTTTTTAAGAATTTTTAGAGAAGAGAATTTTTAAGACCCCTTCGTTATTTCGTAGGTGGTAGAGCCACGATGAAGTTATTGCTGGTTTCAGCATGAATGCGTCATCTCAACCAGAGTAGTACCACCCTCTCACAGAAAACCGACGTGAAGTAACAGTGCTCGTAATTATTCCATCAAAATCAAAAATACTTTATTCAGTTTAGGCCCTAATAAGGCACTTATGAACGTAAAAGACTACCACCGGTTCGGAAAACAACCCAGTCATCGAGAAGAACCGGCAAGAAACTCGATCGGGTACATTTTTTTAACATATGTATATTTCCAATACATCATACAATGCTTTTAGTGGATGCACAGAGAGGAGTCAATTCCAGACATCACTATCATTCACATGCTGATCCACTCTATAATATCCTTTTGAAACTAAAACCCGTTTGACGTGCTTAAATTTACAGTCCGGCAAATCGGTAACATGCTTTGGGACTTTATTGTAGAACCTAACACTATTACCTAAAAAACTATTACTGGTTTTGCTAAGTCTGAAACATGGGACCACCAGTTTATCACAATTTCTAGTATTTAGATTATGCCGGTCTTTTACTAAATTCAGATTTTCAAAGTTTTTACGGACATACATTAAATTATCAAGAATGTATTGGGAGGGCAGAGTTAAGATACCGAATTCCTGGAATTTCGTTTTTAGTGATTCGCGAGGTCCCATATATATATTGCCCAAACTGCCCGTTTTTGTAATAAAAATATCGTGTCTACCTCAGCAGCCGTACCCCATAGCAGAATGCCATAAGACATTAAGCTATACAAGTAAGCGAAGTAGACTAACCTAGCAGTAGCAATATCTGTAAGCTGGCGAATCTTACGTATTGCGAATGCAGCGGAACTTAATCTGCTCGCCAGTTTTTTAATGTGAGGGCCCCATTGTAATTTAGAATCTAGTGTAATTCCCAAGAATACAGCATTGTCAACTAACCCTACTAAATTCCCTTCGATCTTGATTTTACTATCAACCTGTCTAACATTAGGTAAAGTAAATCTTATACATTTCGTTTTATCTGCATTTAGCAACAGGTTATTTAACGCAAACCAATGACAAATTTCATTTAAAGTATTATTCAGATGCCCTCGTGCCCCCATCATCCTCGAACATATTCTACTAATGGTTTATTCATAGGAGAATTCTAATCGATTTAGCAAATAGAGCAGAAGGGTCCCACGCCCTAACAGTCCACTAAGTTCAGAGCTTAACATTTAAATCTGTGACATACGAAATTCGATTGTCACCAATGGTATTAAAAAAAATACGTAAATATACTGATTTATATTGGTTACAAAGACGGTAAAAGAAAGTATTGTTCCTCACGTAGTATTGTTCTATATTTTTAAGAAAACAGTGTTTTAAATACATACGATTGATGTGGAAGCTTTTGTATTACCTACATGAAAATATTTAAATTAAAAAAATACAATAAAAAGCCAATGGTTCGCGGTGTTCCAAGGCAACCTATCCAAACACTGACCGCGCCCAACGTTGCTTAATTACGGTGATTGGACAAGAACCGGTGCTTTCAACACTCTACCTGACACAGTCTTTATCCCACCACTTTTCGTCACACAAAAAGGTTGCCGATCAGAATTTCAAAGCCCTCTTATAAAAAGTTTAACTTCAAAAATTTTAAAATATATAAGAAACATAAATACGCACTCTATAACGGATTAATCCTCGAATCACAAACGGGTCGCGTCGGGTGATTATGTATTTCTGGTCTGGCAATTTTGTATGTATGTGTATATAAATACTTAGGTGAAGATAACACAATTCAATATCCTTTTCTCGCCTGTTTGTCAACCGATTCCTGTGTAACGACTTTTGACCTACAGTGTTAACAATGAAACAGTGTAAACAACATTCCATACCATCAACGACTCCACGCCGCGCCAATACTTATCAAGTCTCTATTTGTCATACTTCATCCTTCTTACGTTTATAATCTACAATATTTGTATTACAAAGTGTTCATACCATTTAAAAAAAAAACCATAAGAAATACAGATAGTCTATATGAGTATGTTAAGAGGAGGAGGAGGTTAAGAGGAGAAAAATCTTTGTACTGTTTATTTTACGTTCGATTTTCACCAACCACTATAGTAGCGACATCAAGGAACGCCAGCCGGAATTTTTTTTCTCGAACTGACTACGCTATTGACCTGGCAAGGTCTTAACAGCTTCACCGGACTACTAAGGCGAGCGCTTAAGGCACTCAGCTGATTTTATTTGGGCAACTAGCTCAAGGGTGCACAGCACACCTAGGCTTGGCTGTTACCTGATGCATGCAATTCGCGACCTATCTGAGCTAACCTAAGCTAAGCTACATATTCATACATATAATAACTCTTATGTGTATTTTGTATCGGAAAATTTCTAAACTATTTCAGTTCGATAAGGGAAAAAAACAAAACCCTTCCACTTTCATGTGTGTAGTGTTGTAGCAGTGATGTAAAATTTTGTGTCACTGTATCGCGCGGGCAGCGCACTCAAGGGCTCCACGCCGAGGGATCGGACCTAGGCTTGAGCCGCTGCCGAGGGGATCCCTAGCGAAGCTCCATTTTATCACATTATAATATAGGGATGGTGGTCTGACATCGATTAATCGTATAATAGATTTTTAGACATAGCAAGTTCGATTAATTTTATCAATTTTAAACATGGAATCGATTCAGTGAACTGATCTCTGACACTATAACATCGTGATTCATTTTTTTCTATGTAAATAAAAATAAAACCCGATACACTAATTTATAATTTTAAAAAAAATCTAGAAAACGCTCATCAAAAAAAGGAAAAAAAATTAAGAGATCGATATTTGGATAACTGAATCTCTAGTCCTCGGTTTTTTCATTTATCATTCCACATACCTCGATTGGAATTGATTTAAAAGTTGTGTTTTTTTTGCTAAGAATCGCCATCCCTATTATTATAGTAACTTGCAATGTTAGTTTAATTTCGAAAAAAATATAATAAAATGTGAGTTATGTCTATAAGTTTTTGGATTTACAACGAGAATTGCAAATAATAGATGATAAAAAAATAATAACAAGAAAATGATAATGTTTATATAACCACCAATTATATACGAAGTTTTTATTATTTTATTTCTATTTATTATTCTCCACGATCTTTCGTTCTATATATATCTTACGAATAAGACATAAGATCATTGATTGAGTTCATTAAGTATCACGGTATATTCTTTAGCACTTTAGTTTTATATACATATATATGTATATATTATCCACTGCATCATTTATCCGCCTACTCTCTTTACCTGTTCAAATCTTATGTTGTATTTTAATCTACAATATTAGCCATTACTATAAGCCCAGAAGATATTTTCAGACGTAGAAGAATTGCATACATCAGACCACGGTATAAACTTTCTTCCGTGCAATCAGATAAATTTTATATTGAATAAGACTGGGTTGCAAGGAATAAAAATGAAAGAAGAAGCTCATTTCAATAGCAACCCTGTACGTGGCAGCCATTTTCGATAATCATTTCACCGAGGCTGTTCCAAAAAAATAATTGCCTCTAGTGTGGTTAAAGCACTTAATTTTGTGTTGATGCAGTGAATAGTGCAACTATCAATATGGCACGATACGGTCAAAGACCGGAAAATGCCCTCAAGAGGGCCAATGGTTGGTATAAACTTGTCACAGTCCACGTTGCATGTTGTTCGACGACTTTGAGACTTTCCTGAAACTATAATTAGAATTGTCATTATTTATTGATTTTCTTACATAGGCATGAATATTTCTCATCATAATAACTAAAATTTCAAATTAACAGTTTGATATACGATTACATTAGAATTCTAACCTTTACGTAGACAATTTGACCTAGCGATATTACACAATGATAAAAGATATTACAGTACATAATTACACTATGAAAACTACGCTACTTTGCTCTAAGATTAGATATTAGAGGGGCATATATATATATTTTTAATACATTCCTTATAAGAATAGCTGTATGTACACTAAACACTCCCATACCCTGTTTTTGGTTTATATTTTTCTTTCCTAAGGGAAAAGTCAAAGGTATCTAAACCATGCAGCCAAGTTAGATGTTATTTCATAAGTTGAAAGGTCTAAAACTCACTCCAGAATCTTGATAAAAAGCAGAAGAAAATATTGTTATTGCACCATAGCATTGTTGCAAAGCATATTCTAGGGGGCTGCATTTGAAATTCGTATCTTGATATAAGGGTTGTGGGGTGGGGGAGGGTGGTGACTATCCTTTTGTACCCTGTTCCCCTGGGGAAAGTCATAGTTACTGAGATATTCATGTTCAAAATTCTGAGATTATGTCACCTCCGAACAATCATCGGTAACTTTATATATTAGCAACTTGATAATTATTAACAAAAAAAACAGTTTCTTCAACACTATGTCTATATACAAGTAGAGGAAGAAATTGTTTCTTAAAAATAGTAAATTATGTAAAACTAATGAAATTAAAAATAATTTAAAAAAATATGTTAATTCTGTACAATAAAATGTTGAGTTTTTAGATAAGAAAACAATAACTTGTATGAAACTTTTTTTTTTATGTCAAAAGCAGGCAAACGAACAGGTGGGTCACCTGATTTTAAGTGATATCCACCATCCATAGACACTAGCAATACCAGGGGAGTCGCAAATGCGTTGCTAGCCTGTGTATGGGAAAGGAGGTGGGCCTCCGGCGCTCTCACGCGCAACAATGCAAGCACTGTTACTTCACATCACTGTTCTATGAGAGGGTGATACTACGATCGGGCGAGCCGACCCATTTATGCTGAAACTAGTAATAGCTACAGCGTGGCTCTACCACCTTATAAAACTATGTATATCTACACATTAAAGATTAAGCTATTGATGGAAAAGCTTCAATTTTTCATCTAAAATAAACATACACCTTCACAAGGAATTTTATATGTGTGTAATACCAATGAACATAGAAAATCTCCTCTGTTAACCTAACATGACTCAGTCGGGTTTGCTCTGACTAGTTTGCTTGCTTGCATCCGTTGTTCGCTCGCCTGTGTTATCTGTGAAAAAGCTTTATAAATATACAAATAATTTATACTTAATTTTTGGTTTTCTTCTAAATCAATAATTATAAAACACCAATAAATATTTATGAAACAATAAACGTATCCTATTATAAAACTCTAAAAATGCACATGTATAGGCAAAATCACTTCCCTTACACATAGACAAACTAGGCGTCTCCGCGGGCAGTGCCCTTTGAAAAGGGGTAACCTACTCCTATAAACTCTATTCTAGTATATACTACTAGAATAATTAACTAGATACCATGCTCAAATAGAAACTTTATTACTCTTAAAGTCCATATGTCAATATTTTGGACCACTTGTTGACTAGATAAGTTTTAGGTTTAAATATTCAAACTTTATTCCAGAGTTCATGGATCTGGAAAAACCTGCCAGAGCTTTAGACACTTTGCAAGAGGTGTTCCGTAACAAGAAATGGGCTTACAACTGGTCAGAGTCCGTACTGGAACCCATCATGTTTAAATACTTGGAGCTGTGTGTGGATTTACGTAAATCTCACATAGCTAAGGAGGGATTGTTTCAGTATAGAAACATGTTCCAGTCAGTTAATGTTGGATCACTAGAGCAGGTTATAAGGTAATATCAAGGAAAACTTTCAATTAATCATACTTTTCTTTACAGTTTTTTATTTAACAGGCTAAAACAATTGCTTAACATTGGTTTAACATGTCATTTAAAACAAAACATTGCCCAAAGGTCTTTTTATTGCACAACTTGATAATGACACATAACTAGATTCTGTCTGATGGAAAATACATCAAACCTATGCAATATTAGAAGTAACACATATCTATTGCCCTCCCTTCAATAAATTTTGAAAAACTTGTTACTCTAGTTGCAATTAGGGATGATCGATATTCATCGATGTTTATGTTTAGCTGGAAAACATCGGTGTTTTGACTTCGATAACATTGACACGTCGATGGATGTACTAGCTAGAGACTAGACAACTATCAAGTTTAACTATTTTACATTAGATGATACTGATCAACGTAATCATAGTAAGCCATAGGGATAGTTATTTCTTTGCATTTCCTTAGGGAGGGAACAGACAAAATGGAAAACACCTTACAAAAGTATTTTTTTTACAGAGTGTGCCCAAAAAATACTGGGAATGTCAAACTTTTTCTTGTAATTTATCTTCAATAATTATAAATACATGTAATAAATAGAATAGACAGTTTTATTTGCTAGAAAAAACATCGATGTTTTTAGACATCGACATAAATAGAATAGACAGTTTCATTGCTAGTAAAAACATCGATATTTTTAAACATCGATGTTTTTCTGTTTATGTTTATTGTATATCGATACTTTTATATGGATGTTAACATCCATGTCAACATCCATGTCAACATCGATGTTTTTATAATATCGATCATCCCTAGTTGCAATTATTACTAAGTTAACTTACAATATATTTACTCTAGTTGCATGACAAAACCTCAGGAGAGAACTCATTCACAATTCGAGTTCGCTGGAAGAAGCTTCTTTGTTACTATTTAGGTCTCTATGTATAATTATGAGCATCCAACACGTGGTGATCATTATGGTGGAAAGCAGGCATAAATGAGCAACTTTTAAGATGCCATTTCACTACATAGTTACATAGATAGCAGAAGAATACAGAAAGAGGTGGAATCAATGATATTATAACTAAAGATATGTTACCTACATGATATTTTGACAAAATAAATGGCATGATAATGTACATAGTTACATGTATGTTGCCTAGGTATATAGGTGGGTTGACAGGGCAGTCGTCAAAAATAACCTAACTATCCAAGCTTTAACAAGGTGCTATCAAAGGTTTATGAGTATCTATATAATTATAATATCATTGGATATAATCTAATTAAATATCATTGACCTATATTGTATACATATTATTGGCTTCTTTATTATGACACAAAATATTTAGTAGATTACAATGCTTATCTTTAAAATTGTCATAATACACCAATAGCCGTGTATTTCAATTCAATCTGTGTTTTATATATGTTTGAAAAAAGATGCCAAAGTACAATATTTCAATTGAATATATGTGAATACATTTCTATAGAGGTATCTAGTAGGCCCAGCAGACATTGTCCTTCCCTGAAAATAAAATAAAAAACTTCAAATCAGATTACAGTGCCATCTACCGGGTCCAATAATGAATGTCAACCATCCAGATACCCACTTAAATATACCCAAAATTATAATAATTGGCCCAACTGTTTAAGAGTATTTTATTTACACAATATGTATTCTTCTGTATGTAATATATAAAGATTACATTAAATCTTCCTTTAATGCAGAGGTTACTTGCGTATGGCAGAAGAACGTACTGAAGCTGCCAGGGCCCAGTCAACTCAAGCTGTAATTGACACAGATGATTTGGATAACCTAGCCACACCCGAAAGCATTCTGCTTAGTGCTGTCTCTGGAGAAGATGCACAGGATCGATCTGATAGAACTATACTCACTCCTTGGGTATGTGTAGATTTATTATGACTTTAGCTTTTTTTCTTTGTATTCTAAATCAATAGGTTAATATTACATTCATAAAAAAAAAACAGAATGAAACTAATTTTATTGCTCCATATTGATTTAATAAAATTATAATACAAATAAGGATATAACAGTCAGAAGGAGTGTAGTGTCACAGTATTTATGTTATATTGGTTAATTCTAGACTATTTGCAAATATTCTGTGCTATCCCTCATAGTCATAGTATATTGTTAATTTCACTTATAATAAAGAACCCAATAACTATGCCTATGATGCCTCCCTCATACATTCCTATATCGCTCTTAATATTTTTCTATATTTACAATAAATGCACATGTAGAAAAACACTCTTGTCTCATGTTACAATCTATTGGTCTGCATGATAGACAACAATACACTGAATCAGATGGTTTTAAGTTATTGGGAATACACATAGGAACTTTTAATCCCTTAGCCCAACAACTTGTGACATTCATTTATATAAATAGTCAAAGCTTCAGGCAGGCAGCATGATGAAATAAAAGCCATACAAATGAAATGACTATATTAGAAAAAGAATATAAGCGAGATTGTTTTGGAATAATTCAGAACTTCCACATCTTTTATACATATAACTAGCCGGCCCGGCAGACGTTGTCCAGCCCTGATTATAAAAAAAAATCTTGACAAATTATATATCAAAACCTTCCTCATGAATCACTTTATCTACTGGTGAAAACCGCATGAAAATCCGTTCAGTAGTTTTTGATTTTATCGCGAACAGACAGACAGACAGACGCGGTAGGGGACTTTGTTTTATACTATTTAATGATAAGAGTGTAAATGTAAGGTATCTGTACTTTTCAGATTTTTGTGAAAAATATTATTACAAATGTCTAGGAATAAGTACTAAATCCAATTATTTTTAGAAATGTCTGTCTGTTTGAACACGCTTCACTGTTAAAGTACAGCGTTCATGATAACACCTCACAAAAAAAAAATCATAAAATATATCTTCCTTTTCCTATTATTTCATTAAAATATATATATTAATATAAATATATATATATAAAAATATATATAAATTTATAATATATAAATATATATATATTTCATTAAATGCTATATCAAAAATTATTGTAATTTGACTAATGACTCCAGTTAAGTATGAGAGAAAAGTAGATAAGTAAATGGACTTAACAACATTCAGATGATTTTATTAATTTTTTTACATGGGATCCACGCTGACGAATTTGCGGGCACAGCTAGTACTTTAATATTATTATTTTTTATTTTTTATTATTTAATTAATATTATTTTTTCTTCTTTATTTTGTAGTATTCAATAAGTAACTTAGATTTATTTAAGATTTTCTGTAAAAAAATATACATCCCCAGGAAAAGAAAGATATAAATTGTAGACACTTTTTTCAGGTAAAATTTTTATGGGAGTCATACTGTCAGTGCTTGGAGCTGTTGCGTACCAACGCGCATGTGGAGACCCTTTACCATGACATCGCGAGAATGGCTTTCCAGTTCTGTTTGAAGTATGCTCGTAAAACCGAGTTTAGGAAGCTGTGTGATAAGCTGCGGAAGCATCTGGAAGACATATGTAAACCAACTGTGAGTAATTGTATTTTTTTTATGTTTATATTAACAGTAAAATTATATGCCTCTATAATCCGAATACTCTAAAGTCTCACTCTGTTCAGATTAATGAGTTTTTTCTGATTATAGTATATTATAGTATGTAAGTGTTTTAAAACGTTTATTGAACAATTAAACAGCTTTTTTATAAATGAAATTGGATGCGAATTCTAATTATTAAGTATTACTACAGTTTAAAAAAGAATCTAAAATAGTAGTTTAAGAAGTGGAGTTTAATGTTTCTTAGGCTGCCCATTCCAAGCATTCATTTAATGCAGACACAACTCGAGTATTTGTAAGCCTTGCAGTTGCATCCAATTCCATTAACACTTCTTTGTTTTCATCAACAGTCTAATTTTGTATTTCTCTTATTATGTCTTCATCAGTTAATGGTTCCTGATAATCAATATTGTCATTGCTTGATAAAAAATTGTTAATCCCCTCATCTGAAACTCCTCTGTTACGTCTGTTTAGAACACAAAGTGAATGAATATTGAGTGGCTCTGTGATACTCTATGAGACAGCGGCATAGGCGAGCAACGAGCTCGTTTGGATTATAGAGGCATTAGGATTATCGTGAATTTTGATTATTAAGGCCCCATTGTAGTATAAGGAATCCTCCGAAATAAATCCCATTTGCAAATTATTCCATGTTGCAATATGGTAGGCCTCGGAGGCAAATTAACAAAGATTGACGCGACAAACTGCATATAACTTCTGCTGTTTGTGTTAATTAAATCTATGACAAATATTCCAAAAATGCATAAACCACGTAAACACATGCCTTTAGTTTTTGAATAAACTTCGTAACTAAATTTTTCTCGAAATTGAAATTATTTGTGGGAAATATTCTTGGGTATTTCAATGAAACAGAAGTTCAAATGTTCGGAATGATCTCAAATAATTTTTTACAAATGTTGTTATGCTCGTCTATCTGCATACTAAAATTTGACAATGAAAACAGTTCTTCTTTTATTCCATTTTGGCAACCAGTCTTCTAGTAGACTATTACTGCCATTGTCAAGTGAGTATCAATATAACAAGTTTCTTGATATAATTTCAATGAACTAACAAGATGGTGGACATCTTGTTAGAACCTTCCATGGAATTTTTGTGGCATCTCAGAATTCATGGTCCGTGGCATTATTTTCCATTCACTTCACTTATGCACAATAAACAAACTATATCACATAAAACACCACCAATTTTACACAATATAGAGTCCAGTAACACAAGATTATGAATAAACAATAAAATCCACTACATGACAGACTAAGATCCCGCCAAAAACTCAATGAAAACAGTTTTTATCTATAATTGTGACATCGCGACTTAGCAGTTATGAGGTTTACAAAGAAAAGCAATGATATAGGTATATTATAAAATATTATAACACATGATTTGTTTATGATATCAAATTAAGATCATGTATTTACTGAGAAATATTTTTTATGAGTAGGTGCAAAAATAAACAGCTTAGAGTTTGGTTATATAATTCCTTTATGTTTAATAGCTTAGCTATAAGTATCATGCTGGTATGAAGGACACTTTAGTAGGCCCTTAGGTCTCTTATTTATCAATAACCAATATCAAATGACCCTACTAAAGGTTAGTCTTTAGATAAAATGAACAAGACTACATTTAACTAACTTAATGAAAGAATTAATTCAATGCACTTGCAACTCCCCTGGTGTTGCTAGTATCTATGGTAGGCGGTGATCACTTAACATCAGGTAATCCACCTGTCGGTTTGCCACCTATGATATAATTTGTTTTTATCTGAATATTCCATTAGTGTTTAGGTGTCTACATTGGATTGTACTGTAATAATTATGAAGATTAAAATATTCTTCTTTTTTAAGCCAAAAGGTAATGAATAGGCTGTTGGCTCACATAATGGTAAATTATTATCATGTCTTATGGACACCTACATCGGGAATATTACCTACTGTTACTGTGGTGATTTTAAATGTAATCCAGTCTCTTTTCCAAGAGCTTCATCTCATGACCCTAGGGAATACAGGGCTTAGTAACCTAATGTAAAGTTCTAGTCTAGGCATCAGGATTTTTTTAGAAAACCTTAGTATTATCGCGATTTAAGGATGAGGTGATGAGCATCCCGCCGCTGTTGAAAATTTGAAGTTTAGAATAATTTGGTAAAACTATATATACAATCATATTATTATAATTATTTGTCTTATACCTATAATCAGGTGCAAACAGGCAATGTGAGCATCTCGAAGCCGGAGACCCAACAACTGAACTTGGAGACGAGACTCTTCCAGCTTGATTGTGCTATACAGATGGAATTATGGCAGGTATGTATTTTAACATATTTATTAAGTTTCAAAGGTAAGGACAGAATTACAATGAAAGAAATAAATGATAGTTCTCAGTTAACCCATGGACTGTCGAAAACCATAAGATTTTAAATACTATACAAACAAATGTAGACCATATGACGCTCTGGTCAACTGACTGTTGACAGCATAAGCTTTAAAAAAACATACAGTATTTCTTACAAAATTGGAAAATCTTCATAGGATGTATTACAAATAATGTAAAAATCTCATAAAATAAAATTGGCTAGATATAAAAACATGACCTGCCATTTTGAGATCTGAGTCTTAAAAGATAACCCAAAGGGTTAATGAAGCTAGAATACTTATTCTCATAAAAAAAAAACAAAGACATTTTCACGAGAGCGGACTCATGAACCTCATTTTGTTATAAATTATTCACTTTCCCCAACAGGAAGCCTATAAAGCCATAGAGGATATCCACAATTTAATGAACATGTCCAAGAAGACACCCGTTGCCAAGACTATGGCTAATTACTACGGAAAATTAGCTCTTGTCTTCTGGAAAGCTGGACATTGTCTATTCCACGCAGCAGCGCTTCTGAAACTCTTCCAGCTGTCTAGAGAGATGAAGAAAAACATTACACAGGAGGAATTGCAAAAGTGAGTTTTTGTATTCCAGAAGAAACATTTAACTCTTATTTAATTAAAATTTGGGAAGAATAAGTTCTATGACATTCTAAACAATATTTTCAGTAACTTGCATTTCTTTGTAATGTAAATTCGATATTTGATTATCCTTCTTCGCATTCTATACATCAGACAGGAATACTTTTGTATAACTTTGTCTACAAAATTACACTATGTTAGTATAAATAATTGAATCAATAATCAGTTTCACACAAGGTGCCTATCATAAAACAACTGAAATTAATATATTAGAAAGAGCATCTTGCGCAAAAGACAGCCTGTTTCTAAATATGTACAAAAAAAGAATTGCTAAGACTTAAGGAGTACTAAATTTTTTTTTTATAATATCGAGTACTAACTTTTTTTTATATCGTCCCAGAATTCTGCCGATCAAGTTAGTAAACTTAACAAATGTAAATGACAAACGATGTAATAAGTTGAATGTTGTTTAATCAAGGATGGCATGTCGAGTCCTGGTTGCTGTTCTGTCGGTGCCGCTGCCATCGCTGCACCCTGAGTTTGACAGGTTCGTGGAGACTGATAAGAGTCCTGTGGAGAAGGCTCAACGTCTCGCAGTTCTGCTGGGCCTCGCTCAGCCGCCGACTCGTGCTAGTTTGCTTAAAGGTAAGCCTGGAACATGACACATATCACTTGTTATATAACAGGTGATAATGTGATTATTCGAAACACCAGTTACATGTGCCAAAAACACTTGTTATAATGCTTGAACTTAGTTTAAATTCTCGAAGGTGCTAGCTACATTACACTTTGCAGAAATCCATTGCAATTAAATCTTATTCTCAACCATAGAGTTTCATTTATAATACACAAACTTTTTTTAATATCCCTGAAAAGCTGTTGCACTTCATCCATTTGTAGTGGTCGTAGTAGCCAGATTCACACGTGTTGAAATTGTCACATCTATACATACAATAAAAATGAAGTGTCTGTAAATAATATCCAAATATTTTTTTTTTTTTGATTGGATATGAAAGTACACACACTACTGATAACTAAAACGCAATTTATAAGATTTTTGTCGGTCTGTCCGTTTGTTCCGGGTAATCTCCGAAACGGCTGGACCGATTTTGACAGGAATTTCATTGGCAGATAGCTGAAATTACAGTGGGTTACTTAGGCTGTTCTAAATTAGACTAGCTGTTAACCGCCGCTACGTCCGCATCTCCGCGTCGTCTCTAAAACGGTAGGACCGATTTTTACAGGACTTTTAGGACAGATAGCGGACATTATAAAAAGTAATTTCGTCTATTTTAATTTAGACTAGCTGTTAACCGTGGCTTCGCTCGCAGTGCTATCTCCAAAACGGTTGGACCGATTTTCACGGGACTCTCACTGGTAGATAGCTGACCTCATAGAAAGTAATTTAGGTTATTCTATTTTATACTAGCTATTAACCGCGACTTCGTCCACATGACATTTAGCAAAAATATGTTGTTTACTGTGAACATGTGCGCAAAACGTGTGTTGTACTGGACTCCAAGAATAAATATAAATGAAATTCATATATCTGTATCTAGGTATGTAATTTGAATTATATTGTCTTTTCGGCGGCCATTTTGATTTATTTACCGCGCTTTCGTCTACATAAATCGATAACCATCATTACATAGTATAAAACAAAGTCCCCTACCGCGTCTGTCTGTCTGTTCGCGATAAACTCAAAAACTACCGAACGGATTTTCATGCGGTTTTCATCAGTGGATAGGGTGATTCATGAGGAACGTTTTAGTATATCATTTATCAAGGATTTTTTCATAATCAAGGCGGGACAACGTCTGCCGGGCCCGCTAGTAGTAACATATAATAATATTGTATCGAGTTCAATTTAAATTGTCGAATATTACAAACTGCTTAGACAGATATGAAGTTTTATATCTTGATTTATATTTATGCAAGATTTCAAGACGTCAGCTCATTTATTGTATACAATTCGGTGCTCAGGATACAGAGACAAACAAAAATTAAAAAATACAATTTTTTCGTTATACCTACTGTATATACTTTCAAATCCATTAAGTAATAAGCGGTTATTTTGAAATTACATAAAGACATGTCAATTTCGATTATTTGTTTAGATGTGGTGCGTCTAAACGTCGTGGGACTAGCGTCCCCTCAACTGCAGCAGCTGTACTCGTGGCTGGAGGTGGAATTCGATCCGCTTTCTATCTGCCATAATGTGAAAACCGTCGTGAATTCATTGCAAGAAGAACCTAGTAAGTATGAAATACCTACATCCACTTTATAATTTATGGTAATATTATTTTAACCTCTGAAATATATCCCATTTTTAACCCTTATGGTTATCAAATGGTAGGCCTCAGAGGAATATTATATTGCAGTCTTGACGCGACAGATTGTACTAATAGTGTATGATCTGTGTTAATTAATGACTGTACAGTGTATATAATCTTTATAGATTACAATCCTCAGATACATAATAAATAGGTACAGAAGTAAAATAGGTAAGAAGTTTAATGAGAAAATACAGATGTGTATGCACACACAAATGCGTATATGTACGTATGAGAATCTCTTTCCAAGTCAGCCGAATAACTGTTGTGTGTTCATTCTTTCAGCTTTCTTTACAGTCTACAGTTAAAGTCTGTATATAACCAAATATAAATTAGAGAAACACCATTTTGCTCGCCCGTCTCCTACCCATCGTCTATTTCAGCTACCAGTCTTGTGCTCCCACCATTGACAATATAAGAAAAAATCGAAATACGATAATAACACTTATAAGATGTGTTTGGGCAACTTCATTTGAAGCCCAAAATACACATGTTTCTTACTTGCACAAGAGCTTGCCATTTACTGGTCAGAACAAGGTACTGGTATGTGTATCGAGATTCTGTCCGTAAACCGTGTGCCAGTACAAAGCGTAGCAGGAGATTTCAGCTTGTTTTTTCCACATTTTGCTTGCGAAGAAGTTTGATCCTTGAAACTAGTATGCCATTGTATGTATTCATTGTGGTCCTGAGAGTCAGTCCCCGTAAGTATTAATGCATTTACCATCTAAGACCACATGGTCATTTAACATCAGATGTGGTCAAAGCATTTTCACTTATAAAGTATTTTCAAAAACTTTTCAGTGTCACTTGGAGCGTAGAATAATATTATAACTGGTTTTTAATCGGATAGTTACCCAGGAATACCGATGTGGTTGTGGTTTAACATTCATAGGTATCTTGTCAAGGGCAAAATAAATAAAGTATTTTCGCATTTAGATTCACCGCTGGCTCAGTACTGCTCTGCACTATGCGACGTGGCCCTGGTCCGGCTGGTGCGTCAGGTGGCGCAGTGCTACGCGTGCGTGCAGTTCTCACGGCTGCTGACCCTCGCCGCCACCGACGACCTGTTCCACCTGGAACGTCTTCTCGTTGACTGCGTCCGCCACAACGACATGCAGATACGGATCGATCATGCCAACAAGTCAGTACATCATTATTCTTTGTTAATTCTTTTTTTATTATTTCTAGGCTGACAGTATTGTCACAGATTTTTTTTTGTAATTTATTTTACTTTTGCGGCCTTTTATTCCAACGAACATATCAGCTTCATCTGAACGGCACGGGTCTGCCAAAACGCTGTGACAAATACTTATGTTCTATGGTAACTACTTACTACTCATCAATGACTCTCTTTCAATGCTGTTCTTGGCACGCTCCATCATCCAAATGATCGTCATCATCATCATCAATTTTTCTACTTACATCATAGTTAGGCGAAATCAAAATCATTATTTTTTTATTATTGTCATTTTTTGCAGCATTCATGTTTATATTGAGTATACAGGCTGAAGGTTTAGACAGTAGCAATATTTATGAAGGATACTCTGCACTCGATTCTCCTTCTAAATGAATTTAAAAAATAGGCGTTTAATATTTCACCTAATTATTTAGAAAACACAAAAATTATACTTACGCGTCTATGTTAAGGCACAGTGTCAATGACCGTCGGGTGATTTCACTTTCACTTAAAAGGGAACGTGGGAACTTCGAGAACAAAACAAAAGGGTTTATTGTCCGTTTTGTTATCGAAAGTTATAAACTCCGGGTCGCCCATTGTACCTTTCGACACCGTTCATTGCACCTGGGTTTTTTACGATTGTGTTTATACTTTTGAAAGTGTTGGAACAAACTTTAACTTAGGTTTTCTTGGTTGTTTATTAGTATTTGTTTTGATATTATTATTTTATATGTTAAATGTGACCGTGAAGTGTCATATCCTAGAATACTACGAGCATTTCACCTGGTATAAATATCATATATGATGAGTGAAATCATAATCATAAAACAAGTTTCTTCTACTAATACTGAGTAATATGTTATGGCGATTTTTTCTTTATTTCTTATTATTTCTTTATATTAGAAGTCATGATGAAGAAATTGATTGACCGGTGGAATATTATTTCGATATCCGCAGGTTCAAACCCCAGTATGTACCAACGCATTTTGTCGGAATTTGCGTACATTGACTAATTTAAATTGGTAACATTATCTATCGGCTGAAGGAAAACATCGTGAGGAAACCTGAACCTGAGAAATGTTCTTGTAGTACCACTCTATGTAGGAAATAGTATAGAACTGTGGATTTCTCAGAGATTGAAATCGCCAGCCAATACGTCGTGCGCTGGCGTGGTGATTATACCCATACTTTGGTTCAGGTAGCGGCCTATGGCCCTGCAGTGGGGCGTCTCTTACATGCTGATTATGATGATTTCTTTATTTACCATATATATACAAATTCAGAAATGTCAATATTCTTTTTAGTATTATTTTAACCTTCAATGTAATATGTTAAGTTATTCTTATTACATACTAGCGGGCTCGGCAGACGTTGTCCCGCCCTGATTATATATACAATCCCTGACAAGTCATATACCAAAATGTTCCTCATGAATCACTTTATACACTGGTGAAAACTGCATGAAGATCCGTTCAATAGTTTTTGAGTTTATCGCGAACAGACAGACAGACAGACGTGGTAGAGGACTTTGTTTTATACTATGTAATGGTATTAATTTATTTTTTATAGGTGTGTTCACTTCGGAGTCGAGGCAGGCGGTGGCGAGTGGTGCTCGACTGCCGACGAAGCATGTGGTGGTGCTATCCTTCAAGCAACGCCTGCTGAACAGGTACTATATAAAATGAAACTTCTTATGGAAAGGCTCTGATCGGAAACCTTTTCCGTTAGAAAAAGTGGGGGTAAACACTGTGTCGGGTGGAATGTTGAAAATACAGGTTCTCGTCCGATCACCGAAGTACTACGAAGTTACTAGGTATACCCATTAAAGGTTAAGGCTAGCTACTTATTTCACTGTTTTTTCCGGACTTTACAATTTAAAAATAAAAATAACAGGAACTTATAAAACAGCGATCTTTTTCAAAGTGAATCATGTTTTTGTAGTGAATTCTTGATATTTTTTTTATTTATTTATTATTTCTGTGTGACAATGCAGTGGGGGTAAACACTAGTAAAGTAGGAGCAGTGGCTTGTTTGCCTTCAGGTATTGGAGAACAGTGAGGCATAAGGTCTTCTCACTTTCTTTTTGAAAGTTTCACTTCTATCATGTGTGAACTACATACTAGCATAATAGCTGTGCCTGCTACTTGGTCCGCGTGGAACCTGACGTACAAAACAGTGACTAATAAAGTCACCTGAAGCTATTAAGTCAAATTACTGTCTACTTTTCTCTCATACTTAAGTCGTGTCGTCATTAAAATTTCAGAAACTCTTGATAGAGTGGACCCTTTTTCATGAAACAAAGAGTAAATGTTATTCGAAGGCATGCCTTGTGATTCTCTTGAAAAAGTTTTATCATGAACGCAGTATTAAGCAGTAATGCGTTTTTAATCAAATAGAGAAACCGACACTTCTAAAAGTGTATTTTGTTACTTATTCTTAGACACCCTGCAACAATTTTTTTTTACAAAAATCTAAAAAGTACACACACGCTAGATTCACCTTCTTGATATATGTATAGATATATCAAATTTTTTATGTGTAAGCCTATCATTTGTGATGCAATATGGTGATGAAGCGACAGGGTCTGAAAAAAAAAGTGATATTTTGCGTGACGTATTTTATGGTAGGGTAGGTATGGTAGTGTCCTATAGCCTGACTGGGTCGCAACCACCATGTATATGGCGAAAAAGCCCGTCATAGTGATTCGCTTCTGCGGGTCGCGTTTGTGTGCATACCGCCGACCGGCGATGGATTGTGTGTCACTGGGTGGTCGCCATTGTTTTTGGATTGCACTGTGCTTACCATCAGGCATAGTGTAGTCACTTTGCCGTACTTAAATATAAGAAAAATATGGACAGTCCCTAATTCGGTGTATATTATTCAGGTGAGGGAGCAGCTGGTGCGCGCTGCGGAAGTTCTGAGCGGCGCCGTCGCAGCGCTGTTCCCGCAGCGTCGCCGTACGGAGCGGGAGCGAGCTCGCACGCACATGGTGCACCACTACCACGAGAACAAGCACACCGACCACCACCGCGTGCTGCAGCGCCACAAGATCATCGAGGAACGCAAGGAGTACATCGAGAGGCTCAACACCGTCCGCGAGGAGGAGGAACTCCGGTATGCCCATCACATGTCTATCTTATACACATATCAACTGACACCCATAACTCAACCTTTCATCATTGAGTCGAGTATGCAACACTCACAAGATCATCACGGATGAGGAACTTACAAATAGGTATGCCCGTCATCTTCCTATTTCATATGCATACCAGCTGACACCCTGGGCGAAGATAAAAGTACTGACATCATCTATGATTACTCCACCTTTCATCATTAAATCAAGTATATAACGCTGACGAGATCATCAAGGAACGCAAGGAGTACATAGAGAGGCTCAACACAGTCCACAAGGAGGAGGAACACAGGAGGTAAGCCCATCATTCTCTTTCCATTTTATATGCATACCAGCTGACACCATGAATGAAGATAAAAGTACTGACGTCATCTATAATAACACCACCTTTCATCATTAAATCAAGTAAATAACATTGACAAGATCGTCGAGGACGAGGAACTTACGAGTAGGTATGTTCATTATCTTCCTATTTCATATGCATACCAACTAACACCTTAGGCGAACATAAGTATGACGTCATCTATCATAACTCCACCTTTCACCATTGAATCAAGTATGTAACACTGACTAGATTATCGAGGATGAGGAACTTTGTTATGGCCGTTATTTTCCTATTTTGTATGTATACTGACTGATACACTGGCTGAAGTTGAGGTAGCCATATAAAGGTATGACGTGATCCATGATGACTCCACCTTTCGCCATTTGAGTTTGTACATATTACACTTTCTGGACAAAGAGGTGTTAGAGCCAAGCTGTAGCTATTACTGGTATCAGAGTGAATGGGTCGGCTCACCCGGGGTAGTATCACCCTCTCACAGAAAACCGACGTGAAGTAACAGTTCTTGCATTGTTGCGTTTCGTTCGGTCACAGAGAGAGCCTGATACCCTACTCCCCTCCTCCTTCCCACTTCCCCACTCCTCCTTTCCCAAACACAGAGGAGTCGCAAGTGTCTATGGACGGTGGTGATTACTTCACATCAAGCGACTCACCTGTTCGTTTGCCTCCTATGATATAAAAAAAAAAACTTAACTACTGAATCAATATCTATGAAACTTCGCATACACATGGTTAGAGATACAGAATAGAACATACCTTTCAACTTGAAACCTAATTGTGTTAACAGTACTTAATAGATATAGGACTTTTGATCTTTCATATGACAGAGATAATGCTGCGTAGAAGGAGCTTGCTGTCTGATTATCGCTCTCTATAGCTGATGTATATTAACTGTTAGATTTGGAACCAACCTTTTTTGTCACATCTTTGTCAAAACCTTGTGAACAGCAAAATTTAAACTTCATTCTCGGTGTATATAAACCTTGATATTATAACGAAAGATACGTTGCCTACATGATATTTTGACAAAACAAAAGTCATGATAACGCACACATACGTAAAGTAATATTGTAACGCCACACTGTCTTAGATAAAATGTGGAAGTAAGATGGCATTCTCAATAACGATGGTGAAAAAGAAATAGTTATATGTCGCTTAGATACGGGCGGATTGACGGGGCAGCCCTCAAAAATAAACTGACTAGCCAAGTTTTAACAAGACGCTGTCGAAGCGCTTATGACGTATGTATATAGTTTTATAATATCATTGATATAAACTGGAAATCTTAAAAAGAAGTAAACATGTTACATGAATGATTAAAATTGGATTTAGCTCATTTTAAAATGTAACGACTCATGTAATGATGATGCGTGGTGCAGACGTCAGGAGGAACAGCTCCGAGCTGCTGCAGCGGCCGAAGCCAGACGCCAAGAGCAGGAGCGAGAGGAGAGGGAGAAGAAACGTCACGCCTCGGAACTGGCCGCCATGCGAGAGCGTCACCTGAAAGAGAGAATGGCTCACATCTCCCAAACCGCACACGGGCAGAAGATGCTCGGGAAACTCAATGAGGAGGTAATTATAAACGAAATCAAATAGAGATGTCCATTTTGATGATATATCTGATGGTTTTATTCCATGTCAAGATTGGTTGAATCTGTTCTTCTATTTCCCCGTATCGCACCTACGTAGGGTCGGTGCAACATGTTCTCCTTTTCCACTCTCCCATGTCAGATGTCATCTCAGTATTCACACCTATAGACATCATTCTTCACACAATCCATCCATACTCTTTCGATCTTCCCTTACTCCCGTATCTGTGTACCTTCACAGTCAAAACTTTTCTACTTACATGACTTTCATCTCTTCTCATAATATGCCAGTACTTTTTTATTTTTTTATTTCGAACTGACTATGCTATTCACCTAGCAAGGTGTTAACACCTTCACCGGACTACTTGCCCATACCATGCTAACCTATTGCTCCTCAACTACTGTCACTTTTAAAAAAAAATTTTTGATGTTGCATGTTTTATTGAATAACTTACCAAATATTATTCATTCTCTATCTACTCTATCTACTACGAAGCCTCGGGATGTAGAAATCTTGATATGGGCGTCAAAAATTGAATTTGTATATTTTCATAAATATTTTGTAACGTTTTTTTTTAATAATTTTTAAAAAGTGAAAAGGCCCATGTATATTGAAGGGGAAACTATTGTCATTTAGGCAGGTTACACAGCATAAAAAAAACTGATTGTTCTTAAATATTTCAATGATACCGAGTCAAAAAAGTCAATTTGGTAAATAATGGACACCATAATAAATACGTGGAAAATAAAGATATATTTCATACATTGTACTTGTTCACCCTACCAACACAGTCAACAATCTTTGTGTAATTGCTTAATTGACCACCTTAAACACATCTTTCCCTCCTATTTTAGATCAATTTGGCCGTATTTTCTAATACCCTGCTGACTACCTACCACTATAATTTAAAATAACCAGCAATCTCCCACATGGATATTCCCATACCAATACATATCTCTATATTCAATGTGCTGCTATTCTGCTATGCCATGCTTTTATTCTGAACTTGGCGAAGGCAAGTGTAAGTAAGGTCAACTACTCAGATACAAAGATGTGCTAAAGCGTCACATGGAAAAGTGTGACGTCACAGTGGGAGAATCTAGCAGCTAAACGTCCAGAATAGAGAGCCCATGTGTCAACTAGGGTCCAGACTTACGAAGAACATTGACATGCTGATCTTAATACTAGATGTGATGAATTTTTAGTGTTTAGTGGGTTTTTATGTCTTCTCGTGTTCCTGATGTGTGAGTGTAGGGTGGAGAAAATAATACTCCAAAATATACACTAATAATCAAGATTTATTACTTTGGAAAAGTAGACATGGGTTAGCGACGGAGGCTCTACAACGACTGACTCGAGTGGGGGCTGTGCCTAACTACGTAGTACTTTTCAATACAAAAAACGTTGTCAGCATTACCACTACAAATTGAAAGCCCGACTACCAGCGGCGATCAATAATACCTATGAGAATGGTGTTCTCACTTGTGTACAATGTGTACGCACCTTCCATAAGAAAATCGCCTATATTAGCCATATGAAAGCACACGAGCGTGGGAGTTGAAGCAGTCGCTGTGGCCGAAAACGTGTAGGAGCATACGAGGTGTGTTCAAAAAAGTGTTCAAAGTGTTCAAAAAAGTGTGTTCAAAGGTGACTTTGTATTTTTAAGAAAAATATTTATTTATTTATCAATATTTATGTTGTCCTCTTCAAAGTAATCCCCCTCAGATACAATACATTTATGCCAACGGTTTTTCCAATCCTCAAAGCACTTCTCATAAGCACTTTTCGGTATAGCCTTGAGCTCTTCCAGCGATGCTTTATCTCTTCAATCGTTGCAAATCTCCGTCCTTTCATAGGTCTCTTTAGTTTTGGGAACAAGAAAAAGTCACATGGGGCCAAATCCGGTGAATATGGTGGCTGAGGCATGATTGTGGTGTTGTTTTTGGCCAAAATATCTCTCACAAGCAAAGATGAGTGAGCAGGGGCATTATCGTGATGCAAAAGCCATGAATTGTTTTTCCACAATTGTGGACGTTTTCTTCGTATTGCTTCTCGCAAACGGCGCATAACTTCAAGATAATACTGTTTATTGACCGTACGACCATATGGTAAGAACTCCTGATGCACCACGCCATGGTAATCGAAGAAAACAGTGAGCAAAACTTTGACATTTGATCGAACTTGGCATGCTTTTTTCGGTCTTGGCTCATCTGGGCTCTTCCATTGGGACGATTGGACTTTGGTTTCGATATCATAACCATATACCCAAAATTCGTCACCAGTTATGACCCTTTTGAGTAAATCTGGGTCGTCGTTGACGTCATTCAACAGTTCTTGAGCGATACTCATGCGACGGTTCTTTTGGTCAAAATATAGCAATTTCGGAACAAACTTCGCTGACACACGTCTCATGCCCAAAACGTTAGAAAAAATTTCATGCCACGAGCCAAGCAATATACCAACATCCTCAGCAACTTCTCTGATAGTGATTCGACGATTTTCCAAACCAATTTTCTTCACTGCTTGAACGTTTTCATCAGTTGTTGACGTGCTTGGACGTCCAGACCGAGGCTCGTCATTGGCATCTTCCCGGCTATCTTGGAAGAGTTTGTACCACTTGTAAACATTTTTTTTACTCAGAACAGTTTCACCGTATGCCATTGTCAACATTTCAAGTGTTTCGGAGCACTTTATTTTATTTTTTACACAAAATTTGATGCAAATCCTTTGATCCATATTTTTCGATAGCAAGAAATCGCCGAGTACGCAAAACACTTATAACCTTTACGCCTCTCACAACCAAACAAAAAATGCTATACACTTGAAACTTGGTACATATGTTCGGAAAGAGTGTACCAACATAACAAAACAAAAAAATCGATAATCGAAAGTACGTTGCCCGCGAAATGTGAGAAGTCCCCTTACTTTTTGAACACACCTCGTACATATACATATGCTGCTAACTTTATTTAGATTTTCAATTACTAGAGGATGGAAAGATACCAAATATGACAAAAATCCTGCTGTACTTACAAGTAATATTGAAAATCTAGTCTACAACAAATATTCAAAACTAAAAATTATTCTCATTTGCAGGATTTGAAGAAAATGGACGCTGAAGCGATGGCCATACGTGAAGCGAAAGAGTTAATGAAGGAACGTAAAGAGCTCCAGAATAGACTCAAGTCTCAAGAGAAGAAGGTAAAATGTTTATATCTATTTAACTCTATTTTTATTATTTACAGTCTTAATTGTATACTAATTTCTTGTTACTTATGTTCATAAAATAGGTGGATTACTTTGAAAGAGCCAAACGTTTGGAAGAGATTCCGCTGCTGCAAAAGAGTCTGGAAGAGAAACAGGTGCAGGACAAAGCATTCTGGGAGCAGCAGGAGAAAGAACGTATCCATCAACTTATTGGTAAGTTTTTAATTAAGTTGAAAAGCATGTATTATAATGTAAACAAATAAAAAGAATACATACTGACAGTTAACCTTAAACCTTACCACGAAATACAATAAATTATCATTCAACACCATATACAATATATACGTCTAATGACACACAAATACGCATGTGCATTTATTTATTAAATATATTTTTATATCCACTGATATAAAATACCTGTTGTAGATTCATATATACAGTGGTGGTCGTATAATTAGAAACACTGCCAACGGTCCTTGGCATTATGTAAGATACTTCACTGCAATCGTTTTTATTTTGAAATTAAACAATTACTAGGACAATAATATGTTCAACGATTTATCGTTTATTAGAAAAACCATATAAATTCCACTACACAAGTGCAGTTTCAATATTACATTATGGACAAACATTTATATCAGTTTTAAGGTATAAACAATAATGGTCAACTAATTAGAAACAACAACAAAAAAGTATAAAAACAATATTTTTTAAGTATTAGTAATTACTATTGTTATTTACGAAATAGCTACTAAATAATATTAAATAATACTAAATCCACAGCCTACCAATAATTATAATTAATATTTAGTGGCTTATCACTTATTTTCAATAACAGCACTGCAATGACTGGCATTGATTCAATCAATTTCATACATTTTTCCAGGGGGATTATTTATGCACTCGATTCTCGTTCTAAATCAATTAATAAGGTATCAAAATAGGTCAATATAGGTGCTTAATATTTGACCTAATTATCTAGAAAAATATAAAAATTATACACAATCCTCTACGCGTCTATGTTAAAGCACAGTGTCATTAACCGTCGGGTAATTTTACTTTCACTTGAAAGGGAACGTGGGAATGGTATGAACGAAACAAAAGGGTTTCTTGTCAGTTTTACTATTGAAAGTTATTAACTCCGGGTCGCTCATTGTAGCTGTCTGCACCGGTCATTGCACCTAGGCTTATTAAGATTGTGTTTATACTTTTAAAAGTTTAAAGTCTTAGAACAAAGTTTAACTTTGGTTTTTTTGGTTGTTTATTAGTATTTGTTTAGATATTATCTATACTAATCTATACTTCTATACTAATATTATAAAGAGGTTAAATTTGTGAGTTTGTGGCGTTGTAGGGGGTAATCTCAAGAACTACTGGTCCGATTTGAATAATTCTTTCAGTGTTATATAGCTCATTCATCGAGAATGTTTATAGGCTATATATCATCACGCTAAAGCCAATAGGAGCGGAGCACAGATGAAAAATGTTTCAAAATCGAGATGTTTTTTTTCTTTTTGAGAGCTTCTGCTGTGTGTCAGCGTTAGTCCAGAGTAGTAACTATTACTACGCGGACGAAGTCGCGGACAAGGGCTAGTTATTCTATATGTTAAATGTGACCATGAAGTGTCATATCGTAGAATACTGCGAGTGTTTATCCTTTCACCTGGTATATAAATATTGTATCTAACAGAGGCCCGAGCTCGCGACGTGGCGACGTCGGCCCGCATGGCGCGTATGGCGACGCACCGCGACCAGTTCATAGCGCGCGTGCGCTCGGAGCGAGGCGCCGCGCATGCGCAACACCTCGCCGCCTTTAACGAGAAGCTGCAGGTAGAGAAAGAGAAGCGCCTCGCGGAACGACGAACGCAACGCATCGAAAAGAGACGACAAGAGGTTCGTTCCTGCTATCGTCACATATATTTCGTTGCTACCTATAAATGGGGTCATATTTCAGCACGAACGGGTCGGCTCGCCCGGGTTACCACTACCCAACCCACAGAAACACTCACGTGAAGTAACAGTGCTTGCATTGTTGCGTTTCGTCCGGTCAGTAAGAGCGCCTGAGGCCCACCTCACCTTACCCTCTTCCTCTCTTCCCCACTCCTTTCGCAGGAAGACAAAAGGAGCGATGGGAGGCTGACATTGTTCAAATAACAGGCAAAAACTGGGTTGGTTTTGCCAGAGACAAAACAAAATGCAGAAAGATGGAGGAGGATTTTACAAAAAAAAAAAACATAATCAACCCTAATATAAAGCATTAATACTAACTCAAAAAAAAATTAAAAGATAAGATACATTTCTATGGGCAATTAAAGTTAAATAAATAAAAATTACGACTGTTGTTAGAATAACTAATCAAAATCAGATTTACTTTAAAATGAATTAATTGTTCCTTGCCATTTTTCAAGCTATGTGTTATTATTCAAAGATATTTTTATCGTTCCTTACAATAGTAATGTTTTTTAATTAGACGAGTATAATTCAGTTTTGTTATGTCCAATCAAAGTCACAGTGTATTTGACACGCTAAGGGGCGTCAATTAATGATAGACATTATCTACTACCAAATGACACCTTAGATTTACCGAATCCATATCGTTTTCGATGTCTTTTTTTTCTGTTAGAATGCCTATGTCTTATGTTATCTTACGTTTTATTGTTAAAGAAATAAATTATGATAATATTTACAGACCTAACAATAATGCCTTTTCTTTGAACAGTGGCTGAGAGAGAAAAAACTTGCTGAGGAACGCGCCGCTGAAGAATTACAGCGTGTTAAAGAAGAAGAGGAACGCAAGGAGCGTGAGGAACGCGAAAGAAAGCAACAGGAAGAAATCGCCGCGCTTAAGGAACGCAAGCTTAAAGAAGAAAAGTAAACATCTGTTATACCTTAATTCAATTGAAATAGAATGATTAATGTCAAAGCCAAATATTTACTTTGAACTTCATATCAACTAAACTTGAGTTAGTCAATTTATATTGTTATCAAGCCGTTATGTTAACTCATCTGTTATCAAGATGTTGTTTTAACTACGTTGATAACTCATTTGCCATCAAGTTATTGTATTAATTGAGTTAACTGATTTGTTATCAAGTTATTGTGTTAACTGTCTTGATAACTTAATTGTTATCAAGTTATTATGCTAACTGTCTTGATAACTTATATTTTATCAAGTCATTATGTTAACTGCCTTGATAACTTATTTGTTATCAAGTCATTATGTTAACTGTCTTGATAACTTATTTGTTATCATGTCATTATGTTAACTGTCTTGATAACTTATATTTTATCAAGTCATTATGTTAACTGTCTTGATAACTTATTTGTTATCAAGTCATTATGTTAACTGTCTTGATAACTTATATTTTATCAAGTCATTATGTTAACTGTCTTGATAACTTATTTGCTATCAAGGCATTATGTTAACTGTCTTGATAACTTATTTGTTATCAAGTTATCGTGTTATCTGAGTTGATAACTTAATTGTGATCTCAGGGAACACCAAGAGATGCTGGCGCGTACCGAGGCGAAGATTCGTGCAAAGGAAGCGGACGTTCAGCGCATGCTCGAGGAGCAGAAGGCCACAACAGCGAAGAGTTGGCGCCGCGGCGGTGAGAAAGAGAAAGAGGAGTCCGTGTGGAGAAGCAAAGCAGACACAAAGGAGCCTGAAAAAAAATCGGAGCCGTGGCGCCCTAGTGAGTATCTGTTTCCAATTTATATAATTATGTAGAAAGATTGTCAGACATAGTGAATTAAAGGCATGTCAAGATGGCGCTATAACATGTCTTTCAATTTCAAGTAATGTAACCAAAACTGTAGGTATAACTGCATTTAATTGCATGTATGTATCAGGCAACAGCCCAACCCGAGGTGTGCCGTGCACCTTTGAGCTAGTTGTCAAATAAAGTCGGCTGAGTTCCTTAAACGCTCGCCTTAGTAGTCCGGTGAAGCTGTTAAGACCTAGGTCAATAATTATTAAGTTTGAAAAAAAATTTTGGTATAACTGTAGAACAGTAGGTAACTAATTAATTGAAGTTACAAATAATAATTAATTAGTTTACACCGATTAATTATCAAGAGTCAAGGATTGCCTACTAGCAGAATACAACAAGAGTACCGTCCTACGCCAGAAACAAGACTGCCTTAGTGGCTTTTTTTTTTTAATTCGAACTGGCTACGCTATTGACCTAACAGGCCTTTACAGCTTCACCAAAGTACACATTACGCCCTAGCGGCTATCGCTCCTCTCCTTTTATAGCGAAACAAGTCGTGTAGTATGGCTTTGGCGCCGACAAATACAAAACCAATTTGTAGAGTGTATGTGATGTGCATTCACTTCAAAATAGCTGCACTTATTTAGCTAATTTTTTCTTAATGTATATGTAATAAAAATGAAAAATCTGTGTTGAAAATTTTTCACATAAAATTTTAGCAAGCGACACCAGAGACAGCAGATATTTAAAAGTATTGACAGAATTGGTAGATTGATGTTCAGTTGTCATTTTATTTCATTACAGGGTCATACGGTAACGAAAATATTTGGTGTCATTTTCTTTGTTAATACAGTTAGTATCAAATAACTTCAAGTAGTAGTGATGTCATTTTGTTAGTAGTGAAACATATGCCAGGCCCTTGTCTTATACTTTATAGTTAAGATTGTAGACAAACTTTAAGATGAAATGCAGCCGACCTCTATTCTATATATATTTCTCTATTTTATCTGTGAATAATGGAACTAGCGTAAATTTTCTTTTACTGTGTAATCTATATCGATCACTATCATTTTCGTATGTTTTGATATTACCCATAAATTAAATATTGTAAGACTTAGGAGCTTTGTTAAATTACTAAAATTCCCCAGTTATATCGCCGCTTACAGACATTCGGAAATCAATAAAAAATTTGATAAATGACAAATAAAAGAAAACCAGACAGACAATGTTAAAATCGTGCTTTTGTTAATCACATAAAATAATTAAAATTAGTTCAGTTTTCGAGGAGGGAATAGGGGAATACAAAATCAATATTTCGTCTATACTGTGTAGGTCAGATCAGTCCGAAACGTAGTTGTCTCTCTCGCTCTCCATTTGATAGTTTGGGGCAGACTGCGGCAGCAATAGATTCCTGGTAATTTTTGTTCTCGTTTGCAAATTTTTCGTTTTAAAAATCCATAGCGTATTAAAGATAAAGGATTGTTTCTGACGTTGTTTGTCTACAGGTCGTGCCAGGGAAGAGAAACGTGAGGAACGTACTGGTGCGCCGACCAGAGACGACCGCGCAAAATCAAAGGATGACAGGTAAAATCATACACTTTCTATGGTTATTTTTAAATTTTTCTGTTAATCAAATCAAGTACAGAAATGATAAATTAATAAGATAAATAATAGTCTACAAATACTGTTAATAGTTAGTTGATGCGAAACATCTAATAGCGTGCATCGCATATTTTGCACTAAATATGCTTGTAGAATAGTTGTCATTTTTTTTGTCCAAGGACAACATAGCATCGTGTATGGTATAACTACAGGCCACACATTCACAAGAGTGGTTTGTCGACACCACCAATCAATTGGCATTTTTTTATGAGCTATGAAAATTCGATTGCCCTATAGATTTTGTATGGCAGTAGCAGCCTTTAAAATCATTTATTTGCCAACTCAATTGACTAACTATTAAACGATTTCTGTGCCACTAAAAATCTAATTTGCGGTTAGTTCCAGGACTAAAATAAACTTAACCTTAGAGAAGTTACGGCCTAGAATTATTGATTAAATATATCATCTAACCAATTGATATTATGTTAGCAACACAAGAAGCATTACGAAAGCGGACGTGAATACATGATGTATATTAAAGAAGGATAGTATATTAATAGCTTATATTTTTACAAAATTAGTTTTGATATTAATTACTAAAATATTTTGGTATGTCTAACAAATACCGGCCGCATCACACATGCGACCCGCGGGCCGCAATTTGACGACTTCGGTCTTAGAACTTGTTATTATTCTTGAATTTTGCACACAGAGATGATCGTGGCCCCAGAGATGACCGGGCACCAAGAGATATTCG
The DNA here is from genome assembly GCA_036509395.1 of Antheraea yamamai. NCBI lineage: Eukaryota > Metazoa > Arthropoda > Insecta > Lepidoptera > Saturniidae > Antheraea > Antheraea yamamai. The sequence continues at coordinate 4,401,731 of AP028439.1, read as the reverse complement.
CAGTTTGAGAGATGATCGTACTCCTAGAGACGACCGTGGTCCCAGAGATGACCGTGGTCCTAGAGATGACCGTGGTCCCAGAGATGACCGTGGTACCAGAGATGACCGTGGTCCTAGAGACGACCGTGGTCCAAGAGATGACCGTGGTCCTAGAGACGACCGTGGTCCAAGAGACGACCGTGGTCCCAGAGACGACCGTGGTCCCAGAGACGACCGCGGTCCCAGAGATGACCGTGGACCTAGAGATGACCGTGGTCCCAGAGATGACCGTGGTCCCAGAGACGACCGTGGACCCAGAGATGACCGTGGTCCGAGAGAGGACCGTGTTCCCAGAGACCTGCGTGGAGCAAGAGAAGAAGGCAGTTGGAGTTCTAACCGAGAACCAGATAGAGATAGGTGAGCTAGTGTTATTATATAGCTATATGTTGTCAACTAAGTATAAAACTATTGAACTAAAGGACAAGCTACTATGTTATTAATAGCTACTTTAGGATTTAGGTTTGTTTGTATTATTAATAAACTTGACGTATTATAGCTATTAGCATATTAATATACGTAACTTAATGAATATACGTACTTAACAAAAAGTTACTAAATATCAGAATAATTGGTAGCAACTTATAATATTTATTTCTGAAAAATAATGCGCATTGTTGACATATTGTTTGTTATATACCAGGTGTCTGTTTAAAGGTTAATACCGTTCAATCGTGTGGTAGTTGATGGTCACATTTAATATATAAAATAATAATATCAAACCAAATACTAATAAACAACAAAGAAAACCTTAGTTAAAATTTGTTTTAAAACTATGGGAACGATACTTTTAAACGTTAATAAAATCACACCTAGGTTCAATGAGCAGAATTGAAGGGGAGCTTTTCAAGGTTAATCATTACGTACCTGCTTATTGTCGGAATGCCGCACGATCAAACAAAGGGAAGAGGGGCGCGGGCCGGAGTGCGGGGCGAGAGGGCGGCGCAAATTGAATGCGGTGATTCACCGCTCTTTATCTTTAAATCAATTGACGTTGAGAAAAAAATAAGTTCTGCTTTTCTCGAGATAATTAGGTCAAAAGCACCTGTTTTTTTAATTGATTTAGAACCAGAAACGACTAATGATTGTCCTGTAAAAATATTGTCGGCGTATAATCTAACTTATAAACCCTAAGTTTATAATAAAATATATTCGGTGTTATTACAAAAAAGATAAATACGTATTGAACACTGGCTTTAAAAAGGTCTCATATTAAATGCACCGCGGTCGCTTTATGTTCGCCATCTTGCTTTTTTGTCTCGCTTTGATTACGTCAGGTTAGACTTGTGAAAAATGATAACGCGAACTCGCCTCGGGCGAGCGCGATGCATTTATTAGGAAACTTTTTTAAACCAAGTATTTAATACGTATTTAACTTTTTTGTAATAACACGGATTATGTTTTTTTCCAGGCCTCGTTACGGTGGTCGCTCCAGTGGACCTGAGACTGGGAGCTGGCGTCGCGGGCCCTCCGATCCACCGCCTGCACCTACCGTGAGTAATATTTAATAATTATTTTTTATTGAATAAGCCTTTCAAAGACCGTTTCAATAAATTCATTATCTTAACTATCTTGTTCATCTCCCTCCTCTACTTTTATGTTTATTTATTTATGTGTTTAGTATATATTTACGTACTTTAGTGTTAATAAAAATGTCGACCGACAAATTTAAGTTTTTCCACATAAGTTTTGCATCTACTAATCTACAATATTTGTACACTCTTTGTTAACAAAAAAAAAAATATATTAATGAATTTTGATCAAATTTCAAACACTGGACGATCACACTAGTATGTTATTAAATGTCATACAGGAACGTTCATCGGCGTGGAGGAGTAAGGAACCATCTGCACGCGACGACCGGTATCGCGACGCGCCGCGAGACCGCTACGGGCCCAGACGTGACGACCGGTGAGCTTATTCAATCCTACCACCACCACCACTTCATTACAACACCACCACTTCATTACAACACCACCACATCATCACTACACCATCACCACACCATCACATCATCACTACATTACAACACCATCACTACACCATTACTACACCACCACACCATTTACTAGATTACTGGAAAATAGATTCATGGACCCCCATATACAGTGAGCTTTAAACATCCAAAGGTCGATAGTAAGATAGTGATATCTGAGAATCCCAATTTCATCTGCATTCTGCATTCATAAAAGTACAAAAAAAAAAGTAGTTAGAAACCTGGTGTAGATTATTATCGGTCGCTCAATGAGCTCGGGATGTTTTCCAAGATTTGATGTTAAAAAAGTTCATGTCTTATAAAAATAAATTGCTGAATCTATGTAAGTGCATTGCTTTATAACGGCTGCACCTATTTTTGCTATTTTTTTTTTTTTTTGCTTTTGTAATTATCCACACAAGGTATGTAAAACAAGAAAACGTTTGAAAAATCAAACAAAGAAGTTTAAATTTTAGGTTAAAAAATCTCCACATGACAAAGTGAGTACGTCAGAAGATAGTAAGGAGATCTTAAAACATGTTATCAGAATCGAAAAAGCGATGTTCAGTTATTCCGTTGTCATTCTATTTTAACGTAGGTCGAACTGTAAAACGATGATCTCTTTTAGTTCCTTAGTATGCATGTGTGAAGCCGGAGGGAACAATTAGTGTCCAATATATTTTACTTAGCACCCAAACGCGTTACTGACCATTGAGCGTTGCATTTCAAAATGAGTTAAATCCAATTTTAGCTGTCCCTCATATATTACGTTATTTATTAAGATCTTCAATTTCTGTACGTGTAAAATATGGAGATCATTAAAAAAAAACCTAAAACCTGACGAACAGGAAAATTTGAACTTAATTCTCGGTGTATAAAAACTGGAAAATTTTATAAAATTTAACACATTATATGAACGCTCAACATTGGCTTTAGCTTATTTTGAAATTGAATTGAATGACTTAATGTAGTGTTTGGTGTAATATGTTTTGATATTTTTCATGTTTTGTATACAGTGACGGGCCACGCAGGGACGATCGTGACGGACCACGCAGGGACGATCGTGACGGACCACGGCGTGACGATAGAGACGGGCCACGTCGTGACGATAGAGACGGGCCACGTCGTGACGATCGGGACGGACCACGCCGTGACGATCGTGATCGTCGTCCTGCACCACGTCGTGAGTATAAACATTGATTAACTTAAAAAAATCTTTTGGTACTCCTTATAGTAACTTTGAATTTAAATACAATGTAGAAGATATCAGGGATATAGAATCAAAAGTAGTTAATGTGATAAACAATTTTGAATATGAAAAAAAACGTGTTAACTTTATTACTATCACACACTAAATTTAGATAAACCGATAATAGATTTGTCGTTACAGTGATATAGTAGCAATTGCAGGTAGACTTTATACCTGTTTTGACTTTATACCTGTTTAGGAAAATTTTGTTGAAATCTATGAGCACTTTGTTTTTGACCGAGACGATGGAATGACAACAAGACAACAATTTAGATGATGAGCAGAGAAAAGATTATTAGTTGTTTAGCGTACCTTTTTTTTCTCCATGGGGAAATACTTAACGGGTATCCATCCCGCCGGGCAGCAGAGGATGGATATGCCCGAGTCGTTCTTACACCTTTTGGCCGGGGGAGCAGAGACGGGCTAATCGACATTACCTACGTCTGCTCCTCCGACAGGTGTTGTCCCCTCCTAAGGGGCCCCAACTGTGGTCTGAGGGTCAAGATGGTAGACCCCTCAAGGGGGAGTGGGTGTTAGACCCCTCCTGACGAACTGTGGGAATCGCATCGACATAATGCACCTCCACCACATGGGCCTGTGCAGTTTAACTGCCCGGGGCGACGCATATACATAGCTTAGCGTACCTATCTGGCTAATTGAATCAATTTCAGAGCGGCAGTCACCCATCCAAAGAAAGAGCGAGCTATCTCGATCGTGGCGCCATCTGTAAATAATAAAAATCAACTTTAGTTGACGATTAAATGTAATAAAATCAGTTACGTCTCGAACAATACCCCTGTTATTATATTATAGAAATAACCATGTAATTGGATAAAAGCGTTTATGAAAGGATTGCCTTTCTTTTACTTTGTCCTTTTTAGTATATAGGACACTTTAAACTGACAATCCTTATTGACATACTTATGCCCAGTTTCTGAGTCACATTTATCTGTTCAATAGCGTTATCGGTTCGATAACTTGTCAAATTGGGCTTCTGAACATACAATCATACGATAAACCTCCGTTAAACTTAACTGGCCAATTTGGGCGTTTATCTATTCGATAAGTTCTGACATTTTAAATAGTTTTTAATATCTTGACAATGACATGTTAGTGACGAAGAAATAATTAACTGAAAAGTTTTGTATCTAAAATTATTAAATTTATAAGTAAACTAGCGGGCCCGGCAGACGTTGTCCCACCCTGATTATAAAAAAATCCTTGACAAATTACATATCAAAACGTTCCTCATGAATCACTTTATCCACTGGTGAAAACCGCATAAAAATCCGTTCAGTAGTTTTTGAGTTTATCGCGAACAGACAGACAAACGCGGTTGGGGACTTTGTTTTATACTATGTAATGATAATTATGAAATAAAATTAAACTATCTACTAATCTCCTAAGTATTTTTTAATCATAATATTACTACTAAAAGTAAGGAATTAAAAAATAAAACCAATTTTTAACACTCTTTCCTGAAAAGAGCCACCTAGTGAACATCATGGTACTAGTTATGGGTATCATAGTTATAAAACAACTCCTTGAGTACTCAGAAACGCATTGACAGTTCATCTTATGGATAACTTTATTGAGTCAATAACTAATGATAGTTTAACCGAGTACCTCAGAAACCGGGCATTATTAGACTTGGATAAATATGTTCCGTTGTCAGTGTCTTTGGCATGTCATCTTCCTCCGAAATAAATCCCATGTGTGATATCTTTAAGAACGCACTATGGTAGGCCTCGGAGGTACAGTAAGCAACTAATGTGACGCGACAGGTCTGCTTACATTTTGCAATCTGTGTTAATAATATTTAGTACAAACATTTCGACGTGTTGTAATTCGAATCGTTAATTCGAATATCATTCGTAGTTTAGATAATTTTAAAACGAAATTGTAAATAAATTACTAAACATTTTGTGGTGGCTAAATTAAATTGTAATATCCTGTTGACGTCTAAACCAAATTAGATTTAATCATAGCAATAACTTTAAACAAATATTCTCCAGTATTTATAATAGTGGATTTATCAGAACTGTTAACATTTGATGAATATTTCGTGTTGAGGAAGCACACGAAAATTTTAATCTTTTAGGTCCTTATATTGTCTATTTAATATACACCAATAAACGTAAGCTAATAAGTTATTTCAAAATTACCACCTTTTTTGGCCTATTCCTGTACACGTCACAGTACATAGATGATGATATTATAAATGGTAATGTGGGTTTGTTTGTTTTTTACGCTTCCACGCCTTATATACTCAACCAATCATCATGATATTTTGAATACATTCAGGACATGTCACTCAGAAAAAGAGTGCTGTATTCTGAGGGATAGGTCAAATCACATTAACGCCAGCGAAGCCGCGGGTAAAGGCTAGTGTGAAATAAGGGAGCCGGGGTCAAAGCGTCTGTAAAGAAAATGTATTTATATTTTTTATTATATTTTTACAGCTCGCGAGGCTGACGACGACGCATGGCAACAACAACGCCGTTGAAAAATCACCGAATAATTATATTCAGTTTAACATCCCCAACTCTCCAATACATTTAATGCATCTAACCAAGTTATTAATTACTATATTATCTAATCAGCATATTATAAATCTCATTATAAGAGCTCACTATATCCATGAATGTTATAAATGATGCTGGAGTATAATGCAGAGCCCTTAGTACATTTTAAGAGGTTTTGTATGAAAATAAAACAAAAAAAAGAGCAACTTTGGAATATCTTGTTAAATGTGAAATACTGAAATAAGAAAACCAATAGGGGTTAAAATTCAACTATATATTTTGAGTTTTATTAAAAAATATAAAACATGTACAAGAGACTATGTAGTACCAAGAATGAATGGATAGATGGCGTTTAACACAAATTTAACTGCTACATCATTACGTAACAAGACGTTACTAGGAATCCCTAGGCATATTCTCTTCTCTCTTCGAAGGTCCTCAGCATATACCCGGTTCTAATATATGGTTTATCCGGCCCTGGTCATCAGTCTTCGCCATTTGGATCGCGAGGAGTTTTAACTTCAAGTTTTTTTTAATTTATCAACACTACATATGTAACAGTGCAGTAGTAAATTTTTTCGAAAATTGATTACCATGTTCATACGAATGGAAGTTACTGGTTGGTCAGTGTCCGTCAGTTGGTTCGTCATAATAATTCTCGCCCTTCATTGATTTGTGATTTGTTTTTACGCAAATTAATACTAACGATGTATCAATTTTATTTATGTTAGCATTTATATTATTTCAGAATATTCGAAATATTATAGCAGTATATTTTGACCATAAAAACACTTGTCAGTTGTTAATAAAGAAAGTGAGAACAAGTAACAGATATACAATGAATTTTCTTTAAAAAAAAATGTGGCTTCGCTCTTTTACTTCCACTATATGGGACTCCGATTTTTTTTTTAATAATTTCCAATTTCTATTGAGGTTCATTATTAAAGGCTTAATGCAATTTTTTTAATACTATTGTGTATCCTTTATATATGGGATTAAGGGCTTCTTTAGTTATCTATCTTCTTATGTTTTTCCGAATGTTAAATATCAATAATAAAGACCATATTATATCAGGTTTTCTTTTTATTTTATTTGTTTGTTCCGTTGCCTATTATATACATATTCTGATTGACTTCATAATATTTAATGTTATCAATATATTTTATAGGTCATTCATTATTCGTTATATTAAAATAATAGTGCAAGTAATGTATAGCTGTTGGTATATTAGATAAATAAAATATTTATAATTCTAGACGATAATTGTATTGGTAATTCACAAAATAATGAAATCTCTTCTAAAACAGGTGGGAATATCACGATATAGTATCGTGACAAAATATCGTGAAAGAGTTGTCAGATGGAAAGTCACGAAATAGTTACCGGTCAGAATGTAATGAAATAGTTGTCGACGGGAATTATATCTAAGTAGTCGGTTCGAAATGTTACATAATGGTTACCAGCCGGAAATATCGCCAAAAAGTTGCAAGGCAAATTGGCACGAAAAGTTTCCTTACCAAAGTATCCCGCAATAGTAACAGGCTAAACCATAATAAAATACTGTGTGTGCCGGAATATCACATAGTTACCGACTAGAATAGAATAGTTGTGGTTGTTACCGGCCGGAATATTATAAAATAGTTATCGGCTCGGAAAATAACTAAAAGTTTACAGTTTCCAATTTTAGTAAATAATTACAGCCTCGAATAATAATACCAAATAGTTACCGCTTCGGATATCACGAAATGGTTACCAATCTAGTTATCTCGAAAAGGTTACCGACTGGAATGTCACTATATACTTATTGGCCGATATAGCCAAAAATATCTAGCTAGAGGAACTTAATAAGAGAGTTGTTAATACTAGTCTGTAATGTATCTTAGTGGATGAGTTTTACAGAATAATTGCAATAACCTATATCAAGGGTTCCCAAACATTTACAGTTCTATTCACATTAATAGTTATGACATATCGTCATAGGGTATTAATCAAAATCGACAAACTTTACAATCTTAGTTTTATTTAAGTACATACGATAATAATTTGTACTAGACATCGTTTCTTATTTTATGGAGAATAAAATAACTTAGTTCCTAAAGAAAACTAAAACACATTGTGAGACCCTCTGTTATTTCCAAACCTGTGGCGAAACTATAGTGTTGAAACCGTATGGGTCCCTTCATATAAATAATTATCGGAACAGAACAAGTGGCAATATCTTTACTACTGCTGCTTGCCGATGTGTTTCAAAACCAGACGATCTTAATTAATTATACAACTATTGAAGTGAAACTTCTTGTGGCATGGTAGGGAAAAATTTTCGTTACGCGTTGAACGTAAAGTAGGTATATATATGTTTAAATGTCTGTCTGGATCTTGTCATATACAGAAATGATTAAAAGTATAGTAGAGTATTTATGGACTTCGTGTAGTATATAGTTTATGAGCATACTCATATACATACAATTTAATACATATAAGCCAAAGAAGTTTCACTTCCTCCGCGTGTACACGCTGATACAGGCAATGTTTTTTTACTAATGTTTGTTTATAACAAAACTAATGAATTAATTATCCTATATAAATAAAATGATAGATTTCTACAGTTATGCGCGCATTATTCAAAAGCTACTAGATAAATTCAGATAATTTTTTTGTAGGTTTACATTTTAGGCCCTTTGTCCGTATCTAAAATAAATGATGAAGATAGCTTCGTTTACTATAAAGTTGTGAGGGATTTAAAAAACGACGGTTTTTATAAGCACGCGTACAGCGATATTTGTTACTTACCGTGGTAAATTGTGACAAGCGGTATGCGTGTTTTTTCCTCTGTGCATAAAATATATTCTTAGAATTATAAACGTCTAAGTCGAGGCTATCAGCTAGTAGTAAATATTAGAATCGTGTGTTGATGGCTCTCAACCCCTGGGCCTTCAAAAATCATAAGGGTTTAAGCTCCATACAGACGAATGTATTGATGATGCACTAGTGAACAGACTGTTGGCAGCGTTAGTTTAAAAAAAATACCGTATTTACTACGAAATTTGAACATTAACAAATTATATAAAAAACGTAATAAAAAAAATGGTTAGATATTTAAAAACGTGATCCGCCATTTTGATATCTGGATTTAATGTTACGCTATTCGCAACGACGCCGCGCAGCACACTTTGGGAACCCTTGATATATGCAACCCCTTTATGTAATGCAATTATTTATAGGAATAACGTTAATTAATAACAATAAATTTAAATTACATTCATCAGATGACTTAATAATTATCTATCTTTCTTTAAATGGATTATTTATTCGTAGACGTATTACATATAAATCATTTCAAACCTTCAATAGATTATTTCCTTTGAGAATATCTTACTAATTACGTATTGACACAAGGCCTGAATATTATAACATGGATACTTTCGAAAACTATGTTATTTTCTTAGGGCGGCCAAAAGAGTATTGTCACATATTATTTTCCACGAATAATATGTATATCGGCGGAATTACAATAATTAGTCGATTACCAGTATAATTTGATTATTTTATAGTGAGTTCATAAGCAATTACTTCACAATAATTGCATGATTACATTTCAATACTTAGTATAAAACTTATATACGCGCGCACATACGTCGCACCCTATAAATACGGCCGCACAGAGCGCGCTCGTGACCCAAGTAAAAATCGGCTGAGTGCCTTAAGCGCTCGTCTTAGTAGTCCGGTGAAGCTGTTAAGACCTTGCTAGGTCAATAACGTAGTCAGTTCGAGAAAAAACAAAAAAGAAGCGCTCGTGACATTCACTATCGAGTCGCCGGACAGTACGGATCTCTGTGTGACGTCATTACACTGTAAAAAATGAGTAATCACCAAAGAGTACTATCCGTAAAAAGGAAATAGAGACCTATCTTTCGGTGGCTGCCGGGCACTTTCTAAAGCGCTATCTGTATTTTAATCATGGAACTAATTTTGTGTGTAAATGCGTCGCCGCCCTAAAACACCTCGGAAGACAAGTTCAAAAATTGTTAATAGCATTTTGAACTTGCAAATTAGATATTAACATTTTGGCTACTAGCACTAGCGACGTCAATATCTTATTTTTACAACACAAAATGAAAATTAAGTTCAAAATACTATTAACAATATTTGAATTTCCTTCCTCTACAGCGGCAGTGAAAATTGTTTTCTTAAATTTAAGTTAATATCATACAATTTCGTTAGTAAAACCATGTAATGTTTATACAAATATTTATTTTACATATTTGTGGGATATAAACTAATATAAAGTAATATATTTGATTAAGTTTAAGATAATATTAAGTTACACTATTTTCACTGGTTAAAAACTAATGGAAAAAACGATAAAGCAACAAATTACAAAAATTCACGAAAGCGACCACAAATTGACAAATAATGACAAAGTTGCCAGTTTCTGTTTTAGTAAATTGCCTATTTTGTTTATTTTAAGGAAAGAGCGAGACGCTTTTCATCGATTTTGTTTGTGATTTCAGTATTTTGTATGTCAGAGTTTAGAAAAGTTACTAAATAACATTAAATTAAAAAACTAATATAAATTTTGAAATGTATAATCTATATAAAGTTAAATATTACTAACACTATCCTACAGTTTTATGCCTTTATTTCCATAAAATTTATAAACCGGCAACTTTGCTGATGTAAAAGATCACATTATTATATTAAAAAATTAAGGAGTACTTAGGCGTACTGATATATCCTTTTGTTTCATCAACTTTTTCATATTCTAGGGTTATAACAAAGCGACCTCTGAGGTTTTATCTGGGAGTTATATCGTGGATTGTGGAATTTAGTGCAGTAATATAATTCGAAGATTGTATGGCATGGTAATCACCATGATTATAACACTAGTGACGTCAGCCCAGCTGACATCACGCTTTTTAAAAATACTATTGAGGGTCATCCTCCGTCATGTATATTGTATGTAGTACACCCATAAATAAATTATTGTAATCCAACCCGGTCTTTTATTGTTTCCCTCTTTCTCGAACTAGTCACCGTGCGTGACCTCTTTTACATTAATTTCCATCCAAAATGTGATAATAAATAATAGCATATGTCACAATTGCCGCCTGTAGCAATAATGCGAGCAAATGTTAAGATAACAATAAAAAGGCGCTTAATAGTCCGGTGAAGCTGTAAAGACCTTGCGAGGTCAGTAGCGTAGACAGTTCGAAAAAAAAACAACAAGTTCATAAATAGGTATTTTACATTTTTAGACCCCTTTCGCATGGCCGTAGGGAGTAGGGACATTGTGGGGTCTTGAAATCACAACGCCCTATAACCTTAAAAATATTAAAAACTAAGATACATTATTATAATTAATTGTTTCTTCATGGTTTGAGATAAAAAAATTGTAGCGATAGGTATCTAAACTTTTCCGGACATTCCATAGTTTGTGACATTCGAGGGCAGATCAAATATGGTAATTTTTTTTTCCGCTCTACCTGTAACCAATGCCGCCCTACCTCAAATTCGACTGTAGCTACAGCACTGCCTCTTCGTCAAATATACATACGAAAAATATTCTTATATTTACTAATACGAACCAAATGACGTTCTATCGTAACAAAGAAGCAAATGTAATAAAAACCAGGGAAAAATTCAAGGTTGTTTAAAGAACTATGAACGTCACATTCCCTCAGAAAGGCACCCTGCCGGAACCCCTATTGCTGGTCGCGAGAGCCATACAATTGGTTAATCTTACTATATGGTTAAGATAATACGTTTGTGATCAGGTAACTTGCAAAAAGTAACTCTAAATGCGCCAATGCTAGATAATTTGAAATAAAAATGATGGCAACACTAGGAGGTAGTTTTGGAAACACTGAAGTAATATGTAACGAACGGGTGAAGTGTTAGCCTCGTATAATTAATAATTTCCAAATGTATAATGTTAGTGTTTTGTTAATCTTAATCTAAATAAAAAGGCTCAGGCAAACTCATTGTTATATGTTTCAATCAAATAAAGATAACAGTCAGTGCTTTATTTCTATATTATAGTAATTGTAAAGACATTGCCAAATCCTTATTGATATGTTCCAACCGTTCTGCTTGAGAGACGGTTCCATTTCTAATTTTAGTCTATCATATCGCGTTAACCACCTCGTCATATATATGAGACTAGCAATTTCCAAAGACTTTGCACGCGTTTTCGATGCAGTGAATATTTTAAATGCGAAAGTTTGTTTGTTTATTACGATTTCACTTCTTAACTACGCAACCGATCATCATGAATTTTGCATACAGTTTGTCAGGAATACAGAAAACGGTATAGGATATATTTTACCCAAAAAAGTTTACTGCTGTCGAGAGATACATCAAATTTTCTTTAAAAGTGAGTAAAGTCACAAGCAAAAGTTAGTATACATATATCTATTATATATTGTAGGTGGGTAGAGCCACACTGAAGCTATTACTTTCAGCCTGAATGGGTCGGCTCACCCGGGGTACTACCACCCTCTCATAGAAAACCAACGTGAAATAACAGTGCTTGCATTGCTGCGTTTCGTTCGGTCAGTGAGAGTGCCAGAGGCCCACTTCCCTTTTCTCCCTCCCCCTAACTCAGGTTCGAAACGCACTTGCGACTCTTCTGATATTGCAAGTGTCTATGGACGGTGTTGATCAGTTAACATCAGGTGACACGACAGTTCGTTTGCATGCTATGATAAAAAAATCTCATTGTCCCTTTTGCCAAATAGTAAGTTCAAGTGTTATGTCAAACGGGTCTTAATACATAAAGGCTATTATTTATTATAGGGTGCATGTGAACGATGGTGTAGTCTGGAAGTGTACGCTTAATTCTCTCTATGCATCCACCAAAACGAATGTAACTGTCTATTATGTTGTAATAATTAAAAAAATATGTTATGTATAATGAAAAGATAAACCAGATCGAGTTTCTTGCCGGTTCTTCTCGATAACTGGGTTGTTTTCCGCACCGGTGGTAGTTTTGACGTTCATAAGCGTCTTCTCAGGGCCTAAATTAAATAAAGAGTACTCTGATTAGGTACCCTTATCCCACCTAAGCAGGGTCGGCATATCAAATTTTCCTTTTCAACTCTCCCCTGTCAGATGTCATCTCAATATTCACACCTTTTAAACACATCGTTTTTCACACAATCCTTCCAAACCTTTTTCAGTCTTCCTCTATTCCTACGTCAGTTCATATTCATACTCAAAACTAGATGTTATCCGTATATATCTATGACTGATAATCTTCAGCATAGTTTGATTGCAATTATACATGTAAGCATTTTAGCACGTAGACGGTTTTTATGTTACTACTAGCTTCTGCTCGCGACTTGGTCCGCGTGTAATAGTAACTTTGGGCTAACGCTAACACGCAGCGGAAGCTATAGCCCGGTGAAGCTGTTAAGACCTTGCTAGGTCAATAGCGTAGTCGGTTCAAGAAAAAAAAAAGCAGCGGAAGCTCTCAAAAGGATAAAAAAAAACGATTTTGAAACATTCTTCATTGTTGCTCCGCTCCCATTGGTCTTAACGTGATATAGCCTATAGCCACCCTCGATAAATTAGCTATCTAACACTTAAAGAATTTTTCAAATCAGACCCGTAAGTAGTTCCTGAGATTAGCGCGTTCAATCAAAGAAACAAACAAACCCTGCAGCTTTATAATATTAGTATAGATATCTCGTAACCAAATAGCGTTACGGTACATCAACTTCTGTATCGTACAACCGACCGCCATCAAAATTATAACCTGTTAACCTGTTGGCTGCTGACAACGAGATATCTCGTAGTTTGTGAACTGGCTCAGGAAGCTCGCTACGAGTTTTTGTATTTGTACAGCTACGAGTAAAGTCATAACATATCAGCATAAATCTAGATCGGCCTCAGGAAAGAGAAAATAAATTAGATTTGGCTTACATAAACGCCTGTGTTGCAGTTTCGAATATAAAACTACGAGATAATTTTTACCATTTTTTTTTTTTCTTCCTAAAACAATATTTTATCAATTTCTTGATTATTGCTATTTACCATAATTACCATTTTTAGTAACATAATATCATTAAAATAAAGTCGCCAGGCAGGTTTCGTGAAAAGTTTTTTTTTATGTCATAGCAGACAAACGAACAGTTGGGTCACCTGGTGTTAAGAGATGACCACCGTCCATAGACTCTAACAACACCAGGGGAGTCGAAAGTGCGTTGCCAGCCTTTGTTGGAAGAAAGGGAGGGAGGAGGGAAAGGAGAAGGGAGGTGGACCTCCGGAGCTCTCACTGACCTAACGAAACGCAACAATGCAAGCATTACTTCACGTCGGTTTTCTAGAAGAGGGTGGTAGTACCCCGGGCGAGCCGACCCATTCATGCTGAAACCAGTAATAGCTTCAGCGTGGCTCTACCACCACAGAAGTCCCGTAGCAGTCAACGTGTTAAGTAAACACGGATACTTACACAATATCCACGTTATTATAACTGTACTATTTATTACGAGGAATAATATAAAAGTAATATATGTCTATAACATTACGTTTATGTGTATATATAATAATATATATAGTAGTGATCGAATTTCAACTATAATAAATTAATTTTTCAAATTTCAATATTAAACAAGAAAAGGAACATTTCCAAATTTATTAAACAGTAAAAAATAAATTAAATCTATTGAGAAACAGTGGTAGATGGTGTTAACTGTGTTTGTCTGAGCCTATTTATATAGACACACTAGTGTACTTGTACTTCTACTGGTACTCTACTATTTCTACTAGTAGTGTCCACTAGGTCGTTAAATCTTTTATTTTATTCATTATTAATTTTGAGCTTTTTTAATAAAGATTGCACGAATATTCTATACGTGAGAGGCGTACGGTACAAAGAACATAGAAACTTACATAATTATAAAGATGCAATTCGTCGATTTAATAAAAAAAAACAATTACTTTCAGTTTTTAAAGTTCATCTATATCTAGAAAGAAACGAAAAGTAAAATCGGTTGAATATAGAAGAGAAAGATGTACTTAACTTTTTCACCTACTTATATATAAACTAGCCGACCCGTGCCCACTTCGTTGGGCGGTAATAGGCATTATCAAGCAACAAATTTTCTCTAGAACTCAATCATATATATCTCATAATTAAGGCAGCGTTCGTAAGAAACGTTTTCGTTCGACCATTTTTCTCCGACTCCCCAGATATTACCCCCTACAACCTCACAAACTTTACCTCTTTATAATATTAGTATAAAGATTATAGCCCCTGCCCGCGACTTCGTCCGCGTAGTAATAGTTACTACTTTGGGCTAACGCTGACACACAGCAGAAGCTCTCAAAAAGAAAAAAAACATCTCGATTTTGAAACATATTTCATCTGTGCTCCGCTCCTATTGGCCTTAGCATGATGATATATAGATTCTCGATGAATGAGCTATATAACACTGAAAGAATTATTCAAATCGGACCAGTAGTTCTTGAGATTACCCCTTACAACGCCACAACGTCACAAACTCACAAACCCACAAACTCACAACGTCACAAACTTTACCTCTTTATAATATTAGTATAGATATTGCTAATACTTTGTTCTATTTCATCTTCTTAATATAGGTATAATCTTTATATATAAATTTCTTCTGTACGTGTGTATGTCACTGAACTCCTCCTATACGGTTGGACCGATTTTAATGAAATTTTGTGTGTGTGTTCCAGTGGATCCGAGAATGGTTTAGATTCACAATTGCACCCGGTAGGTGGCGCTGCGGTTGAATTTTAGTATTTTTTTTTAATTATCAAGGCAGGACAACGGCTGCCCGGCCCGCTAGTATAGGTATAAAAATCCAGTGTCATGGTGTTTGTCGAGGATGAACTCTGAAACTACTCAACCGATCTTCATGATTATTGACATTTATGTATAATTTGGTCCAACTTGAGAGATAGGATAAGTTATATATCAATTAATGGCCTCAATATTTTTTAATTGCAAATTAAATTATTGTCGATGTTGATTATTTTAAGTTTCATCAGTCTCAAATAGATGGCGCTATAAATTATTTTGTTTATAGAAAACTGTAGGACCGACTGTACTTTAGAAAACAATAGGACGACGAACATATCTCATAGAAGTCATAGATGGCGGCACGTTTGAATTTTGAATTTCTTTTTCAATAACTAAACCATAGCAACGCGTGGCCGTGTCAACTCGTATTTTTATATAATCTTTATTATGTAGCCTGCATATTTTTTATTTATACGTATGTTAGAGTTTACACGTTTTTATTTACCTTATGTTATATTTAATTTTACTTTATTAATACACTCCAAATACCCCCAATTCTTCTCCTTAGAACATATCCATTCAAAGGTTGTCGGGAAGAGATTGCTATTTGCAATAAGACCCACATCATTCGAAACGTCTAATAATGCGTTAGTTTACAGCTTGTTCGGACGTCGCGTAAATGGACGTAGGTTCGAATCCTTCTAGCAAATGAGTCGGAACTTTTGGTAAAACCCAAGGCATGGCGGTAGAGCCACGTTGAAGCTATTTTGGTTTCAGCATGAATGGGTCGGTTTGCCCGGGGTAGTACCACCCTCTCACAGAAAACCGACGTGAAGTAACAGTGCTTGCCATAGAGTAACAAACCTGCGCGAAGCGGTTTCATAAATCTATAGTGCTTGCATTGTTGCGTTTCGTTCGGTCAGTGAGAGCACCGGAGACACATCTCCCTTTCCCCCTTCCCCTTCCCCCACTCCTCCCTCCCCCCCAAACATAGGCTGGCAACGCACTTGCAACTCCCCTGGTGTTGCTAGTGTCTATGGACGGTGGTGATCACTTACCATCAGGTGACCCGTCTGTTCGTTTGCCTCCTATAATATAAAAATAAATAAATAAACGAACAAGGAGAAGCCGTGGGCATAGTTAATTATAAATGGTGAAAATCAATAATTTATAGATATACATTAATATATAATATATTGATAATTTAATAGTGCATTCAGTTAAAATGAAAAAGGTGTACAACGCCCTCGTAAAAACATTATGCAAGTGAAGGACCCATGTTGCACCGGACTCATAGAATGCAACTAGAACGGGCAAACTGCAGCCAATAAACTCTTGTATACCTAACGCGGCCGTTTGAGAAAGTTATTTTTTTTTTAACAGGCCGACGGCTGACAGTCGCTCATGTACTCCGGTAGGAGAGACACGCGAGTTCAACAATAACGGTATAGCTAACTCTGAACCGGTTTCATACGACTTTATAATTTGTTAGGCATACACGAAATTCCACAGAAGAAAGTTTGTGTTGTTTATGTGTGTTTTAATGACAGCTGCTTAAGGAATACGAAAATACGTTATTGAAAAATGAACGTAAGTATCACTAAATATATTGTTAGTCATTATTTACCTAAAAGTTTTTCTAATAAATTAAAAATCATTTTTGATTTAAAAATGGTTAATTATTATAAATTAGCCTATGCCTGTGACTTAGTTTTAGTGTTGATAATTTTATTATTGCATGAGATATATGTATTTTATGTAGATTAATTGTACACACTTTTTTTTATTGTAAATTTTTCATTAAATTTTTTTAACCCCTACAATTCGAATTGTATGTTTTAATTACTATTTAATATATTGTTACAAACGCTTTTATCGATTTCAAGTTACCTGTATTAAATTTTATAATACTACTTGGTCCTTACCGGGAAGCGTAATGATAAATAATACTCTGGAAATTCCTGTGTGTAGTAGTGATATACTTTTCTAAATTGGCCCAACCAATAAGAGATTAGCTCGTATAAACAAAAACCACTTCAATTTTATTTATATGTATAGATATAATACATACAAATTAACTAGCTGACACCTACGACTTCGTTTGCATTCCTTATTATCATAGTAATATAGTTTATGAACAAAGGAAAAAACAATGTTAATCTTTTTCAGTTCTTTTTTTGAATTTAAATAATAATTTAATAAATGAAGATATTATTATATATTTCTAAAATAAAAACCAAGCGTCAAAAAACTAAATAAAAAAAACGATTAAAATGCATCCAATAGTTTTGCGTGATGCACGCACAACGGACATATTTTTATCATTTTATTTATTTGAAGATAAATGTATATAGATTTTTTTTTACAGATAACTGTCTCGTTTTACAATAACTTAGGTAAACAAGTATAGAGTTTAGTTTATGCTGCACTTTCACGTAATTTACGACAAACAGCCCAAGGTAATGCAAGGTTTACTTTATTTCCTTTGTTCAGTTGTCACGCGTATAATTTATATAGGATTACTAGCTGTGCCCGCGACTTCGTCCGCGTAGAACTTAATACAAAAAACGGTCTTTAATTTAGTGTGTCTTAGATATTATATCATTACATAGTATAAAACAAAGTCCCCTACCGCGTCTGTCTGTCTGTCTGTTCGCGATAAACTCAAAAACTACCGAACGGATTTTCATGCGGTTTTCACCAATGGATAGAGTGATTCATGAAGAACGTTTTAGTATACAATTTGTCAAGGTTTTTTTCATAATCAGGGCGGGACAACGTCTGCAGGGCCCGCTAGTATACATTATATAATATCCTGTTTTTGTAAGAGATTGAATTACATTTACTTACCTACTCTTTTCTTGTCGTCATTCAAATTATAGTAGCTTTTAATAGAGCGAACCGATTTTAATTCAATAAAGACCACTTACGGATATGCTTTATAAATTTGTTAGTGAGGTTCTATGGTAAACGCAGTACATTAGCAGTGATGCATGTCCTGTTTTTACCAACCAAACCAAATATTTTTACTCGTAATTAGTTTTAAAAATGAGTGGGCTGGCTCAAGATGTTGAGTAAAATTTTTTTTTTTTTTTCAAAAATTTTTGTTTTTTATAAGCTACAAATTTGACCCCCAGGCTAAGAAAAAAAAAATTTGTTTTTTTCACTCCACCCTAATAAAGATGTTTCCATGTGGGATTCGAACCCACGAAGATCGATAGTGTACGACTAAAAGGCCGTGGCTTCAAATCCTTAAGACAGTAAAAAAAAAATTAAAAATGGTTGTGTGTGAGAAGACCACAGGATAGAAATGAAAACTTTTGATATTCCAATTTAAAAATACATATATTTATATACAAAGCATAGGTACATGATATTATAATAAATAATAATTAAAACATAAGTTATTATTGGAACGATGCACCCCTTGTCAGAAATTAAACGTACTCAACGACGACTGGAGCCGAGTATACACGATTCAGTGTCACCGACTCGAACGTGACGGTTCACTTTCGTTCACTATTCGGAAAGAACGCAAAATGCGCCTAAAACAGTTTTCTTTGCAATGAAACCAACCATATATTTAATACCAAGTTTTATCTTCTTGCATATGACTCAACGTTTTCCAACCCAGTGCTTATTTAAATTTAATTTACATTTAACACAGAGTATGAAAAAGCTTTTATCTTTCAATTTCATGTGTATGTGAAGATAACTGTATCTAAAAAGAAACCTTGAAATATTTCGCAAATGTGGTAATAAAATTTTCGTAAGTCAACAGTTAGGCATCCAAACAATAATTGTAGGTACTATAAATTGTTGACATATCACGACACCGTGTAAAAATTATTGTTTTAAAAATACATTTATAAAAAAAACGATAGTTGTCCAACAAATTCATCACTGAATGTGCAAATATAATCTGTGTGATTTAAAATTATGGTCACGTTTTTTTGTTTTTTTTTTTCATTAAAACTTTCTAGATTATTAGTGCCATTATCGAGTAGGTAATAATATTGTCTTGCGATAATTTCAATGTTCTAACGAGATGGTGCCCCCTGGTTAGAACTTTCCAGAGACTTTTTGTGGCATCTCAGAATTCATCCTCCGTAGTAGTATTTCCCATCCACAACCACTTCACTTGTGCTCTATAACTGAACTATATTACGTAAAATGCCACCATTATTACAAAATATAGATTCAAATAACACGAGATTATGAATAAATTAGGGGTGAATATTTTCTTCAAATTTATATGGGATCACCTCTGAATATAACCAATAAAAAAAAAAAAAAGAATAATTAAAATCGGTTCATAATTGACGGAGATATCGATTAACATACATAAAAAAATACGTACAACCAAACGTAGTAACCTCCTCGTTTTTCGAAGTCGGTTAAATATAAAAGCCACTATAAGACAGACAAAAATACCGCCAAAAACTCGGTTACGTGTTTATTGGGAATAAAAACTACAAATAATACGGAGGTAAATCTTTTTATAACATCAGGAAATCGGGCATTGTATACTCTTACCTTCGGCAGCAGCAGAAAGAGGGTTATACCGGACTCTTGCTAATTAAAAACCCACGGTGTTCCTTCACAACTCTTTATATACTGAGCTATCTAACATTGATTTTTCAAATCGAACGATTACAATGAAACGCCGAATAATCGGCATTCGCATCGCATTCGTGTCGATTCTCATAGAAAACCGACGTAAAGTAACATTGCTTGCATTGTTGCGTTTCGTTCGGTCAGTGAGAGCGCCGGAAGCCCACCTCCCCTCCCCTCTTCTCTCCCCCTCCCTCCCTTTCCCCCAAACACAGGCTGGCAACGCACTTTCGACTCCCCTGGTGTTGTTAGTCTCTATAGACGGCGGTAATCACTTAACAACACGTGATCCACCTGTTCGTTTGCCTGCTATGACATAAAAAATAAAGAATCGCGGCAGTCCCAAGAATAAACGAAAGATATTTTGATATGGCACACGCAAAGTGTTGATAGTCCTTTGACTGTAGCTGGGTTAGCTACTATAGGTTACCTATAGGCTGCTCGTGTAGAAACATTTGCGTTTATTTTTTAATAAATTAATCTTTACTTCATCACTAGAATGAGCAAACCTACGGATTCACATATTTCCTCTTACTGCGAGTACTTAATTTTAAGCAAATCGTTAGAAAATATACACATATTTTGAAATGAAACATCTGACGGAGAGTCTTTGAAATTCTGAGCCGCAACCTTTTTGTATGCCAAAAAGTAGTTGGAGTAAGCCCTGTGTTGGGTGGAGTGTTGAAAACATTGGATCCCGTTCAATCACCGCACTTAAGCAATATCGGTTGCGGTCAGTATTTGGATGGGTACACCGCATCACGTTGGCATTTTGTTGTATTGTTTTAATTAAAATGCTTTTCTATAATACAAAGGTTTCACTTTTATCGTGTGTCTTTACCACACACCCTATATTGTTTTTGGTAACAAGAGTCAACAATATAGTAAAATTGCATTGTTACAATTTTTATCTCTATTTTTTCTGCCAATAAATCGCCGCTAACTTAATACTGAGCTTCAAAGTGAATATGATTTTTAACAACTATTGACGGATTAACAACTCTTTGTAACACTAAAGTAAATATCTTGTAAACTTAAGTAAAGTAAAACAGACTGTTAAAATATTTTTTAAATAATAACAGTAATTGAAAACTCCCTGCTTTAAAAATTAACGGTTTAAAATAGTTTTCAAAACTGTAAAAGGCCTTATGATTTACAAAAATTATATATGTTTATTATATACTAGCAGGCCCGGCAGACGTTGTCCCGCCCCTATTATAAAAAAAATTGACAAATTATATACTAAAATGTTCCTCATCAATCACTCTATCCACCGGTGAAAACCGCATGAAAATCCGTTCGGTAGTTTTTGAGTTTATCGCAAACAGACAGACAGACAGACGCGGCAGGGGACTTTGTTTTATACTATGTAACGATACACCTTATCGTGGACATAACGTGGTCTAGTTTTGTTTAAAATGAAAACTGTTGTTTAGGAGAAAGTTCTCACGTGAAATATAAATGGCTAACGATCGACAAACGTGGATTAATAACTTCGAGAGATTATAAATGTATAATAAAGGACATGCAAATAATTGGAAGTGTAGCGCGTAAAACGGAATATCATCTATATATTATATAAAAAAAAATTAATTGTGTGTTCGTTGCCTTTACTGGTACATGGAAGTACTAAGGTAACATAAAATCAATAAAAACATTATAAGGCACACACTAGCACACACTTAGCAAGGCTAAACAATAAAAATTCTATAAAAAAGTTAGTCCACAATTAAAGAACTAATCATATCTAGTTACTTAAATGATTTGCAAGCAATTTTATTTCCAAAAGAATCCTTAGGGTACTGGACGTCTTACTTAGAATTCTCCTAAAAGCAATAAAATCCAAAAGGAATGTTCAAGACGTCTAATCTATTGCTTGTGCCTAATAGACATGCACCGAATGACAAATTTCAAGATAACAGAATTTTTTGTTGTTTGTACAGTTTACTTCACTAATATGTAATTTGTTTTAATATATATATATATATACATATAAACTATACAACTTAAGTCGAATTGTAATTTAAATTTGACTCTACACGTCGAAAAATATATTTAGTAATCACGCTTTTCTAGAATTATAAACACTCTATTACACCAAGGAGGTATATTATTTGTTTTTCAGGATACAACTTCAGAGATTCCAAACACTAACTTATTATATTTTTTTATTTCTCCATTGCTGTTATCTAAGGAGCATGAACTTAATATAATGAAATTACAAAAAAAATAGTAGATCGTTTTTTATGGCATCTCAGAATTCATCCTCCGTGGTATTATTTTCCATGCACTTCACTTACGCAGAATAACCGTACTATATTACGTAAAACACCACTAAAAACACAAAATATAGAGTTACATAACACAAGATTATGAATAAAATACAAAATCCACTACATGACAGACTAAGCCACCAAAAACCTGTAGATAAATTAAATTGCTATGTTAGATTACTCAACTATGTTATTATATATATTACAATACAGAAGCCAATGCATTATATTGACACAACAACAATCGTGTAGATCAAACAATTCACGATTAGAATAAACCAAATTTAAAAGCGAATGAATGTACTCTTCCGGTTAGTTGAATATTTGTTAAACGGCCAATGAGTCATAGAGTGGTTTCGACTTTATACACGTTCCACGAACATCTAAAGGACTGGGATTATGTGAATGTAACGTATGATGGTAATGTCAGTAACCAAATGAAGTATTGTACTAGTCGATTCTCGCCAGCTTCGTTAACATTAAAAAAGACAAATTAGAATAATCTACAAAAAAATCCACATCGAATAATCATAGTTGTATGCCGATACGTTTCGTCGTTTTGATCTGATTGAAACTCAGAGGAAATGTATTTTCATTATATATGTATAGTCACTTATAAAAGTCGCGATGGTCGAGTGGTCCGACCGATGGAAAATCATTCCGATGTCCGCAGATTGGAATCTCGGCATGTACCAATGATTCTTTCGGAATTCGTGTATATTTACTAATTCAAATCGGTAACACTATCGGCTGACGGTGAAGGAAAACGTCGTGAGGAAACTTGAACCTGAGAAATGTTCTTGTAGTACTACTGTATGTGGGAAAATATAGAACTGTAGATTTCTTAGTTTGAAATCGCCGATTCGTCGTGGGCTGGCTTGTTGATTATGACCGTACCGTCCTTCGGGAAGAGGCTTATGACCCTGTAGTGCAGCCATACTCAACCTGCGGCCCGCCAGGTCATTGTAGTTGGCCCACCCGATTATACTTTTATTTTCAATTATTTTAAATTTCGTGCCCATCAGTAAAACTATGAGCATGCTGAGTAAATTAAATAGATAATCCGACCGCAAAGCGTTCCTTATGGTATAAGGGTTATACCAGGCTTGTTTTATTGGACAACCATTTTTCACTACATTAATACGTCGTTAGTCTGAAATTACTTTTTTTAAATTTAATATTTAAATATTTGTAGTTTGCGGCCCGCGACACCATGAGTGAAACCATTTAAAAAAAAGGTTGAGTACCACTGCTGTGGTGGGTGTCTTACAGGCTGATGATAAAGTAACTTTTACTGTAAATCTCACTTGCCGAACAAATATTAATTGGAGATATTGATTCTGTATGACATATAAAAATGCAGCAGACCTTAAAAACCTAGTATTGTCAAAAATAAGGAACGAGACTCCTTAACAAAGTGCATCTTCACCGAAAACGTATGAAAAAACTTCAATTTCTCTAAAAACCGTATGATTTTCTTTGATTGGTTCTCTTTATTTTTAACGAATACTAGCAGTCGCCCGAGACTTCGTCTACCTTTGTATTTTTATAAAAGACAACACTATATTATCTTTGTGCAACTAAAACAGTTTACGGAGCGCACAAGGACTTATCTGTCAAATGACATTCCAACTTACTCTATACTTATCGTTATGTTTTGGTCAATTTAACTGTCACTGTACTGTCAAATTTCGTCAAACTTCATTCAGTGGTTTTTACGTGAAAGGCTAAACATCCACCCATCCTCAGAAACTTTTTTGTAAACTAACAAGATGGTGGCCGCTTTGTTAGAGCTTTCCAGGGAGTTCTTGTGACAAGTCTGTGGTATTACTTTCCATCAACTTCACTAGTGCACATTAACCAAACTATATTACGTATAACAACACCATCATTACAAAACATGGAGCCAAATAACTCAAGATTATGAATAAAATATAAAATCCACCACGTGTCATTCCAAGATCCCGACAAACAGTCCTTCACCAACTTTCTCCGTTTACATTATTATATAGGATTACCGTTCACCACTTATTCCTACCTTTCGAATACGTGCAATTGTAAAAGTTTGTCGCCGTCTTGTACTTTGTTGTTAAAACAAAGATTCTGTATTTTATTTTTACCTAACACCGATAGCATTAGCGTCGCGACCTCGCTCTAGAGGCAGTCAACCCGGATATTATTTTGTCGGAAACGTCAAAATTTGAGGGCAGCATTATGTCAATGACGACGTAGAAACGCAAGTTTACTGTTTCAATATATATGCCTAACCTTTATCTTTTAAGTTTATAATAGTTTGTTTTAATAGTTAGTTTGTTGTATAACCGAACAGAATTCAATCAATATAAATACATGTATAGAGCAGCTCTCCTTGATAAGATGAAAATTGAAAGAGCAACTTTTAGTAGGCGATTTTCTGAGAGATCACTAATTAATTACCAACATTTGCCTTCTCTTAATTTCAGTCTACTTCTGTACTTGTATCGATTATTATGTAACTTAGTTAATTTATACTTTCACTAGCTTTTACTCGCAGCTTCACTCGCATTCATGTAAATTAGATTAGAAAATTAATTTTCTTCTGGTTGAAAATAAAAAAAGCATATTGTCCTTTCCTGTACTCCTCGACAACACGTTGATGCTTGAAAATGTAATAATAAACAAATAGACATGCACGTTTTTTAATATTAGTTAGAATTAGAATTTTTTAAGCATGTGTAGGGGATATTATTTTCGTCTTTATTTCCTTAAGTCTATTCGTATAACTTTGTTTCCATAAGAAAAGAAATATTCTTGAAATTATTTCGTGTTTATTTTTTAAAGATTATTTAAATTTAATCTATTGGCCAAAATAATGCGTAGTAAAGAAGAGCCTAACAACAAGTTTCAATAGGTAGCCGTTCGATCCGGATTTAGTTCTCTTGATTTACTGCCAAAGATAGTCGGAATGCGAAATCTCAAGTTATTTGTTGAAAATGCTAATTTATTATAGTGACTAATCAGGTTTTATGACGTTCTTGAGATCTCTTCCATAATTAATTAAAATCTTAATATAACTGGGTGACCTTAAACAACGTAAAACGAACGCTTATATGGTTATCAAAGGTATATTTGTAATATGTCTCTAAACAGTATGTCCTCTTTCGTAAATCCTAAAACATTTTATTTTTTGAAACCATTCCTCCAGATTGTTACTGCCATTGTCGAGTAGGTTAATAATAATAATATTATATTAAGATTAATAATATTACAAATGTCTTGCAATAATTTCAATGTTCCAACAAGATGGTGGCCGCGTTGTTAGAACTTTCCAGGGAGTTTTTGTGGCATCTCAGAATTCATCCTCCTTGGTATTATTTCCCATCCACTTCACTTGTACACAATAATTGGACTATGTAACGTAAAATGCCAGCGATATTATAAAATATAGAGTCAAATAACACAAGATTGTGAATAAAATGAGATGACAGAATAAGATCCCGGTAAAAACGCTCAATCCTAACACATAATTAAGGTCAAACCTCTTTACCATTTTAATTTTAATAATACAATGGAACTATGAGGCTTAATTTTGACTGGAAAAAACTGAGATTTTGTATCTTCATTAAAGGCAGAGGTTTTGGTTTATAGTACAATAATATTATTTGGATACAATAACCCAGGTAGTGTTAGTAGATAAGTTAGGGAAAAGAGTAGAGGTAAATGTTGATGCATCAGTAAGGGGCCCTTTAAACCTGCATTTAGTTCGGGAAATCTAAACGCTGTCCTAGTCTCGTCACCATGAGACAAGTACACTAGACAAGAGACAAGTATTTGTTATCGTCTTACAAATATGTTGAAATTTTTCTACTCTTTAATTCATAAAATAAAAGTTGTGATGTATAATTAATTGGCTACATATACGTATTGATTATTAATACGTTATTAAACAGTATATATACTATAAAGATATATTCTCTAATAACTTTTGATAAACCAAACCTATTTTAATAAAATAAAAATTAAATATTACTCGAAGATAAGTTTTATATTTTCTTGAAGAGATTTTATCATGAACGCAGTATTTTAGCAGTGACGCGTGTTCATAGAACAGACAGACAGACATTTCTAAAAATAATTAAAATGTATTTTATTACTTACTAGCGGGCCCGGCAGACGTTGTCCCGCCCTGATTATAAAAAAAAAAAAAAATCCTAGATAAATTATATACTAAAACCTTCCTCACGAATCACTTTATCCATTGTTGAAAACCGCATAAAAATCCGTTCAGTAGTTTTTGAATTTATCGCGAACAGACAGACGCCGTAGGGGACTTTGTTTTATACTATGTAATGATTCCAAGACACCTGCAACAATTTTTTTCACAAAAATCTAAAAGTACAGACACGTTAGATTTACATTCTTATTATATGTATAGATAATTGTTGAGTTATTTTATCTACCATTTGTTGTCCACTTTCATAATTCTGAGTGAATATGTACGCAGATAGACTAGAAAAAAAAACTATGCCTGAACAGTAAATAATTGAGACAGTTAAAACGAGTTGTTTAAAAAAATCTTTATTATTATTATTATTTCTAGATCTAGGTTGCGCTAAATAACAGTTTATTTTCTAATTATTGTTAACTACGCAACACTACCATCTGTTACATCCTTAGCGAAGTACTTTTACACTCAATAATTGTATTATATTTTTGTGAGTATAAATAATTATTATATTTATTCAATTATATTAGAACTTTTCTTAGTTTATAAATATAAAAACCCTAATTATAAAAAAAATCCGTGACAAATTAAATACCAAAACGTTCCCCATGAATCGCTCTATCTACTGGTGAAATCGCGTGAAAATCCGTTCAGTAGTTTTTGAGTTTATCGCGAACAGACAGACAGACAGACAGACGCGGTGGGGGACTTTGTTTTATACTATGTAATGATTGGAAGAGGGAAGAAGTATGGAGTCGTAATAATGTTAGATTGAATTAAACTATATTTGTATATATTTTAATGAATTAATATTCATATATTTTGGACTATATTTTCGAAAACACAAATCAATCTTTTTGTGAGTCTCAACAAAATTTTAGCTAGTTTACTTTATTGTTTTGTTAAAAATATTCTCGTTCTCATATGAACAGTTATGTAACAGAATTATACAAGCATTGAAAAATAACAAGAAATCACAATAGGAAATGCATTCTTCGCGCTCGTTGAGTACGAATGAGTTTACTCTGTAAACCAGTTTTGTTGTCGGAAATTTGCTTCAGCGGATTGGTATTACCTACATACTCTTAAATATGACTACAGTTATTGATATCAGTTAAATGCTTTTTATTGAATATTATTATCAATTAAGTAATATTGTTACAAAGTATTTTGTCAAGACTTCAATACTCCCACAAGAGGGTAGCAGCCTTGTGAGAACTTCCCTGGAAAGTTTTGGTAATATCCAGGAATCCACGCTTCGTGTTTTCCCACTCATTCAATTCAGTTGTGCCCAATAAATACATTCAATGTTATATATTAAATCAAGTAGGTAACGCAAAACTGTGAATAAACAATAAAAACGATTATACGACAGACTTGTATCCCGCCAAAAACTCCTATATGTAATTAAAAAAGGTTTTGTAATACAGTATATACGCTTATAAGAAAGTTAAAAACCTGTCTTTTTATTTTTAAAATCAACTTCCATTTATAATCCAATATTAAATTAATAATTGTTAATATAGTGCTTATTTTATCTCTACGTTTGTATATTACATATCATAGATTGTTTTTTTTTTAATGAATACAAGCGTTTTCGCTGTTGAGTGTGACATTTGTGGGTGCAACTCGTTGACGTTTCTCTCTGAAACAGATAATATAATTTTACAAATAAATAACGACGAGTTAAAAAGACACCGTATGCATAAATGATATTATAAGTAAATAGGTTTTGTAATATTATTGTTATGTATTGATGAATACTGCGTGTGTATTCATTATGTAATCAAGGGTTTTGTTCTTTTGCATTTTTATACATTTATTAAGATGTTAGTTAATCAATTTATAATATACTAGTAACGTATCGAACCTATATAAATGTACGTGCTTATCATACGGTAGTATCACTTGTTCCGTTACTAATTAATCTACAATATTCTTTTAACTTCTTTGAACATAATTAATATTTATTTACGTCAATAATGAACAGAATCGTAACATACGTATATTATTTTTATCTAAATTAGTTAAGTTTGCAACACTGCACATCTGCCTGCACACGTAAAGTGAATAAGCAGCCAGTTAAATCGATTAATTGCCACAATTTTACAGAACAAAAAGGATTGTGTGGTTTTATGAAACCACGGTAAAAGTGAAACTTTTTTTCACACTATATACATTTAACTAATAATAGTCTATACACTACACGGTCAGCTGCTGCGAACTATAGGCGCCGCCATATTGACCCTGGCTGCTCTGACGAGCGCCTTTCACTTTATCCCTACTCTGCGGCCGACCATCACGCGACATGCAACACACAGACGAAAAAGTTTGAGACAATGTAATAAAAGTTTCACATTAAAAATTATCGACCAACTTGATTTGAGTTCATAAAGACTTCTTTCCAAGAGCAAAAACTCAAGAAAATATTTGAAACGAAATATACCCATTCTGTAAAACGTAATGTTTAACATATTCAAATTGGAATCACAAAGAAAGCGGTCACGATCGATTCTGTCTTTCCTACATCGATAGATTTTACACGGTCGCTAAATCTGTTCATGCTGTAACAACAATGAAACGTGATCGTCTCATTTGCGTGTACATTGTTCGTACGTGGTCGCGGTCTTATTGACGTTGTATATAAAAAAAATCGTCTTAACTCGTGACTGTAAAGAATTTGGTTTCTATTCCGCTCATTCACTGCACGCTGTTGTCTATGGTTCAAGTTCCTAAAATCCAGTCTATTTTATAAATAATAGTAACTATTTAAACCTGATTAATTATTAAAATAAATAAAACCAACTCATACATATATCTCATTGAGTCAAACTACATAATAAGCCCTCCAACTGTATTAGTTATTCTGATAATCACAAATGAGCAATGAAGGCATGAAGTTTTAGCTCTCAGTACAAAAGACAATAATAAAAAGGAGAATAATGTAAAATATATAGAATTAATAGTAACTGAAAATACAAAAATTATGAATGAGGCTAATTATTATATTTTTACATTAATACACTACCAACACCAATGCAATGCCAATGCAATATATCAAATCAATCATTGTTTGGCATAAGATAGATAAGCCCGTGGTTCTGCTATCAAAATCAAAATTACAATTACTTTACTCAATTTAGGCCCTAAGAAGGCACTTATGAACGTCGAAACTACTACCGGTTCGGAAAACAACACAGTCATCGAGAAGAAACGGCAAAAAACTCGATTTAGTATATCTTTTTAACATATATATATGTAATATTTAGAATACATTACACGTCATAATCATTTTTAGTGGATGCACAGAGGTGAGTTAATTCCAGACATCACCATGGTTCACATATTGATCCACACTATAATAGCATAATATGAAGCTGTTAAGACTTTGCTAGGACAATAGCGTAGTCAGTTCGAAAAAAAAACCGCTTGACATGGTGCTTAAACTTACAATCTGACAAATAAGTAATATCCATTGGTACTTTGTTGTAAAACCTAACACTATTTCCCTAGAAAACTTTTACTGGTTTTACTAAGTCTGAAACATGGGACAATCAGCTTCTTACAGTTTCTAGTATTTAGATCATGCCGGTTTTTACGAAATCCAACTTTTCAAGTTTCTTGAGGGCATACATTAAATTAACAAGAATGTATTGGGAGGGTAGAGTTAAGATACCGAATTCCTAAAGCTTGGTTTTCAATGATTCGCGAGGTCCCATATTTTATATCGCTCGAACTCCCCGTTCATTGACATGGGCATGCTCCTATCAACATGGCTATCACATGTATTTCGAAGTTTCTATGATTTTAATAAAGTTTACTGCATCTAAGTGCGTTATGCTATTTTAAACGTTGTACTAAAAGCTGGTATACACCACGTAAGGGATTATCACTTTAGTCGGGAAAAGACTGTTCCACGGTGACTTCTTTTGTGCCCGTTTTCAGTAAATTTTTATATGAAATGTTCGATCCCAAAATAGCCCAATAATAGAAAATAATCGTATCAATATTATAGTTATAATGTAACTTGAAATAGCTTTACAGAATTCGTCTCATACAAACACATATCTTCCGCTACCTTTATTGTTAATTTCTGTATCTATTCTCAGTTATTTTTTACGCGTAGTAGAACAATGAGACCTTACGCACGTTATTTAAGGTTACCAACTCGTTCATCGTTTCCTATAGAGTGTGCGTGCCCCGAATCCTATATCCGATGCGATTTCTACGAGCCATTGTTTCGCTGATATTTATTGTTTGCTTGTAAACAGTATCTTTTGGCGAACTTTATTATTTGTTATTGGTATAAATATTAAGTCGTTTTTTTTTCTTTTCTCGCACAGAAATAATTTGGAATTGGCAATATAGAGGGAGAGAGGGGTGATCGCAATTTGATACGATTCACTTCTCTTTCCCTTGACGTGTTGCATGAGTATTATATAAAAGTCACCAAGATTTGTCAGTCATGATTCAAATATTAACTAGTAGTCCCAAATTATTTAATGTTTATGAATAACGACTTTTTTGCTATCACTACACTAAAAAATGGTTTTATCAATTCAAAGCACTCGCCTGTTATATGGGTTACGAGTAAGGTTATCAGACCAAGTTTCACTTTTGCGACGATATCCAAAATTTCAGTAAATTTGCTAATGTTTTACCTGAATGTCGTGTGTAATATGAAAGGCAGAGCGTTATTTACAACTAGCCTCTGCCCATGACTTCGTCCGCGTGGAATAGTTACTTTGAGCTAACGCTAACACGCAGCGGAAGCTCTCAAAAGGAAAAAACACCCCGATTTTGAAACAATCTTCATTGGTGCTCCGCTCCTATTGGTCTTAGCGTAGTCATATATAGCCTCCAGCTTTATAATATAAGTATAGATATGCACTGCGACTCTGAATTTATTATCATAACTAGCGGGCCCGGCAGACGTTGTCCCGCCCTGATTATGAAAAAATCCTTGACAAATTATATACTAAAACGTTCCTCATTAATCACTCTATCCATCGGTGAAAGCCGCATGACAATCCGTTCGGTAGTTTTTGAGTTTATCGCGAACAGACAGACAGACAGACGCGATAGGGGACTTTGTTTTATACTATGTAATGAATGATAATGGGTATACACTTTATAGTCCTTTAAGTATAGTAAATTCGAAAGTCAGTTTTTTGTTACGCTTTCACGCCTTGGCTATCAACTAATCGTTATGAAATATTGCATACACGTTGTCAGCTCCGGATATACCAATTTTTTCGAACCGGGGCAGAAACTTGATAGCCCCTTTCTGCAGCGTTTGAGATAAATTACTTAAAAAATCTCACAAATATATAATGGTTAGTTTTTTTTTGTGAATGGGACAGTATTACCTAACAACTTTCCCATTTGTGTGGCATGAAAGGAAAGAAAAATAGAGACGTGTAAATGTTGACACGGCGAATCACAAACCGGCGTTTCGAATTCACAAGTTCAGTAGCGCACTGATATATAGGTTCACTTGTATCGTGAACCTGTTATAGCGAATTTTACTAGCAAGTTGGCGGTGAGCGAACTGGGCTTCTGTATGCTAGGCGCTTTTTCGAGCAATTTTTGTATTTTTAATTATATGTTGGCGCCTCCTAAAATTGACGTACGGCCCGGTGCCCCAGTTTTACCCGCTATTCCCGTAGATACGGGCCTACATGTTTTCGAGGATATAAAAAGACATAGAATACCTTTTATCTATACTAATATAAAGCTGGAAGGTTTGTTTGTTTGTTTGTTTGGTTGAACGCCCTATTCTCAGGTACTACTATTGGTCCGATTTGACAAATTCTTTCAGTGTTATATAGCTCATTTATCTGGGAAGGCTATAGGTTTTATATCATCACGTTAAGGTCAATAGGAGCGAAGCACCAATGAAGAATGTTTCAAAATCAGGGTTTTTTTCCTTTTGTGAGCTTCCGCTGCGTGTTAGCGTTAGCCCAAATTAACTAATCCACGCACACGAAGTCGCGGACAGAAGTTAATTCAGGTATAAAGTACTATTCCAGAGGTATGGGTCAAATTTATAATAACGCGAGCAAAGCCGCGGGTAATAGTTAGTATTTAATAAATCAGTAGAAAATATGTTTTTGGACCATTACAAAACTCTTGTACCGACATCAATGTCACGAGAACATATGTGACGTTTTGAGTTGCCGCGTTCCACAACTATGCGGTCCGGTCACTTTCTAACTTTGTTTTCAACTATGAACAAGTTTAAGGCCAATTTTCAACTGTTATGAGATACTTTTTGTTCATGTAATAATTTTAAGAGCCTCAAAAGCGCACCGTCGCACTGTTTCATCAGGAAATTCGTACTAGAGGTTAGAAAAAGTTAATAAAAAATACATATATGAGTACATAAGTGTGTGACATTTTGATATGCATATCTTAGACATCAATTTCCGTGAAGGCTTCTCAATCTGCAATATTCATTTCATTGTCTAAGAAATATATGTTTTCTAAGCGATATAAAAAATCCCATTCACAGTCCTCAGTAAACTTTTTTAACTGCACTGAATGTAGTTATGCAGAAGTATAAATACGTATATCTATACATATAATAAGAATGTAAATTTAACGTGTCAGTACATTTTCGATTTTTGTAAAAAAAAATTATTGCACGAGTCTAGGAATAAGTAATAGAATACATTTCAATCATTTTTAGAAATGTCTGTCTGTCTGTTTGTATGAACACGCATCACTGCTAAAGTACTGGATTCACAATAAAACCTTATATAAGAAAATTATAAAGCATATCCTCGGCAGTAACTTAGTCTTTGTTTCATTAAAATCGGTCAACTCTATCAAAAGTTATTGTAATTTTAATGGCGCCGCGACATAAGTATGATAGAAAAGTAGATAAGCAAATGGACTAAATACGTTCAGATGACTTTATTAGTAGTAACTGTTTTGTACATCAGATTCCACCTGGACGAAGTCGCGGGCACAGCTAGTTATATAATATGTTAATAATAACATCGAAACGACTTAAGCATAAATAAATGCCAATATTATAATCCTTTAATAATATTTTAACTTTTTTATTAAACTTGACTATATGACGCGCAAGCCCGATATTACACATACATTCAAAACGGCCAAAAAGATTGATTTATTTAAGAATATTGATGTCCGGTTATTATTTATTACGCCAATCAGGGTAGAGCGTGCACCATACTCTCCCATCCTGGTTGTTCTTGCGGTAACATGTTACTACTTGATTACGTACTGCACCAATAAAAAAACTATTAAAAACTGCACATATATTTTTATCACGAATTATAGTCCTATTATTTAATTACGTTAAGTTTAGTAAAAGACTACGGATCATCACAACAAAGTTAGTTTACCCCTCGGCTATTTTTTTATGATCCAGGTCTCAAAACGGCTGACCCATGTTTTTAAATTTCAAAACGATCCGTATTCCTCCTATTTTATTTTTGGCAACCAGTCTTCTAGTAGACTATTACTGCCATTGTCAAGTGCGTAACGATATTACAAGTTACTTGATATAATTTCAATGAACTAGCAAGATGGTGGCCATCTTGTTAGAACTTTCATGGGAATTTTTGTGGCATGTCAGAATCCATGCTCCGTGGTATTATTTCCGAGCCACTTCACTTGTGCACAATAACCAAACTATATTACGTAAAGCACCACCAACATTACACAATATAGAGCCAAATAACACAAGATTATGGATAAAATATAAAGACCACTACATGGCAATCCAAGATCCAAAAACTCTCAACGATCCGTATTACTACAAAAAAAGTTAAATACGTATTGAATACTTGCTTTAAAAAAGTTTGATTACAAAAGTAAATTTTCAAAAAAAAGTATTAACCGACTTCAATATCAATCAAAAACCCATAAGGCACTAAAAAGCGGAAAATAAATAGTTTATCAAATTAACCAAATTAAATAAAACATATGAATATGTGTGCTACCTAGAGATGTATTGGAAGTCGGAGTGGAAGTAAGTGGAAGTAATCTTTGGAGCGGAGTATTATCGCCTTACTACAAAAACCTGATAAAATTCGAGAATGTATTTTTCCATATCTTCCATCTGCCAATCGTTTATAATCATTTATATTTTGTTCGAAATCCAGACAGATATATATAACTAGCAAAATCTTCAGAGATACTATATTTTGCGGACACGGTTATTTATATTTAAGCATCCTCCCTGTGTTTTTTTTTTGCAACGTGGCTTTGGTTTATTAGTTATTAATCAGTTTTTATAACAGATAATCAAAACAACCTTCTAACGGAGTGACGTAAGTCCGTGTTCAGTTGAGTGAACGATAGCAAGTTCAGTCCGTGAGAAGGAAACCCGGTCCGCGCCGCGGCGATTAGTCGAATGAAAATTGTAACCTTTCCGCTCCATATAATTAAATTGGGGAAAATTTTAAAACGCTTTTACATAAATTGAACTACAATCTGTATTGTGTAGATTATGTGTTGTATATGTATTTTTATAAGAACTTACGTTCTTGTTCTTTATTTTGGCACCGCAGAAACATTTGCCAGTGTCAAAATCATTTAGTAACTTCTTTTAACTGCAATGACCTTATATTAATTGAAGAGACCATGATTTTTTTTTAATAAGGACTAAATGCCTATGTAATAAAACTAAAGAAATGTGATCCAATTTTTTTTTCACGACGTGCGAACAACAGCATACCTCGTATCATTTTATTTATATAGCTATAAATTTGTTACGTCATATTTGTTCACTATATTTCGTAAGAATAATTTATTGCTTCAGTTTGTAAGTTTCTCCAATTACAAAGGGACGACAAATAATATCTTTGCAATACTCATTAGTATGATAACATTGTACGTGCGTTTTATGTAGTAACTCAAACTGACCACATACTAAGGATAGACTTTTATGAGTGTTAGAAACGTGTTTACGAGCGAGTGCATGCATCGTTGGTTCTAACGGAATCGACATGCTGAATGGATGACGTTAGAAATATGTGTATAATAAAACATGTCTATTAAAAAAAGCGCACGAAATTAATCTGTGGGAAATTAAATTATACAACACTTGAACACTTTCTTTGTAAGTTGAATACTCGTCAAGAAAGTTGTTTAAAAGGTATATCTTTAAATGTTAATTATTTTGAAACTCATGTCAAACTATTAACAACTTAGAATTCTTTTCTAAAGAGTTCAATAACCTCGCCTGAGCTAATGTTATGTTGGCCCACATAAAACTGACGAGAGAAAAGTTGGACAATTAATTAGTACTAAAGTTTCCTGTTATAATATTAGGATGGCTCAAAATCCGAAAATATATTAGTTTATTATATTTTAAGAGAAATCTTCAACGATCAGTTCGTTAAAAAAAATTTAGGAAGTGTTATATTTTTTTTATACCGTAATTCTATCATTGTCTACGTTGGACAATTATATAGATTCCAAAAAATCTAATTTGATATTTTCATTTCTAAAAGTTGCTAATGACTTTTTAAACTTTCAAAGTAGGTATACTATATTTGATAATTTCCAGAGACAACTCCATATGAAAATCAAAGACCTTTCATTTTTTTTTCAAATTAACTGTTTTATCTTTTACTGGCCTCTGCCCGCGACTTCGTCCGCGTGGAATAGTTACTTTGGGCTAACGCTAACACGTAGCGGAAGCTCTCCAGAGGAAAAAAAAACGATTTTGAAATATTATTCATTGATGTTCCGCTCCTATTGGTCTTGGCGTGATGATACATATATGGCCTATAACCTTCCTTGATAGATGAGGTATATAACACTGAAAGATTTTTTAAATAGCACCAGTAGTACCTGAGATTACCCCCTACAACGTCACAAACTCACAAACTTTACCTCTTTATAATATTAGTATATAGACTAGTGGGTCCGGCGGACGTTATCTCGTCCTGATAATAAAACAACCTTGACAAATTATATACCTAAATCTTCCTTGTGAACCACTTTATCTACTATTAAAAACCGCATGACAATCCGTACAATAGTTTTTGAGTTTATCGCGAACAGGCAGACAGTATATAACATATAGTGTAGGAACCTAAAAAGGTTTTATATATATTATGAATAAATTATCAATACACTGTGAGCCCTGTCTTGTTAAAAATCGACTCAAAATTTGTAACTCTAACTAAACTAATCAAAACATTACAAAATTTAAAACAATAGGTATACTAATATAAAGGAACGTACGGTGTACATACAGCAGTGGCCACTGGCCCATAAACAAGGAAGTCATTTATAGTAAACTCTCTGGAAACATAGTTTTTCGTTGGCCGAATACATTATAGATATGAGTATAGTGACGTCATTCCTTGTATAACCAGAACTAAATCATGGTTATTTAGTAACTCGCTGTGATGATACCTACCGGACTTATCTACTCTATAAATACATAAGTATTCTGCCAGTCTGTTTGTTACTTCTACACGACCATCCCCGTCCATATCGAAACTCTGAAACACACGCAAAAGTTTCATTAAAATTGGTCCAACCATTTAGGAAGAGTTGATTTACACTCGGGTAGAGAATAATTATATATCTACTTTTTTTTTACTTTTTTTTTTACAACCAATCTTCTAGTAGGTTTCTACTGCCATTATAGAGTAAGTAGTAATGATATTACATGTTTCTTGGAACCATTTCAATAAACTAACAAGATGGTGGCCGTCTTGTTAAAACTTTCCAGGGAGTTTTAGCGGCAAGTCAGAATCCGTGGATTTATTTCCCATCCACTCACTTGTGGACAATAACCAAACTATATTACGTAAAACACTATTAATGTTACAAAATATAGAGTCAAATAACACAAGATCATTACATAGTATAAAACAAAGTCCCCTACCGCGTCTGTCTGTCTGTCTGTTCGCGATAAACTCAAAAACTACTGAACGGATTTTCAAGGATTTTTCACCAGTGGATAAAGTGATTCATGAGGAACGTTTTGGTAATTTGTCAAGGATTTTTTTTATAATCAGGGCGGGACAACGTCTGTCGGGCCCGCTAGTTATGAATAAAATATAAAAACCACTACATGAAATGCCAAAATCCCGCCAAAAACTCAATTATATGCTTTTATATAAAGATACACAGACTACCTTCGCGGTGCATTAAATATATTAAAAAAAGAAGGCTCATGGTCAATGAAATCCAATAAATAAGTAGCCTGAAATCATTCTGAATCAACGATCGCTTAGTCGGAAGCTTATTCGGACACCGTGTCGAAGGACGTAAGTTCGAAATCGAAGGTTAGATCGAATCTAGCAACTGAATAGGAACTTTCAGTTTAAAAAAATTGTTTTTGTAGGTGGTAGAGCCTCGCTGAAGCTATTACTGGTTTCAGCATGAATGGGTCGGCTCGCCCAGGGTACTACCACCCTCTCACAGAAAACCGACGTGAAGTAACAGTTCTTGCATTGTTGCGTTTCGTTCGGTCAGTGAGAGCGCCAGAAGCCCACCTCCCCTCCCCTCTCCTCTCCTCTCCCCTACCGCTCCCCTTCTCCTCTTCCCCCAAACACAGGCTGGCAACGCACTTGTGACTCCCCTGGTGTTGCAAGTGTCTATTGACGGTGGTGAACACTTAAGATCAGGTGACCCACCTGTTCGTTTGCCTCCTAAGATATAGCTATAATAATAGTTTCAGCGTGGCTCTACCACCTTTAATGAATTACTAGTGAGCCCGGCGTACGTTGTCCCATCCTGATAATAAAAAGAACTATGATAAATTGTACACCTAAACCTACCTCATGAATACCCTATCTACTACTGAAAACCGCATGAAAATTCGTTCAGTAGTTTTTGAGTTTATCACGAACAGACAGACTGACGCGGTGGGAGAGTTTGTTTTCTATACTTCTATAGTCTTCAAAAGAGAGAAAGAGGTAAATAAAGACTATTTATAAAGTATACTATATATATACTATTTTTGTACCTCTTTATAAAGAGGTAAAGTTTGTGTCGTTGTAGGGGGTAATCTCAGGAACTGCTGGTCCGATTTGTCCGGTTATAGGCTGTATATCTTCACGCTAAGGCCAATAGGAGCGGAGCACCAATGAAAAATGTTTCAAAATAGGTATTTTTTCCTCTTGAGAGCTTCTGCTGTGTGCTAGCGTTAGCCCTAAGTAACTACAGTGAAACTTGGTTAAATGGGACCTTGGATAAATGAGAAACCTCTATTATTGAGAGTTGCAATGAAGTCCCGGTACTTTTTAATTGAATTAACTCTATTAATGGGACTTTTCGAACCTGGTTAAATGAGATCTGATTTCTAGGATTTATTTGATGTTTACCTTTATAATTGGGACTCTGTAACTCAATTCCCTCTATAAATGAGACAAATTAATCGGGTTGGGACAGGTTTTGACACTTTTGTTTACAAACATTAGAATGTATTTCGCACACGCTTTGTTTGTCAGTACTATCTCAGGTTTTGACCTAAAAACAAGGGAGTAAAAGTGTAAAAAATGCCCAAACGTAAATATAAAACGTTATCAGTATCTGAAAAATTAAAACTTCTATCAGATTATGATTGTGGAAAGTCGCGTGACGAACTGTGTAGGGAGCATAGCATAAATGGAATAGCTGTACATTTCCACCTCTATAATCGGGAGTCTCTGTAAATGAGACAACTATAATTTTAAACCTGTCTAATTGGAAAACTGGATTAATGGAAACCCTCAATATTGGTACAACATTCTTGGTCCCTTGAGATCCCAATTAACCAGGTGCCACTGTATTTCACGCGAACGAAGTCGCGAGCAGAGGCTAGTATACAATATAGTGATTAGTTCAATATTCAAATATCGATTACTGCGGTTCGAATTTAGATCAAACTACTAACTCCCGTCTATAGTCTCAATAAAATCAAATGATTGTGTAAGAAGTGGTCGCGTTACACCCATCAGTACAAAACACCTTTCCTAGTTTCCACGGTGAGAGTGGCACAAGGAAACGCATGCAACGTAGCTACCGTAACTGATTAGGAATCGGATAGACTAGAATATATTTAATAGTGTAGGAAATAAAGTCGTTTTTACGTTGCACAACGACACATAAAATTGTAGTTCGGATCGGACGGTCGTGCGAATTTTTTACACGCATCGTCGTTTCTCTTTCGGAGAATAGGGCGTCAAACGGCGGTTTTTAGGGTCGTTGTTAGATAGAAAATGTATGACCAATCTATATATATACCTATATATACATCATTACATAGTATAAAACAAAGTCCCCTACCGCGTCTGTCTGTCTGTCTGTTCACGATAATCTCAAAAACTATTGAACGGATCTTTACGCGGTTTTCACCAGTGGATAAAGTGATCCACGAGGAACGTTTTGGTATATAATTTGTCCAGGATTTTTTTTATAATCAGGGTGGGACAACGTCTGCCGGGCCCGCTAGTATACATATACATTTGACATTCTTTGCATTGTTCATTATCGCAACAATATATGTAATGTGCAGAAGAAAAAACATAAAGACCATACCAATCGCTCCACTTCACCACGGAAAGAAAACACACAACTTTAAATTACATGACGCTATCGTGATTTTTTTTAAATATAAGAACCAATTGTCTCACGCGTAAAAGAAAAAAAAATGGAAATATGTTCAGCAGTTTTAAGTGATATACGCACAACCGTACCCTCTATATTATATTTATATACGTAATATGAAGTCCCCTTTATCGTATTGCGCAGAAGGGTGGGTTTTCGAGTAAATGTATGCATATTCCTTTAATACTCTAAGCAATTAAATCGATTTTAACATTTGAGGTGTCGTCATAATTGTGAGAATCGCATAAACTAGATATTATTTAACATCTGTGAACAAGATAAGGATAACATATATGTTTTACTTAAAAACAAAGCATAGAGTATATGTATGTTATATTATAAGTACAGCATGCCAAAGTAAATATGCATACACATTCACTTGTAAAACCATCCTTTAGCGCAGTCCGATAAAATCCTTTTTATTCAAATTTTCTTCTTAGACATTTGGTCCTTATCTAAAAAAATAATATGATATCTCCGTTTAATATAGAGTTATGAAAGTTTTTATATATTTTAATTTTATAAGAACTACGCGGTGTTTTATTGTCGCTAAAAAATAGGGTAAGCAGAGTGATGCGCGTGTGCAGGACAGGGGAAGTAAACCGATAACATTGTTTACCAAGAAAATCTGTAAGTATATTTTTAGTTTTAATTTTTTTTTCTATTTTATTTTATTTTCGGCAACCAGTCTTCTAGTAGACTGTTACTGCCATTGTCAAGTGAGTAACAATATTACAAGTATCTTGATATAATTTCAATTAATTAACAAGATGGTGGCCATCTTGTTAGAACTTTTCAGGGAGTTTTTGTGGCAAGTCAGAATCCATGCTCCGTGGTATTATTTCCGATCCACTTCATTTTTGCACAATAAACAAACTATATTACGTAAAGCACCACCAACATTACACAATATAGAGCCAAATAACACAAGATTATGGATAAAATATAAAAACCACTACATGGCATTCCAAGATACCGCCAAAAACTCCTTTCAATTTCTTTATGCTTATTCCTCTGTTCATAAAATTCTAAATGAACAAAGACTACATTTCGCATGTTTTTATTTCGTCTCCCTTACTCTAACCACAATAATACTTAAACTATCTCTTACGCACTATTTCATTCCTTAGTGAAGTGAAACTTCTAATGTGACTTCCAGCAAGGTTGCGTTAAACGTTTAACGCTACCATGAAGAGGGTATGAAAGCACTGTTGCGTTAAACGTTCAACGCTCCTGGGGAGGGGGAATAGAAAGAGACAGAGCGAGAAAAATAATCAAACATTTCGTATCTTACTTTAGTTATCATAATCTCATTGTAAATGTTGTAGATTTGGATATTTCTCCTCTCGAAAATGATAATTAAAAGATGCGATCAATTGTGAATTGTAAGCAATGTTAATAAAGTTTGTCTTAAAGAAACAATATGGTTTCACTAAAAATCAATTTCTACCCCTTCCTATTTTCATTCCCACATTACAAAGTTTCACTTCTTCCGCGCGGAGGGACTCCACGCACTATTTATTATTTCACTCTCATCGTGCATTTTATTTTTCTTCCCATTCACTCCTAGGTTCTAATTACCTTTTTTCATCTTGCATTCAATATTTTTAATATGACTTACGTTCCATAACTTCCAAAATAAATTATTGCTAAAATTATAAACAATTGAATCGATGTCGTGGATATCAGCTAGTATAGTATAAATATACATTCGAATCTATAATCTCAAGAAGCTTCTA
This sequence comes from Antheraea yamamai, assembly GCA_036509395.1. Classification (NCBI taxonomy): domain Eukaryota; kingdom Metazoa; phylum Arthropoda; class Insecta; order Lepidoptera; family Saturniidae; genus Antheraea; species Antheraea yamamai. The sequence continues at coordinate 4,359,754 of AP028439.1, read as the reverse complement.
GAAGAATAATTAATTATTATCAACAAAGCGTTCTCATAATTATTATATTCAATCTCGTAATAATGGACTACTCACAATAATTATTGTATTCAGAATCTTTTAAAAGTTATCCAAAACAATTCGTATTACGTGGACCTTTCTGTTTTATTAAGTGCATGTTATAATTGTATTGTTTCCGAAGTAAATACTTTACTTATGTCTCGCCGTAATTCTGATTTTTTTAATTGTCTACAAAAATACTGGATTTGATTTGAAAAATCGATTTTACATAATATTCTTAGATATACCGTAAATTAAACAGTTATACGTAGACACTTACATGTGAGCTACATTGTAAAAAAAATAAAAATAAGGACCGCGTGTATTAGTGAAAAAACACTACATAGAATAAAACAAAGTCCTCTGCCACGTCTGTCTGTTCGCGATAAAATCAAAAGGTAGTAATCGGATTTTCATGCGGTTTTCACCAGTAGATACATCTACATACATACATACATCATCTAGATTTAATTTATATTTTTTTTTTTTATTTTATAATACATTATTTAATTATTTTTATTTTATTATTATTTATTTATATTTTTGTGTTTTTTTGATTTATTTTCTCCTATTAGAAATTTTTTTTTTTTTTACCTCTCTTTCCTCTTTTATAAACTTTAAATTATAATTTAAATTCCAATAAATATTTATAAAAAATTAAAAATAATTAAAAATAAAAAAAAATATAAATTTTTTTAAAATTTGAAATTGTTTTTTTTAAAATTATCTATTTTAAAAAAAAATCTTTTTTTAAAAATTTCATTAACACAAATCTTAAGACCCAATTTTTTTTGAAAATAATTAAAGTCACTATTCTTCCTCATTCAATTATCTTAATTATTATTGACTCATTCATAACCCCAAATATTAATTAATTTTTCTTATCTATACTTTTTACTATTTTTTTCCCTCTTTTTTTTATTATAATTATTATTTTTATTATTCTATTTTTTTTATTATAATATATATTCAATAACTAATTAATTTATAAATTTATATTAATACAAAAATAAAAAACTATTTTAATTATTATTAATACAACTCCCCCCCTAAAATAAAATACATAAAATAAACTCATCATTATTTCACTCTCAATATCCCCTTTATAAAAAATTCATAAAAAAAACATCCCAAATAAAATTCTACCCTCACATTTTAATCTCCTCCATTATTTTTTCTCCTTTTATTTTATATTTTTAAAAAAATTTTTTTTATTATAAAAATATTATATAAAAATATATTTTCTTTTTTCTTTTTTTAAATCTATTTTCATAAAAAAAAAACTCAAACACACTTTTTTTTATATTATATTATACTATTTTCTAGTATAATATATTGGTAACTTTTTTATTTTTTCTTTTTTTTTTTTTCTTCTTTTATACCTTATTTTTTCTTTTTTTATTTTAATTTTGATTTTTTTTTTTTTTTTTATTTTCTTTGTTTTTTTATTTTTTTTTTTAATAAATAGATTTAAATATTTGTATTGGTGATATAGTTTTTTAGATAATTTTATAGTTCTTTTAGCTGTTTAGAAGGTTCTCCTTAGATTTATTTTATCTTTTTTATTTTTTTTTTTACTTCTATTATTAATTAATCATATTTCAATTTTATTCTTTTTACAATCAATTATAATTTTTTTTTCATTTTCTTCCTTTATATCATAGAACATAAAATAAAATAAAACCAAACCTCCCAATGTAAAAGAATGAGCAGATACTTTTTTTTTATTAAATCCAAATAATCTATTTTTATTTTTTTAAATAAAAAAAAAATATTATTTATTTAATCCATCATCCCCCCATTTTATTTTTCCACCAAATCCCTTTTTATTTTTTTAATATTATTTTTTTTTTTTTTTATTTATTCTTTCCTCCTTTTTTTAAAATTTTTTTATAAAAAAATTATTTATTTATATTTATTTATATTATTTTATATTTTCCCCCCTATAATTTTATAAAAATTTTAAATTTTTTATTTGTATTCCCTATTTTTAAATTTAATTTTTTTTATATTTTTATGACTCCTTTTTTTAATAAAAAAAAAAAACTTTTATAAAAAGTAAAAAATTCCCCCCCCCTTTTTTTTTTTTCCCTCCCATTTATTTCCCCCCTTTTTACCCAAAAACTCCCTAAAATTGAAAATATAAAAGAAATATACCCATCCCCACATTTTTTTTTTTTATAAAACCGAAAAATAAAATATTTTTATAATAATTTATTTAGGAGATATGATTAGTTATATAACTAAGATTCTATTTATATATTATTATTCATCTCCCTTATCTCCCCTTTCTTTTTTTTTTTTCTCTCCATTACCTACCCCCCCCCTCCTCTCTCCATTTTTATATTTAAATTAATTTTATAAAATTTTTTTTTTTTTCTCTATCTTTTATATTAAAATTTTTTTTATTTTTTTTTATATATATATTTTTTTTTCCCCCCCATTTCTTTTCTTTTTTTTTTTTTTTTTTTTTTTTTTTTTTTTTTTTTTTTTTTTTTTTTTTTTTTTTTATTTTTTTTTTTTTTTTTTTTTTTTTTTTTTTTTTTTTTTTTTTTTTTTTTTTTTTTTTTTTTTTTTTTTTTTTTTTTCCCCCTTCTTTTTTTTTTTTTCCTACAAAAAAAATTCTTATTTTTTTTTCTCTACATATTCTATCAACCACTTTTATTATATTATTATTATTTTTTTTTTTTTTTTTTTTTTTTTTTTTTTTTTTTTTTTTTTTTTTATTAATATTTTTTTTTTTTTTTTTTTTTTTTTCTTTCTTTCTTTTTACAGTAGATACAGCAGATCCATGAGGAAGGTTTAAGTATTTAATTGGCCAAGATTTTTTATTATCGGGGCGGGCCAACGTACGCCGAGACCGCTAGTATACTTATTAGATAATTATAACAATAATTTAAATTAAGAAAACAATTATATATCCAACAAAAAATATACAAAGTAAAGAGTAAAGATAAAGAGAAAAAATTTCAAGCTCTAACTTGGTTTTGAATGAGGCTAGACAACAACGAAGAAACAGATCTATTAGGTTTTAAAAATTTGCGGCCGTAGACAAATTGAACGCCGTTTGCGTTATAAGAAATTTCTTTTGCACTCGTACAGGTAGAAATCAAATAGATTCACTATCACACAACTGCAATAAAGTCACATTTACACCTTATAATGATGTAGTCTGCTCAAAAAAGTCATATTTATGTTTATCTGTTTTCGCTATGATGTTTAGATTAAAAATCAATTCGCACGTACTACGGCACGTTATACCTTTAATTTAAGGAGGATGGAATAATCAGCACGTTTGACGTTATTATACGAACGATTCGACAAAGTTCGAGACGGTGTATTTTTGGCGGATTATTTTTTATTTGTAACAACGAGTTCGCGTACATAATGGAACAATATACTTCGTAAATTAAACGGGATTATTCTCCGGCACTACTATAATAATTAAGTATTTTTTTAATTCATAGTATATTTATTGTGGAAGGTTATAGAGTATCTAGCATCATGCTTTAACCACTAGGAACAGAGTAATCACCATACGAAATGTAGGCAAAAAACGTCGTCAATGACAACGGTGTAACAATGCGAGCGGGCCGTGCGGTGCAGTGTCGGATAAATAAAACGCAAAAAAATTAAACCCAAGTGAACCTACGGAGTATATTTAGTGTAACTATGTATTTTGAATGATTTGTACCACACATGGGGCCATTCGAGTATTAGCAGTAAATAAATAGTGCGACGTAATCACCATCCAGACCCCTATGTCATCAAAAATAATCAAATCAAGGACCTCCTCCCACATCAGTGCTTACGTAGTACTCCTATGGAAGGAAAGAGTATTCATATACTAATATATAAAACTGAAGAGTTTGTTTGTTTATTTGGTTGAACGCGCTAATCTCAGGAACTACTGGTCCGATTTGAAAAATTATTTCGGTTTTAGATTAACATTTACCGAGGAAGGCTTTAAAAATAAAGCGTGTGTATGTAAAAATAAATAATAACTTTTTGTTGAATGGATATAGCTACAATAACAATTTTTTTTTTATATTCGGTCGATATTTTTTATATTATTATATTTTGTCTGTTTGTTTGTTTATTCCGGGTAATCTCCAAAACGGCTGGACCTATTTTAACGGGAATTTTACTAGCAGATAGCTGAAATTATAGCGGTTGACATATTCTATTTTATTTGTCCGCGGCATCGTCCGCATTGCTATTTCCAAAATGGTTGGACCGATTTTCACGGGATACTCACTGGTAGATTGCAGACCTCATAAAAAGTAATTTAGGTTTTTTATTCGCCTTCGGCCGCAGTGGAATATCCGAAATGTTTGAACTGATTTTCACGGGACTTTCACTAGCAGATAACTAACTAATGAGCTATTTTATTTTAAGCTAGCGGGCTCGGCAGACGTCCCGCCCTGATAATAAAAAGAAAACCTTGACAAATTATACCTAAACCTTCCCCGTGTACCGTTCCACCTACTGGTGATAATGGCATGAAAATCCGTTCTGTAGTTTTTTACTTTATGGCGAACAGATAAACAGACAGATCAGAGGACTTTGTTTTACACTATGTAGTGATGAACTGTTACCTGTGCATTCGTTCGTGTGAAATTAATCAAAAGTAATTTGTTTACTGTAAAGATGCGTGTGAGACGTGCGCTGTACTGGACTCCAAGAATAAATGTATGTAATTTGAATTATATTATCATTTTGGTCAATTTGGCGGCCATTTTGTTTTATTTACCACGTTTGCACCTACATAACTCAGTGATTATAGTAACGTATAAGAATAACACAATTTTATCGACAATATGGGCATGCTATATCTGTATAATAAAAAAATTAACACATATTGTTCGATAATGTATAGTTTAAAATTTTCATTACTTTCTTATATAGTGTTAGTGAGCACTGAGGGTGGTATATAGTAGGTTAAAGTTCCAGGTATGTTGCTGATTATAAATCCCATCCCATTCGATATACTATTCGTATTCACATATCTAATGTACACGTTAGATGTTACACTAGATGGCGTGCGTGTCGTAGTTACAAATGTTTTTGAAAAAGCATTTCTATAATGTACACACCTACTTACAATTTTACATTTCTTTAATACATTTAAAAAAAACGCGTGCGGAGCCGCGGATGACAGCTAGTCTTACATAAAATCTGAAAGTGAAACTGCATATATTCTATTAATATTTTGCTTTTGTTTAAATATACACAAATGTTACTAATAGCTAATTAGTTACAAATTAGACACGACTTGTCAATAACAAAAATAACAACACAATTAAAATAATGTAGTTTTTAATTATACATCACTAATCGTTCATAAAGTTATAACATAATTAAGTTTCTGTACAGTTATTGACGTATTTTTATTTAGTGTAATGTCTATAATGAATGTGACCGCAAATTAAAAAACAAAAAGACATAGCTGTTTTTTCGAATGGAGAAATAATTGCTTGTTTTCACTGACCGTGGAATAGAAATTGAAATAATATAAAGGTTGCTAAACCAGTTTCAACGAGACATAAACCAAACATACACTTTATAATACAGATAATTTGTTAACTTTCCATTTTGATCGTCTTTCGTGATTAAATTTAATAAATTAATTATTTATTAGAGAGTTGACAGCTTTACTCACCGCACCATCTGTGCAGCCACGAATTCCTTGTGCTAACAATAACAGGTTTAATAAATCAGTAATTGTGTTCAAATTTTGATATTATTGGTTAATTTAAAGCTTAAAATATTACTTATTCTTTATGTATTTAGCGAAAGTAAGACTCCGTTCGTTAGATTGATATTATTTTTGCATCTTTTGAATATACTGCGGCATTGTGAAACGTGCTTACATTGGCTGTGTTTCAAACAAGCTGAATAAAATAAGAGCTTAACATCTCTCAAGTGAGCTGTTATTTAGCGAGCTGTTCTCGCTTGCATGCTCGGCTCAGGTGGAACGTGACAATAAATCATGCTTTTTCGTGTGTGCAGCCGGCGTTCATCGATTTATAAGAAGTTATCACGTCAAAAGTAGCCTAAGTTATTCCTTATAATATCAGCTATCTATGAGTATAAGTCCCATCAAAATCGGTTCAATCATCCCGGAGATTAGCTGAAACGGACAGACAACTTTTTTTTAAATCAGTCTTTTGTTATAAATTCCATAAATACAATTTAATAAATAGCTGTTGTTGTGACATTACAAGCAGACACTAATTTTATTTATTTGGGCCTAGGCATTCTTAGGGCCTAATGTTTTTTTTGATATTATGCAGGAGTGCGAAGTTTGTGAATGCGATGTCAAAGACAGAGCGAACTGTGAAATAAAAATACGGAAGGCTGACTCCACCAACATGTGGAACAAATAATCAGGAAGACAAGGACAGAGACGATTTATCGTAATAGATAATGTCTCGGAGCAAGAAAAAAAACAGGGCACCTAACGGACGAATAATATTTTAATATATCAGTAGTAAAGTACTCCAAAATTTATACCGCAGAAGTTATGAAGCATTTGAATTTCATTGATTTTTTTAACATTAACTTAGTATTCACCGCGGTTTCGCACGTGTGTACACGAGGAAAATGAGATTAAATCTTTCATTCACAGTACGATCCACGTAATGAAATAAAATTGCAAACTTAACAACTAAACGTTAATCTGTCAATGCTGTCAATATTCGTACGGCTATTGTGTGTTATTTGCATAATGAAACAGATGAAGTGCTGTTAAATAACGCTGACAATAGAAAAGTAACCTACATTAGTCGTCAATTGCTTTGGCCGTTTTGAATAGAAGTTCGGAGTTGCGCATAACATCGTCAAATGTTTACTGCGAAATGTATCTAAAATAGGCATCTAAAACTGGCATTTATTTATCAAAATCAAAAATACTTTAGTCAATTTCGGTCCTAAGAAAGGCCTTCTGAACATCAAAGCCACCATCGGTCCGGAAAACAATCCAGTGATCAAGAAGAACCGGTAAGAAACTCGATCTGGTTAGTTTTCTCGATGTTTATACGTATGAACGGGGATTTTTTGTGGGGGCTAGCGGAGACACACAGTGCCTTTAAAGGAAATTAAAAAAAAGTGTGTGTGTACTTATGTACACGCGTTAGAAGTTATACTCCTTTGGCGTAACAAGATAAAAATCTTTTCAAAAATTTTATCTTTCGCCTTATTCTACGGTTGTAGAAAAAACGACACTAACAATAGAAAAAAGGTATTTAATACATTGAAAGTTTTAATACAAAGAATACAAACAAAATGCTATATAGCTAATTTCAGGGTGTCGGTTTTTCGTGACGGTGTGCGCGCGCATCGTAAAAATTTACCCTAATCATTTTTCCCTAACGCGCCAAAAGAAGTATAACTTCAAAAATGTCGATAAATTACCATAAAACATAAAAAAATGATACGAGTTTGAAAAAAAATGATGGACAACTTTCGAAAAATAGCGTGCCCAAAAAAGAAGTAACAAAAAATAGCCGGCATATAATATTATATGTATTTATACTGAGCGGTCAATAAGGTTGGCGCGGACGTATGTAATAAATTCTTTAAAAGTTCACTGCATTTATAAAAAGAACATGATTAAAAATGAATGAATGAGTTCTCTCGCGATTTCCTGACGAATACATTTATTTTTCTGACAACTATTTTTTACGATATTGTAAACCATGAACCTATTTTGGTCAACACTCGTTGACCTTTAAAATGTTTAGATTTTGTCGTTAGTATTATATAAATCTGAGCAAATAATATGTAATACCGTAATATAATATGTAATAATAATATGTATATATGTGTATATGTAATATATATGTATAAATAATATGTAATACTCCAGCTCCATATATCCGTATATCCATGTATCCGTATAATGAATTGCCTAATAATTATAAATATCTTTATAATAAGGATGCCATTAATTGGATATTAAAATACAAGAATATTATACATATACTTGCTAATGTTATACGCAGAAAAGCTGGGCACGTATAGTGACTCACAAACATACTGTTTAAATGTGGTTTTGTTTGATTGTTTGTTGAAATGTGAGTGTGGATGAAATAGAAAAGATAGGTAGAAGTAACCATAGAGTAAATCCTAATACTTACTATAAATGCGACTGTATGTTTGTTTGTTTACTACGCTTTCACACCGTAATTACTCAAGCAATCATTATAATGCATGCACCCAGGCCCACCTCCCCTTCTCCTCCTTCTCCTCCCCCTTCCCCTCTCCCTTCTCCCTAAACACAGGCTGGCAACTCACTTGTGACTCCCCTGGTGTTGCTAGTGTCTATGGACGGCGGTGATCACTTACCATCAGGTGACCCGCATGTTCGTTTGCCACCTATAATATAAAAAAGAAGAACGCAAACAAAACCACGGGCAAAAGAAGAAAGACGAAGAAAGTTCTGACACAAGCAAAAAAAAACAGTGGGCTATATAGTCCATTTGAAGGGAAGTGATCACTGTAGCTATAGCTATGCATGTAACCAACTTCGAAAGGGTTTCTTTTTTTTAATATTTGAAGCGACATAGTTCAATGTGTGTTTTCCCACGCATCGGTAACTCGCTACGCCACCCTGTTGTCTACTACGAGTTTGTTCATTATGTTTAGAAAAAAAAAGAAAATATATATTCCATATATAATTCCTCACATATTTGGAGTGTTCGGAAATGTACTTCTTGTACCGACCGTAACAGTAGATAGATAGTTCTTAAACTGGAACTTATGCTAATTTCGCTAAAGACTCACAAAGAGACAACCATTTTCTTGTCTGATCTGTTATTGAGACTGGAGAATCTATTGAACAACCTGGATACCTGACTAACAGAGCGATATATAGACGTATAACATATGAAAGTTCATTTCTTAATTTTATCTGACTAATTGCTATTTGATTATCCTAAGTAATATTGTAAATACGAATGAATTCATATCTTGAAAAGATGTGGACAGAATATACTCGTATTAAAGTGTTATAGCATATTTTTAACAAAAGCGCGACGCGCAAAAACTTCTCGTTCTTTGTGAAAAATATAATTTTAGAATCACAAATTAATTAAAGACAAACAATCCATACATTTGCGACGTTTTCTTGTAGGTTTTATTAGCAATTAAATATTAAATACAGCTAATCATCTCCAGCAAGATATAGTCTTTCTATGCTATGTTGTAATATCAGATATGGCAGAAATTATACTAACCATATTTTAATAACAGGCGGGTGACTTCTCAAAGCATTATTTAATCTACGTAAAATTATGTTTTAGTAAATCAAGCAGTGATGGTAAAATTTAACATATATAACAAGAAAAACTCTGCTCATAATTAATCTCCACACATAGTATCTATGACATAGCAAAACTATTTTTACTGGAACTAAGTTTAATGTATAATAGGGAAAAACTACAACAATTGCGTCATCGTCAATACAAAACAATAAACTCTTCCCACCGAATAACACAACTATCAACGAAGGTAATTCTCGTGCACAGAGACACGAATCATAGAAATTATCCATTCGTTCCATGATCCGTCATTCGTTACATCGCCGTTCAAAGACCTCGTTCTTTCGTTCGTTAAATAACACGCCATATATATTCTATAGTTTTTAAACGACCGCCAGGATCCCGGTAGAAAATTAATGCGTATATTGCAAAATCCACTTTTAGTGAAAGTAAACGACCGCTAAACTGACGGTTGTCGTTTGTTAAATAAGATTATCAAACTATACCTTCGCGCTTATTTTACTGGGAAGTAGAAAGCAAAGAAAGGGTTTATTGCAACTATAACTAGTTTTAACCTGTGGCGGTGACCGCGATTTTTAATAATTTTTTATTCAAATCTTTTCCTAAGTCACTGAAAACGAGCCTTTTGCTCACTCTTTATTTTAATTAATTATAGACTCCGACGAGACTTACTTTGCAATTTCTGCCTTTTTTGTTATAAATTGAGAAATATTTGCTTTGCATTGGTAACAGAAACAAATACAATTATTTTTCAATATCTAGTCCAGAATTATATTCTCCCATGATGTTTATTTCAATAAAAGCCTATGACGTGTCCCACCTGGGGATTATAAGTAGAACTCCTTAGAAGTTAACCTCTACCGTTCGGCGACCATTTTAATCAATACCGACAAGGTCAATAGTAGAGTTTTTGGCGGGATTTTGGTCTGTCATGTAGTTTATATTTTATTGATGATCTTGTGTTACTTGATTCTATATTGTGTGAAATTGGGGGTGTTTTATTTAATATAGTTTGTTTAATGTGCATAAGTGAAGTGAATGGAAAATAATACCACGGGCCATGAATTCTGAGATGCCACAAAAACTTCATGGAAAGTTCTAACAAGATGGCCACCCATGACAATTGCGATTTTGTTTATCTTATTCGCCCTTTTTCTTCAGAGCCTTTCTATTGGTGGACATTTTTAGAATTCAATTAATAAACATATGAAATGTCATTTTACTCTATGGAATTGACAAACAGATTATAATAATGAATAGGTTTTTGGCGCGATCTTAGTCTGCCATGTAGTGGCTTTTATATTTTATTCATAATGTTGTGTTATTTGATAATATGTTTTGTAATATTGGTGTATTTTACGTAATGTATGTTAATTTATCGTGCACAAGTGAAACGGATGGGAAATAATACCACGGAGAATGAGTTCTGAGATGCCACAAAAGCTCCCTGGAAAGGTCTAACAAGAGAGCCACCATTTTGTTAGAATTTTTAAATTATTACAAGTAACTTGTAATTTTGTTAACTACTCGTACAATGTCTGTAATAATCTAGAAATTCGTTGCTAAAAATAAAATTTACAAAAGTAATAGATTATCTTAAATGACATCAATAAAAATAATGGACCATTTAAACAGTTCCGTTATATGACTAGTTCAATTTTCACTTTCTTCTACAAGTCATGGCACGAACGCGGTGAATTGTCGTGCATATTAATTAAGCAATGAGCCGGCTGTTTTTTTGTCCACGATCGCTAAGATACACATAGATTAAGTAAGGCCTTAGGAACAAAATTTCCTCTTTGACCCTTAAAACTCTCATTACATGAGAATATTCTTATCTTTATATATATAATTCTTCTGTCCGCGTGTATGTGACTGAACTCTTTCTAAACGGACTGACAGATTTTGTTTTTTTTTTTGTATTCAGGTGGATTCAAGAATGTTTTCGATTCACAATTGAAACCGGTAGGTGGCGCTGCGGTTGACTTTAGGATTTTTTTATTATCAAGGACGGACAACGTCTGCTGATTACAGAATAGATTTCTATATTGTTTTTTAGTTTTATATCTTAGAACCTTTGTTATTATCTAAAAATAATATCACAGTTTTCACATAAATAGGTATATAATTATTAAAGTTTTAAGAAATGTAATTTTTTGTTTAGAGGCGATTTCTAGTCATAGTCGGGACAAACGGTGTGATGCGCACGCGTATGAGAGGGGAAGCAAATATCAAAATAGTTGTAAACAAAGTACATCCTCACTTTCAATCACAGTTTTTCAAATCATAAATTATATTTTAAGATGATAAATAAAACTTAAATGAACTCACGAGTTAACTTAATTTAATGTCTTACATCTAATAACACATTTCGCTTCGCTAATTATGTAAACTACTGGTTATGGATTTAATATGGAAAATTAATTCATTCAAACATAAACACGATAATAAGTAGTTGGTAAACTAATAATAATATGAATAAACAAATGAGATACGTGATTTAATTACATATTATAAAGTTGTTACTGTAATGTGATTTAAATTTCTCAATTGTCCAATGAATACTAATAACAAAATAATGCATATCTGTTAAAACCTCTATTATCTGGAGGTGGTCAGTGAGGCTGTCATTTTATATAATAAAATGACATGTATTTAAATTTGTTTTAAAAATAAGTATGTCACTCTTGAAATGTCTTCTGAGCTTGTTTTTACAAGATTATTTTAAAATATAAGTTCTTTCTATATTGATATTATTATATTACTAATATTACTTTATCAATATCTGACAGATGTTTTTCTTTGACATAAACAAATCAATACCTCTATAGTTATACTAGCTTTTGCTCGCGGCTAAGCTCGCGTTAATGTACATTTGGCTTATGCCTCGTGACCGATACTTATTTACTGGATGAAAAGTATCCCTATAACCTTTAGTATACCCCTGAAAACCCTTGCAAGAGTTCAGGACGATCTGTTCTGTAGTTAAGTCGTGAAAACGTAACAAATAAACAGACATTCGCATCTAGAATACTACGCATAGAAGACATGTATGTACGCACGTATAATAAAAATATAAATCTAGCGTGTCTGTACTTTTAAATTTTTGTGAAAAAAATTGTTGCCGGTGTCTTAGAATCTCTCTTCTTCTATACATATAATAAGAATGTAAATCTAACGTGTCTGTACATTTTCAATTTTCGTGAAAAAAATTAATGGTGGTAGAGCCACGCTGAAACTATTACTGGTTTCAGTATGAATGGGTCAGCTCGCCCGGGGTAGTACCACCCTCTCATAGAAAACCGACGTGAAGTAACAGTGCTTGCATTGTTGCGTTTCGTTCGGTCAGTGAGAGTGCCGGAGACCCACCTCCCCTCCCCTCTCCTCTCTCCTCTCCCTCTCCCTCCCCTAACCACAAAGGGTGGTAACGCACTTGCGACTCCTCTGGTGTTGTTAGTATCCATGGACGGTGGTGATCACTTAACATCAGGTGACCCACCTGTTCGTTTGCCACCTATGACATAAAAAAAAAATAATAATAATAATAGTTGCAGGTGTCTAGTCATTATTATGGAATCCTGGGATTAAGCAACAGAACACATTTCAATCATTTTTGAAATGTCTCTCTGTCTGTCTGTCTGTTTGAATGAACACGTATCACTGCTAAAGCACTGGGTTCACAATAAAACCTCAGAGAGTTAATCATAAAATATATCATCGAGAGTAACTTAGTCTTTGTTTCATTAAAATCGGTCCACTCTATCATAAGTTATTGTAATTTGAATGACGGCTCGAGTTAAGTACGAGAGAAGAGTAGTAATATATATCTATACTAATATATAAAGCTGGAGTGTTTGTTTGTTTGGTTAAACGCGCTAATCTCAAGAACTACTGGTCCGTATTGAATTCTTTTAGTGTTAGATAGCTCATTTATCGAGGAAAGCTATCGACTATATATCATCACGCTAACACCAATAGGAGCGGAGCAACACTGAAGAATGTTTCAAAATAGGGGTTTTTTTCCTTTTGTGAGCTTTCGCTGCGTATTAGTATTAGCCCAAAATAACTATTCCACGCGGCCGATGCAGCGGGCAGAAGCTAGTAAGAAATAAAATACATTTCAATCGTGTTTAGAAATGTCTGTTTGTTTGTTTGAACACGCATCATTAATAAACTACTGCTTTCACGATAAAACCTCATAAGAAAATTATAAAGCATATCCTCGAGTAACATAGTTTCATTAAAATCAGTTCACTCTATCAAATGTTATTATAATTTTAATGACGATGCGACTTAAGTACGAGAGGAAACTAGATAAGTAAATGGACTTAATGCATTATATATATAACATTATAAATATAATAATATGGTTTTATTAGTCACTGTTTTTTTTACATTACATTCCACGCGAACGGAGTCGCGGGCACAGCTAGTTTGTAATATTTGTAAGAATTAGAATAATGAAAAGTCAGTGAAAATCTCCAGATTCCTAATCCGATTCTTATAGTTTTTTCACTAATAACAAGTAACATTATCACTGATGCCCGGTTTCTGAGATATTCAGTTAAACTACCAATAGTTATTGACTCAACAAAGTTATCCATAAGATAAACTGTCCAATGGCCCTTTGAGTTTTACTGACATTTATCGTATGATTGTGTGTTCAGAAACGCAATTTGACAAGTTATCGAACCGATAACGCTATTGAACAGTAAACTACAATTAAAGTACCTCAGAAACCGGACATAAGTTTTTTTTTTTTATGTCATAGGAGGCAAACGAACAGGCGGGTCACCTAATGTTAAGTGATCACCGCCGTCCATCGACACTAGCAACACCAGTGGAGTCGCAAGTGCGTTGCCAGCTTGTGTTTGTGGGGAACGAGAAGGGGTAGCGGGAGTGGGGAGGGGAGGGGAGAAGAGAGGGAGGGGGAGGTGGTCCTCCGGCGCTCTCACTGACCGAACGAAACGCCACAATCCAAGCACTGTTACTTCACGTGGGTGTTTCTATGGGTCGGGTGGTAATACCGGGGGCGAGCCGACTCATTCATGCTGAAACCAGTAATAGCTTCAGCGTGGCTCTACCACCTACAGAACTAAGTGAATAATCTATGTTTTATCCTTGTTAGAACATTGAAATTCTCGCAAAACACTTGTAATACTATTGCCTAATCGACAATGGCAGTAATAATCTAGAAGATTGGTTGCCAAGTATAAAATTAAAAATAAGTTAGACATACAGCAAAATAATAAAAATGTCTGTAAATATATATATCAGTGGACGACAATTAATTTGTTTCGACAAACACGTACTGTTGTACCAATGACGCGATATTGTCCAAAAGTTGTTAACAGGCCTCTCACGTTTTACACTGACCCGCGGTTGCTAAACAAACACCGATTGTTCTGAATGTAGCAACGACACGACACAGCGCGTACCTGTCCGCAAAAACTACCGACCTATTTAACACCAGTGAAAGTTTTATGAAATATTTCGAGACAAAATCGCGGATTAATTTGTAAAACTAATATTAAAAACTGACTTAGTCTTAACTATCTATATGAATAAAATATACAGGTCTATCGTTATGCACGCATCGCATCAGTAGTTTTCTTTCTTAGACATTTGGTTATCGTCTAAAGAGAAAAAAGTACAATATCTCCATTGAGTTTTTCACGGGATCTTGGTTTGTCATGTAGTGGATTTTATTTTTTATTCATAATCTTGTGTTACTTGACTCTATATTGTGTAAAATTGGTGGTGTTTTATGTGATATAGTTTGTTTATTGTGCATAAGTGAAGTGAATGGAAAATAATGCCACGGACCATGAATTCTGAGATGCCACAAAAATTCCATGGAAGGTTCTAACAAGATGGCCACCATCTTGTTAGTTCATTGAAATTATATCAAGAAACTTGTAATGTTGATACTCACTTGACAAGGGCAGTAATAGTCTACTAGAAGACTGGTTGCCAAAATGGAATAGAAGAAGAACTTGAAATACTATTAACTACTCGACAATGGTATTCAATGAAATTATATCAAGAAACTTGTAATATCGATACTCACTTGACAATGGCGGTTATGGTCTACTAGAAGACCGGTTGCCGAAAATGGAATAGAAGAAGAACTTGTAATACTATTAACGACTCGACAATGGCAGTAATAATCTAAAAGATTGGTTGCCAAAAATAAAGTTTAAAAAAATATATCTTCATCATTACATATTATAAAACAAAGTCCTCTGCCACGTCTGTCTGTCTGTTCGCGATTAACTCGAAAACTACTGAACGGATTTTCATGCGTTTTTTACCAGTAGATACAGTGATTCATAAGGAAGGCTTAGGTATATAATTTGTCGTTTTTTCTTTAAATATCAGGGTGGGATAACGTCCGCCGGGCCCGCTAGTTAAATATAAAGTTTTAATAATTACAATTTTTATAAGCATTTACATTTTTCACATAATCCATCCAGACTCAAAACTTTGAACTTTTACTTGCTTATGAATTTATTATCGATATTCAAAGCTATATTACGTATGACTTTTTTTTTGTTTCTTCAATAAAACTCGATGTGTCAAAACCTTCTGCCTACCAACATTGCACACCTTTCTTTCTATTTTCTATCTGAGCAATACAAATCGGGCTTCGTTTTAACTTTCTCGTTTCCTAAAGAAGCATTCACTTTGTAATATTGGCATCATATTTTCACTCAATTAAAACTTAATATAAAGAGATATTAAATAAGTTAATTCTATTTACAATATTACCTTTGAAGATATCTGAAGTAGTTTTAGTTTTCTTCTAAAATTTCAGATATTTCATATCCAAACCATCCAGATATTAAAGTAAATAACTGTCTTTTCTTTTACGAGAAGCTATAAACATAAATTAAAACAGTTTACTATAAAATACACCGTAACATTGATACATAAAATTTCGTGACATTATGTCTATATATACTGTCACAACCTTAATTTGAAAGGTTGCTAATTTTTGTCACTGACACAAATGTGTTGTAGCGAGTTTTTAATTATACCTACATAATTCATACTCGTATTAAATTGTAAATGTAATTATTATTACGGACCAGTCTTCTATGCACTATATTATACGGTGCAATATATTAATGTGGCTTCATAATTCTAAACGCGCTTTGACAGTTCATCAAACTCAATCTTCGTAAATGTAGTCCCCGTCAATGTTTTTGGCCGCTCTGAATATAGCCGTAAGTTCGGGCTATTAATTTAACTATTATTATAGGAATCCAAAATTAGCATTTACTTACCCTTAAGTTGTCTATACTTTATACATAAATTTGTGTTATGCGCTACTATATTCGGAGCGGTCGTAAAGTTTAGCGCGGACTGCATCTTAACACAAGCAACTTTTTTTTGTTGCGTTTATTTTGAAATATACATTATTTGCGGGGAGAAGCTAGTTTTTAATAATCGTGTATATAACTTAGTTGGAAGGTGGTTAGAACGAAGGCAATGCCTTGTGACATTGAAAGTTGACCAGCGAATGAATTAAAAAGTCCAATAAAATATTCATTCATAGCTGACACGGTCGATATAAAACAGAAGGCATTGGTGAAAGTGAAAGTGTTAATTTGAAATATAGACGATATACAAGAGTTAAAAGAGTATTGCCGATGAATGATATAACAAAAAACAATCGCGTGCATGAATGTATATCATCTTTTTGATCGTTCAGTACAGTTCGCAAAATAAAGTTGTATGTTTTTAATGGCCGTGGTTGTCGAGTGGTTTCACTGGTGGAACATGTATTCAATTTCCGCAGGTTCGCACTTCGGCATGTAACAACGATTTATTTCGTAATTCGTGTTTATTTACTAATTAAAATTTGTAACACTATCGGCTGACCGTGAAGGAAAACGTTTTGATGAAAGCTGAACCTGGGAAATGTTCTTGTAGTACCATCGTATTTAGGAAAATATAGAACTGTGGATTTCTCGCAGTTCGAAATCGCCAATACGTTGTGGGCTGGCGTTTCGATTATGCTATCTTTCTTCAGAAAGAGGCCTATGAATTTGTAGTTGGTCTCTGACAAGCTAATATGACGATAGTAATTTGGCGAAATGTATGCACAATACCTGTTGGTAAGTATGGATTTTATTGGCAACCGTCCCTGTCTTGCCGGCCTGTAGAACACACGAATGGGACATGATTCCAAATATTCATAGCACAGCAATTTTATCTGTGATAGATGCTACCACGTATCAGTGGCCAGTATACCAGTGGTAGCCAATGTTTTTCAAAGCAAGTGCGCGATGAAAAATGCTTAGAGGACGTTTGTTGTTTTTGAAGTAAAACTTTTTTAGGTACTACTATATAGGAGGTAACTGAACGACAATGCCACGGAGGTCCGTTACGGCAATATGGTGGCACATTTCTGTACCATCCGGTTTTTAAATATTTTTCATTTTGTCAATAAATCTATACTAATATTATAAAGAGGTAAAGTTTGTGCGTTTATGACGTTGTAGGGGGTATTCGCTGGATCTACTAAACCGGTTTTGAAAATTATTTTACCAATTGAAAGCCACGTTATTTCTAAGTGACATAGGATATATATTAATCCGAGAAAAAGCGGTCGAGCGAAAACATTTCTTACGAACGCTGTCTTAACGATGGGAGATATATAATTGAGTTCTAGAAAAAAGTTGTAGAGTTTGATAATGCCTACAAAAAAGTCAGCAACAACATATGTCTAACTTCAAGGTTTTTTTTTATTATAAGGGCGGGACAACGTCCGTCGTGGCCGCTAGTAGTTTATAAACAAATCGATTTGAAAAAAATAATTAATATAAAATATTAAATTGAATAATCATATAATAAAAATCATACAATAGAATTAATTATGTATATTTGGGCGCACGATCGTGCTGCTATCTAGTTACAATTTAAGTAAGTAACAAATTAAATCAAAGTTTCATTATCTGTAGTGCCATCTATCAGCTAATTCGGAGCTTAAATAACACAGGAAATATTATTAGCTACTCTTTGTTATAAAGTAAATAAAATATAGACTTCTCTATAACGCCAAAGAAGTTTTACTTCAATCGCGTGTGACGGTTACACGCACTCATTTTTTTTGTAGGTACAAATCAAACTTACATCATATATTCTAACAAATGGTATTTTTAAATTTATATTTGGGAAATCTTGCAGCGCTGTGTGCCACCACTAATGTATACCAATCCATAAAATAAAAGAGAAATGGTTAGATGAGGTTACCAAACTCTTCAGAATACACTTTATGATAGCGAAGATAAATCACATTCTATTAATGGTTATTTACAACCTCTGCGTCATTCATAATACGGACTATCATTGCTGGAACCCATCTAGTGCATTAATAACGTACCTATCTCTGATATTTATAGAATATTCCAGGCATGGTCATAATAAAGTACCAAGACCGGCATTATATTGTCGAGGAGTTCGCATGCAGAGTTACAACGATGATTGCCGATGGGATATAGATCAGAAGTTTCACTGTTGTTTGTGTTGCACTATGATTATTATCAATTACAATGCCGTCATTTTGTAGTGTTACTATAAAAACCATTATGTTAACGAAGTCGATATTTAGCCTTTTTCCTATAGTTCAGTTCTTGCGGAAAACGTAATTACAAAGGTTGGAGTACAAATAACTTTAAATGAACCAATAAAGCATTAATCGTCTACGACATGTCGTCTCGCTAATGTATAGTTTACGTACGTGCCTACAAAAGAGAATAACGTTTTCATAGAGTTATGTAACTCTATGAAACCATATTAAATGCTGAAGAAATTCATGATTACTATGCGTTTCGCGTCCAACTGAACTACCGATACCTACGTGTACAAAATACTCACGTATACCGATGCGGCTGAAGTTTTGAAATATTTTTTCTGATGTTCTTGTAATGTCACGTATATAAAATGTTTATACGTTCACTCGCATTCCGCCCGTGGCTTCGCTCGCATAGATTATTAGTTTTAAATAATTTATGTTGTAATTGAATTTATATGTTCTTTAAGTTTATTATCTATCTTATATCTATATTATGATATATATATATATATAATAATAGGAATGTAAATCGAAAGTGTCTGTACTTTTTAGATTCTTATGAAAAAAATTGTTGCAGGTGTCTTGGAATAACTAATAAAATACATTTCAATAATTTTTTAAAATATCCGTCTGTCTGTTTGCTAAAACATGCGGCAATGCTAAAGTACTGCGTTCACGGTAAAGCCTTATCTAGAAATTCATAACGCATATCCTGGAGTAACATTTAGTCTTGGTCTCATTAAAATCGGTTCATTCCATCAAAAGTTATTGTAATTTTAGGGAGAAAATTAAATAAATAAATATACTTAATACATTCAGATGATTTTATTATACATTAGGTTCCACGCCAACTGAGTCGTGAGCACAGCTAGTAGGAAATATTAATTCTAATACAAATTTTGCCACCCCATGTCACAAAGGGGTTAAATAATTTTTGAAAAATATATTTCATTAATTAATCAAAAATATTAATACGTATATAATTTAAATTAAAGGTTGTTTTCATAAACAGTATTTCTCATAGAAGCGTATCCAACACGCTTATACGGCAAAACTCTTCTTAAACGAAATTTACAATATAAAATAGACACTCTCCTCAGTTTTTTATCCGAGCAATAATGTCTGTCAGGAAATCACCTTTTATATAGATAAAATACTCGAATTTAAAACTGGTAAGTATTTCTTTTTTTAAATAATGATCAAATACGGATATAATACTGGTGCCTATGCTTGGCTAGCCAAACATAACGAAATCGGCATGGCTATAGAAGTTGCTGTGTGGAATATATACATATTATCCTTTCTGTTGATACTTCTTTAATCTATATATATAGAATTCGTGCAGATACGTGTTTTTGTAATACTTTTCCCCCGAAACGATTTGATTGATTTTGAGGTTTTTTTGACGTGATAACGTCTTATAAATCGATGAACGCCGGCTGCACGCATTACAAAGCGTGACTCATTGTCGCGTTCCGCCTGAGTCGAGCGTGCAAACGAGAACGCGGAACAAACGATAGAGAGGCGCAATAGACCTAAGCGTTCAATTTATGACTTTTTTTTTTCAAACTGACTACGCTATTGACCTTATATTACCTTATCTTAACAGCTTCACTGGACTACTAAGGCGAGCACTTAAGGCACAGCCGATTTTATTTGACAACTAGCTAGCAGAAAAAAGCTTGTGTCGCCTCTATCTATATATGGAATAATTCAATTCAACTCATAAAAGTATGCAATGTTTTATCAATGTTTTCTTATGACGTTATCACGTATAGTTATCGACCGTAAACCGACTTTACGGACAACCAATTTTTAGTTTTTTTAACTTATGGGATGACATGGATAGTTCTACGCTATAATTTTGACCCCGCAGGTGACGCTGTTGTCGAGCTCTAGATGTTTTAAATTCCAACCTATTTTTTATATATATTTCTAATATCTCAAATAAAATAAACATATAATACCAGATTTTCTCTAAACACCTCTAAATATTTCTAAATTTTTTTAAATATATTCATGAGTTTTCTCCTGCCGTGTCTGCTAGTTAATTTCTAGAAATGAAAGTTGAAGCCAGAAATTAGATACGCGTAGAAACATTTTCAATATATTTTTTTTATTCAAAATCTTTAATAACTATATTGAGTGAAAGAAATAAAAATATTATTTGTTTAGAACATATAACCGTTACAAACTAAATAAAGAAAATACACATATATTCATTAAAAACGCCCAACAACAGTACACCCATTCAGCTACATACTCAGTACATTGGTATATTCAGTCTTAAATTGCATGCTCAGATTTGAAGTCCTACTCAATGATATTATTAACTTTAATTAGATATTTACTCTCAGATAATGAAAGCTTCGCAATAACCCTCTTAAAAAGACGTTTTGGCTATAAATTCTTCTGTCTCTAGCATAAGATACACAACAAGTACAAAATCCAGGTCACTTAAACTGTTGCAAAGTATTTATCTTCTTATCCTCATTTTAAACTCAATTCATGTATTCGTTGTAAATATCCCCGTTTTAAAGTAACGCTAACTTTATGTGGATTTTTTTTTCAAGTTACTAAACTTAACTGTGGTTACTCAAAAAATGTTATATTGTAATCAAAGATTTAAGTAAGAATATTGATATAACGTAAACAAATTATGCGGTTGTTATAAACCAATCAATAAAAATAAATGTATATAAATACAATAAAAATACAGTTCCTTTGAGGCTCATACACGTCATACTAACTAACTGGTTCTAAGCTACTTATATTTTGGATTATATTAACCCGTTGCATTCTTTTTAAAATTACTAGTTTATTTAAAACACAGCGTAGCGGGCAGGTATCAGTTAGTAGAGAAGTATAATAAAACTATCGCATATAAATACGTTGTCCCGCCCTGATAATAAAAAATCCTTGACTAATTATATACCTTCCTCGTGAATCACTTTATCTACTGGTGAAAAACGCGTGAAAATCCGTTCAGTACTTTTTGAGTTTATCGCGAACAGACATAGAGACAGACAGATGTGGTAGAGGACTTTGTTTCATAATACGTACTGATAACATGACAGACTGACTGGCTTGTCAACGAACAGTCCAAATTACGGGGTTATTAGGTCCGTAAAAATTACATATAGATTACTTTCACTACGGTGAAATATATTCGGAAATTCAGCCTAGGTAGTCAAAAATGAAAAGAAATATGTAAAAAAATCTGTCATTTTTTTATTCAGAATTGGTATTTAAAAATTCAGTCTCAAAATAAAAAACCTGTGTATCGCATTTTTTGAAGTGAAACTTCTTTATCGGCGTTGGAAAAAATTTACCGTCACATTTTTCCGTTACGCGCCATCTTTTTTGTATTCATGTCTATAATAAAATCCTTTTGTTTAAACTTTATCTAATTTAACTTTATTTTTTAATATATTAATGAAATTGTTTGCCATAAAGAAAGAAAGGGTTTTTTTTTTTGTTTTTTTTTTTTTTTTTAACCAATTTCTGGAAAGTTGCATATAGATCATTTTGCGAAAAATAAGGCCTTAAACAAGTTTCACTTCTTACGTGTGTACACTAGTACACGCACACATTTTTTTTTTTTAATTAAATTAATATCTTAATTCGTTCTTTATAAATATACAATCGCAGACGATGTCGCAGCCGGTTGTTCCAAATAAAACACGCAGTTGCCAGTTTATGAGAACGAAGAACAAGTTAACAAATTTAATCACGAATTTAATATAATAATTTAAATAAAATTAAATCAGTATACATCCTTGCTGTTTTAATAGTAATTAAAAATCAAGTTCCACATAAAATGCCACCATTTGTAACAAATACCACGAAGCGTGTAGCTTTTTTCTAAAATAACTTAATTTTCATAATGTATTCACGATTTATAACGATATTTTTTATGATAACGAAGTGATTCATAAAGTTGATACACATATTATATCTTCCGTGAAATAAATTCGTCGTATGTAAATAACATGTTAAATATTCTTACAATTTTAGTATTTGCGAACCGTATTAACATAAATATAGGTATGATGTAACATCATTTTACGATTTACGATATAAAAAATATTATCAAAACTTAACTTTATTTGTATCTTTGGCAAAAAAATCCTCTAGATTGTTACTGTCATTATCAAGTGTGTTTTTTTTCGAACCGACTATGCTAGCCTTTACAGCTTCTACTACGTTTTGTGATGGTTTTATAGTGCCAACAAGATGGTGGCTCTTTGATAGAACATTCCAGAAAGTTTTTGTGACAATTCATACTTCATAGTATTATTCCCCATTCATTTTACTTGTGTACAATAAGCGAACTGCAGTGTGCAAGACGCCTGCAACATTATAAAATATTTGATTTTTTTAAATATATCATAGGAGGCAAACGAACAGGTGCGTCACCTGATGTTAAGTGATCACCACCGTTCCTAAGACACGTGCAACACCAGGGGAGTCGCAAGTGCGTTGCCAGCCTCTATTTTGGGGGAGGGGGGTTAAGGAAGGGGGAAGGGGATGTGGTCCTCCGGCGCTCTCACTGACCGAACGAAACGTAACAATGCAAGCACTGTTACTTCACATCGGTTTTCTGTGAGAGGATGGTACTACCCCGGGTGAGCCGACCCATTCATGCTGAAACCAGCAATAGCTTCATCATGGCTCTACCACCTACAATGTACAAAATAACCTAAGACCAAAACCAGATGAAACAAGATGATTTCACAGTATCTTTAACTTACAAAATCAAAGTTAACTCTAATGTTATGTTATCAGTCAATGAAATATACTTAGGAAGTTGTTATAATTGGTTGGCAAATATGTTCATAATTCGTTAAAATCGTTTCCTCACAAAGTTTTCCATCCTTCCCGACTGAGTCACAGTTTTATTTAATTTAATATCGCTTTAAACAATTAATTGAGAAATGACTGTGTTTTATTATTGTTTCAGACCTTATGGTGCAGTTTAGCAGTGCTGTGTATAACATGGGGTACGGCCAGTGGTCATGGCAGACTCATCGAACCACCATCACGCGCCTCCGCCTGGCGATTCGGTTTCGACACACCACACAACTACAACGATCACGAACTCTACTGTGGAGGATTTGCTAGACAATGGAACAAGAATGACGGGAAATGCGGCATTTGCGGTGACGCATGGGACGCACCAATTCCACGTGCACACGAGTTAGGGGGACGATTCGGTAAAGGTGTCATCGTCCGAAAATACCCACCACAATCCGTCATTATAATCAAGGTGGAGCTGACGGCAAGTCACAACGGATATTTCGAATTCAGAGTATGCGATGAAGCAAAAACAACCACGCAAGAATGTTTGGATAAAAACGTTCTCAAAATAGATGGAAAAGATACCACAAAATTCTATCCAAAAGATGGGAATAAAGTTTACGAGATGAAATACCAATTACCCGAAGGTCTGGAATGTTCGCACTGTGTTATGCAATGGAGATATATAGCTGGCAATAATTGGGGGAAGTGTACAGATGGTAGAGAGGCAGTAGGCTGTGGACCGCAGGAAGAATTCAGAGCGTGCGCTGATATAGCTATTGGAGATCGCTTTACAACGACTACAAGAAGGCCAAGACCGACGTACGTACCTCCAAGCAGACGGCCTACAGTGCCAACACCAGAAGAAACGTCTGGCAGCGCCTGGTTCGGAGTCGTCGTTGCGATTGTCACATTGCTACTTGCAGTCGGCATACTCGCAGCAATTTATCTGTACTACTACAGAGGCGGCATGAAGATTAAAAATCTATTAAGGAGTAAAGTTCCCCCACCAGCACCCGTACCACCACCACGTCATAAGAGAACATCCCTTTCTCGAGAGAACCCACCCGAATTGTTACCTCCGAAGATATCGACAATAGATTCCGGCTTCGAAACAGTTGACCTAAGAGCTAAATGAAAATAAAAGTAGACTATAGTACGGAGGCTCAAATCTCACTGCCTTTATAATAGTGATATCATGATTGGATATAGTTTAATGTGGCGTAGCTCTAACTGTGTTCGATTGTTAGGTAGTTTAGCTATAAATTCTACATTAAGTTTGATTTTTGTAAAATATATTTATGTTAGATTAAATGTTACGAAATTATTTATGTGTTTAATTTCTTATCTGGGTATCTACTAACTTGTGCTTTCCTTGAGTGAGAACGAAAAGAATAATATTGGGGTATAAATAAGCAAACAAAATATCCGTTATCATCATAGTAAGTTGCAAATTGACATTTATTTTAATCAAGAAATAAATATTTATAGTTTATAGTAATTTTCGAGTAGCTAGAGTAGTTGACGCAAAGGTTTTAATTTTTTAATTAACTTCACATCGTCTTCCGCTTTCATCAACAATAACTATTATAGATATCGGGCGGCGCGAAAAATACGTATCGGTAAATAACAGCTCACTTGAAATGTGAGCTTTTATTTTGTTTGTTTGAAACACAGTCAATGTAAGCACGTTTTACAATGCCGCAGTGTATTCAAAAGATGCAAAAGCAATTTAACGGCCGGAGTATCTTACTTTCACTAAATACATGTTGAATAAGTTATAGTTTAAGCTTTAAACTAACAAATAATATCAAATTTTGAACAAAATTACCGATTTTAGACCTATGGTATAAATGTTTGGTCAAGGCTCGCCAACCACCCACAAACACGCACAATAACAGGAAAAAGTACTTTATTCATTGCGAGTTAAAGTTCAATTCACACTAAATATCGTTTATGTTGTCTTTTCATTTGTAAGTGACGGGAGTAATTTATTGCTTTACTCGTTTTATCATAAGTATTAGATAATATTTTGAACATTTGTGACTTTATTATTAGGTGTCATGGTTGTGATTAGGTTGAAAACTGTTTCAAAACTTTTTTTCTCCCTTCCTTAGTAAACAAATAGTTACATAAGTATATATTTACACGGACAGCAGTTAGCATAGATAATATACTAATGTAGAAAGCAGTTAGCTTCGATTTTGTACGTGATCCTGTATCTAATTATTGTTGATCGAAGGTACACAAAGATCCGTATACAAAGAAATTCATCAAGATGTGGTTCCGAACTATACAATAAGTAGATAAATAAATATTAGTGTTTATTTACTTTGATAATTGTTATATGGATATAGAGTATACAATTTTTTTAACCAGTTTATATTATGGAGGGTCGAGCTAAGGAAAACAATCTCATATGGGGACATGTTGAAAAAGTGAGTTTTAAACACTTAATAATAGTTCCACGACCCTCCAAAATGGCGCTACCATAAGCAAAGGTTATGGATAGTCCGAAAGTGTGATAGAATTTGTATAATACTATTGATTTGAGTGTTTATTTTTATCACCCCTGTTGCTACTGTAGCGCCACCCTAATTTAACGCATTTTGACGGACACTTTTTCACACACAGAGATGGTTCTCCTTACCTCTACACCGTCTAAATATATGAAAATCCAGTGTCATGATGTTTTCCCACGATAAACTCCGAAACTGAGTTTTTGGAGTGATTTTAGTCTGTCATGTAGTGGATTTTATATTTTATTTAATAACCTTATGCTATTTGACTCTAAATTTTGTAAAATTGGTGTTTTTTTACGTAACCATAGTTCGATTGTGGTGCATAAGTGAAGTGAATGGAAAATAATGCCACGGAGCGTGAATTCTGAGATGCCACATGAATTCCCTGGAAAGATCTAACAAGGGAGCCACAATCTTGTTCAGACATTGAAATAATGACACGACACTTGTAATATTATTACCTACTCGGCAATGGCTGTAATAATCAGGAAGATTGGTTGCCAAAAAAAAAAAATCTGAAACTACTCAACCGACCTTCATGAAACTTGGCATTTACGTATAATTTGGTCTAACTTGAGAGATAGGATAATTTAATGGGCTCAATATTTGACCCTCAATATCACGCGCCATCCACAGAATACGTTACTATATAAATAGTGTTCTCACTGGATTTTTTCAAATCAGCGCCTCTAGCGTTACAAATTAGAACTAGTTCCTGCGAGCTATAAACGTATATACATAAGCTTTTAATTTATGTTTATCATGAAAATTGTTTATAATGAAAATATGTACATTTAGTTCTAAAATTAAAAAAAATTCAAAGATAAAGAGGAGTATATAAACAACACAAACATTTAACCTTTAGAACAAGAAATAATACTAAAGTATACTTTTTACAACACTTCTTGCAATAAAATAATACGGGATCCAAAATTTTATTACAGCGCTATCTAGTAATGAATGTCCGGGATCCAAAATTTTATTACAGCGCTATCTAGTAATGAATGTCATAAAAAAATCATAATAAATTACGTTGGAATATACATGTATAAGAAAATACCGTGGCGACATCTATACAGGGCAGCGTGACAGCGACGTCTAGTGATAAATATTGATCTCTCAGTGAGCGCCATAAAGTAACAAACCTGCGAGTTTGTAAATGTAAGCAAGCGGTTTCATAATTCTATGGTGAGCGCGATTGTTTTTAGTTTGTACTTTAGCAATAAACGAATCGTAGCGGTTAGATAAGAGAGAAAAAGATGAGATTGAAATAGTGTTTAAAATTAAATTAAACAGGAAACTAAAAGGATATGAATCACAACAAAAATAATTATTAGTCAATAAAGGTTACATACATATAATTTATTTAATCGTTGATTAAATGGGACTGACTATTATAAATATTATGAACAAAAATAATAAAATAGTTTTATTTTATCATTTTTGAACACGTTAAAACTACATACACATAAAATTAAAATCGTATCTTTTTTATACGTCATACATATTCAATATGGGTATATCGAATGTATCATTCTAATAAATAAAGGATTTTTAGATACATATTACATATTCTCCCCGTGTATAGAATTTTATAAAAATCGTTCAAACCATTTTTGAATTAAGCCTGGATATACAGACAGGCATGCTAACAAAACTTTTTAACGTAGATTTGTGATGACTGACATAGATACCAACGACAAAATACAAAAATGTACGGACCAAACTATAAATCAATTAATATAGATATATCGTATATTTTTTAAGAGCCCTGTGAATAACAATCCATATCAAATGTATATCGTATCCATATCGTAATATATATTTCCTTATTGGATTCAAAATTAATATTATTACTTCGTAGTCTTCAAACTACATCACAAAGGGCTTCTATCACTTTGAAATGCATTGCAAATTTGTATATATAACACCTTTATTTTCATAAGTCTTTATTGTCTTTGTTTTAAGTCATAGTTTGTGATACTGGCAATTTTCTGTAAACTGTCACTGTCAGTTTCCTCAATTATACCACAGACAAAATCGCAAAACAAACGTGCTGTGAAAAGCCCTAAAAGTACCGATAAAGCATTTATATTTTGCGTAAAAATATTTTTAAATGAAAAATGGCTGTGCGGCCATTGCATATGCACGACGGCGGTATAGTGGAGCGTCGTTTGCGTCCTATTTACGGTAAAAATGAGTGAATACCTTTTTACTGTGTTAAAGACTCTTAGTTAAAAGTTTTGTTCTTTTCTTGATAATCTTTTCAGACTGGTTGGATAATGGGAATAATAAGAAAGCGTTACAGGAAGCGGAGAAAGTGCTGAAGAAAAGTACGACATTGCAAGCGGCGCGGGCTTTGAAGGCACTCGCACTTTTTAGGTTAGGTAAAGCGGCGGAGGCTCAAGCACTATTAGAAGCTCTTGCAGATGAGAAACCTAGTGACGATGCTACGCTACAAGCGATGACGATATCATACCGGGAATCTCAGCAATGTAGGTTTTAGAACAACTTAAATATAAATATTTAAAAAATATATAAAAATATGCATCTATTTGAGTAAAGAAAAATGTGTGCGTGTACTAGTGTACACACGTAAGAAGTGAAACTTGTTTAAGGCCTTATTTTTCGCAAAATGATCTATATGCAACTTTCCAGAAATTGGTTAAAAAAAAAAAAAAAAAAAAACCCTTTCTTTCTTTATGGCAAACAATTTCATTAATATATTACAAAATAAAGTTAAATTAGATAAAGTTTAAACAAAGGGATTTTATTATCATAGACATGAATACAAACAAGATGGCGCGTAACGGAAAAATGTGACGGTAAATTTTTTCCAACGCCGATAAAGAAGTTTCACTTCAAAAATAAGAAATATACGTAATATATAAAAATGATGAGACCAAAATTCCTTTTACAATATGACCATGTAATATAATATCAGCTGAAGAACTGAACTTTAATCTATCAATGTTTTCTCCAATTATTTCAATAGATCCCATCTGTCTCACACACTTTTTATAAGGAGATTTTTTTCTCTTGTTTTACACCTTTTTGCTACTTTCATTTATTTGATTAGTTATGTCAAAAATCATTATAATTGTGATCAACTATTGTTATTATTTTAAGTAACTGTTTTTTAACTGTGATTATTGAATATTTATTGTTATATATGGAGATTTTGGAACCTAAGCTTTTAATTTTTATGTATGATTTTTTCAAACACATCCTTTAAAACAAACTTTGTCCTGACAGTAACAAACACAATAAAAAAGAATTTGGCAAATAGGTGTAATATTTTGATATCTGTACATAAATTTGGCAATTGATTTTTATTTATATAGATTTGTTAAATGCATTATATTTTATGTATTATATTTTGTTACAGTACATAAAGTATGTGCCCTGTATGAAGCAGCAGTGAAAGCGGAACCTCTAAGTGAAGAGCTACACTCTCATTTATTCATGTCTTATGTGAGAGTAGGTGACTACAAGTCCCAACAGCGTGCTGCCATGACCCTGTACAAATTTGCACCGAAAAACCCATATTATTTTTGGGCTGTTATGAGTATTATCTTACAGGTTTGTTCTTATTGTAATCCATTCCTTGCGATATTATCTTTTTACACATAGAATTATACAAAATAATATAAGACTTGCTTGCATGTTTTTGATAAGGCACAGTAAATAATTATAAAATACTTATATAAACCTTAGGCTAGACTAGAGTTAAAAATTGTAAAGAGGATAGGTTGTTACAACACAACTTAATTTAAAAGCAAACATAGACAAGTATATATTAAAATCTTGTCTTGTCTTAGCAAAGCATGAAATAATGGTTCCAAAAATAACCAAAATGTTAATAATGTGCCAAATAGATATGACCTGAAATTAGCAATATGTTTAATATAAAAGTCTAGAATGAAGTTATTAAGAATGATAAACAAGTTATTGTACATGACCAGAATGATGCTACTTTATCAAATAACTATGGCCTGAAATTGGCAATTCGTAACTAAAATGGCACCTTTACACTATCTGAATTTCAATCTATTTTTCTAACACTTAATATAAGTACTCCTTGTTTTAAGGCTCCATAAAAGAAAACTAAATAGGAAGCATCAACAGTTATATTAAAATAAACAAATTCTTAAATTATTTTTGATGTCTTCATATTCTTTCCTATCTTTATTATATACTAGCTGACCCGTGCAACTTCGTCTGCACCAAATCGGTTATTACCGGTTTCAATTGTATTTTTAAACGCAAATAATCTTAAAAAACCTAAAACCCTATTGCAGCGTTATCCAGCACTTCTAATCGTGAATCCAAACTATTCAGGGACTCACTCAAACATATACCCAGTTGGTATGTGAGAAATCTTTTAAAATAAGTCTAGAATCTGTTCGCAGCATTACCTAAAGTAGTGTCATCAAAGTGAAGATCAAAACTAACTTACATATATTGCCGATAAATGTCTTACCAGTACCCCTTGTAACTTCATCACGCAACATACTGTAAAAGTCGAACTTTATCTACATTAAATTTCCATTTTGTTTTAGTTGTTTGTTTTATAAGAATTTGTAAAGTATACGTGAAATCTGCATTCAATTTTAATTTGGTCACATTTATTTTACTTTTGACATACAAACCACCATTTTTACTGAGATACTGAACTTGGGATAATATACCTTTCTAACAGTGAAAGAATTTTTGAAATCGGACCAGTAGTAGGTACCAAGCATTCCTCGAAAACAAAACTTTACCACTCATTATAATATTAGTATAAATACAACATAGTAACTGCAAACAGTAGTCCGGTGAAGCTGTTAAGACCTTGCTAGGTCAATAGCGTGGTCAGCTCGAGAAAAAAAAAATAACTGCATACACCTCAACTGATTTATTTTAATCTTAGATTCACAAACCAGAACCCAACTACTTCAAGACTCAACAACATTTAGAAAACTAATTTTATCAAATATCGAAACAACACACGTACTGATAGAACTATAGTTGAGATTCATCTTCTACAATGCAATGTAACTATTATCTAGGTTTATGTTTTAGGAAAAAATTTTGTCACCTTTGTTTAGCAAACATTTTTTATACAATAAAATAAATGTAACAACATATAAATGACAGTTTCGTTTACACATATTTTTTTCATATCAGGTTGATAATTACGCATAGAAATGTCATATAGCCGTAGCTCAGTTATAACTTACTGGACGTTATATGATCCGCCGGAGCCGACGGTTCGAATCCCAGCCATCTTTTTTTTGGTATTTTTTTTAAAGTAGTTTAGGGAAATATAGCTTATCTTTTTAGCTAATCTGTCTGCTATATATAGCACAATGAAAATTTACCAAAATCGGTCAAAAATTTCATTAACTACAAATTTTTGACTTTCGTCCGTTATCCTGGAGAATCCCTTGCGTTTTATGAGATAAAAAGTATTCTAGATGTAACCTTGTAATATTAGTTTTCACTGTGCCAAATTTCGTAAAAATTGGTTCAGTACTTTCAGAGTGGTACGTGTTCAAAGGGACAGACAAACAGGCAGATCCTGGAGAATCCCTTGCGTTTTATGAGATAAAAAGTATCCTAGATGTAATCTCGTAATATTAGTTATCACTGTGCCAAGTTTCGTCAAAATCGGTTCAGTACTTTCAGTGTGATGCGTGTTCACAGGGACAGACAGACAGACAGACAGACAAAAATTGTAAAAAGATTATTTTTGGCTTCTATATTGATAACAAAGTCTACCCCGATCAAAATTTTCAAAAAATATTTAATGTACAGATTTGACCTTGCTACAGTTTTATTATAGTATAGATATTTAGGGCTTTGTTTGTTTGTTGGGAGCATGCAGTGCCCTAATAGGGAATTTCGAAAATATTGAAAAATTGGTATGAAAACTGAAAAAAAAGTATTTGAAAAATAAATGAAAAAAATCAATCCTTATCTTAAAATTAACCTTTATAAACAAATTTGGATTATTATTTATAAGGTCAAAGTTATGCAAATACAAAATCTAATCTTTCTTTCTTGATCAGTTAATGCGTCACACCTAGGTTTGTCTCTGTGGTAGATAGAGATCGTAAAAAAAATTAAGGACTTATTTCGAAAAATTAGCAGTGAACCCACAAAAGAAGTGACAAAAAAGGCCTTTATATACTTATTGTCTATATTATTGTTATTTTTTACATAATCAATATAAATAACTTTAAGTGTGTTATGAAATAATTTACAGGCAAAAACGACAGATGATCCCACCAAAAAAGGCATCTTACTCACACTCCCTCAGAGAA
This sequence comes from Antheraea yamamai, assembly GCA_036509395.1. Lineage (NCBI taxonomy): Eukaryota > Metazoa > Arthropoda > Insecta > Lepidoptera > Saturniidae > Antheraea > Antheraea yamamai. The sequence continues at coordinate 4,327,215 of AP028439.1, read as the reverse complement.
TGGTCGAAAACTTTATAACGGAAAATAAAATGGAAGCTGAACAAGAAGCACGTCTTTATATTATGATTCTCGAGCTTCAAGAAAAGTGGGAGGACATAATTAAATTTATTGAGAGTCCGTTATATGCTCAATTAGTACCAGGATCCGTGGCACAAGCATCTATACCATATTTAAAGAAGCTCGGCCAATGGAGAAAACTTAATATTCTTTGTAAGGAACTATTATATGATAATCCAGATAGATGGGACTATTATATGCCTTATTTTGACTCTGTCTTCCAATTAATGAAGGAGAGTACGAGTGATGACAGTACAGCTGACGACACTGCTGAGAAGTGTCATGAGTTTATATGTCAAATTGTTGAAAGTATGTCCAATGGGAGAACTTTAAGAGGTCCATATCTAGCGAGGTTAGAACTTTGGAAACGTTTATCCATTGACGGAGATCCGACGTCACTACTTGGTAGTGGCATAGCACTCTGTGTACAGTATTTGAGGGTATTTGCTAACAAGCCATGTGCTGTGCCGGATATTAGATCATATTTAGCAATGATTCCGCAGAAAGAGAGAGAAGAAAAGTGTAGAGATTTTCTCACTTGTTTGGGTTTTGATGAGAATAGTGAACCAGAAGATGTAAGTTTATTTAGTTAATACTATCAGCTCTAAAAGTCCCTTTTCTCCAATTTTTTCGCATATTTTTGAAAATCTTCGGAAAATTTTACGAAAAAAAGTGTAAATAGCAAAATTATTGGAAATCGAATTATCTATAAAAATACTCCTCATTCTTATGTCGCTAAAATACATAGTTTTAAAGAAATAAGTATTTTATGTAACATCATAAAAAAAAATGTTTTGTAATTTCAATAGTTTCATTTACCAACCTAATTAAATATTCCATCCATAATGCAACTTTTGCTGTGAATGCCAATGCCAATTATTAAATAAGGCTTTAATAATTACAGACAGACGATGTGCAACGACATATATCTTGTATGACGGCGTGGCGACTCGCAGCACCTCCACTTCCAGCATCAGAAGCTTTAAGTTTTGCTAACACTCTGAAAAGAAATTATCTACGTTGTCTTAAACAAGGGCTCGTTGTTGCCAATATCACTGAGTTCTGTTCTGCTGATGGATATGGTATATTGGCAGCTCATCATTATTTCTATGCTGGTAAGAACATTTAAATGCTATAGATGAAAAAAAAAATTATCTCTGAAATAATACTTATATAAGATCTAAGTTGAATATACATTATTTTTTTAAATAATAAAGTTATTATAGGTGGTTGTTTTTCTATACTTTGCTAACATAAAATAATGAAAGTCAATTAAACAAAATCCTAAAGAATATTAAAAAAATGTAAATACAACACATAGCCCTTATGTAAAAAAGAAACTGCCATGATGTTTTGATTTGATGTAAAGTTTTAAGAAACTATGATTTTTAGCGACACGTCCATTGATATGAGATATGTGGTAAACAGTGTAGTGTGCATGTGCAGGAGAGGAAGTATGCAGATAATATTGTTTATATAGAAATTTTGTGAGGAAAGCTAATTTTGCTTCTAATTTTTGTTTTTTACCTTGCCGACGAAGTGTTAACTCTGTCTTTACTTGATTGTTCGTTTCCTTCAACTGAAGCAAGGTACATTATTTTGTTATATTCTAAGATATGATGGAAAAAATATCACATTTATTATTATTTGCATTAGTAAACTTTGCAATATCGCAATAAATTATTATACGTATAACAATACGAAACAAAGGGCTGTTCTATGTATGCACCAAACACCTTACATTAAATGTACAACTGTAGTGTTGTGGTTATTCATGGAGCATTCTGTGATCAGCCTGTGTATATTCCGTAACCAAGTGAAATTATTGAGTGTCTATACTCCACTGGTTGTCTGCCACAATGGTATATGGTGATAAACCCGTCACAATGTCTCACTTTTGGGTTATCACATTTCAATGTCAAATGGTAATAGATTGTAATATCTCTATAGATAAAAAAATCCTAAAATAAATAGATAGATCTCACCGAGGTTTTCGACTCCACTGCACTTCACCTGAGGAATTAATTATATTGTCGCCTTTTAGCTTTCAAATAAAAATTGATAAAATTATATTCACGTCTTAAGGGGAAAAAATTGTAGAGGTGTTGTATCTTAGTAAATTATGAGGAGAAAGTATAACAATAATTTCAAGTATAGGTATTAAAAGAAGTCAACTGCAGCTCGGAATGATTATAACTATAAAAAATTATGATTTCGTATTTTTAGTCAGGGGCAGATGTGAATCATTGGCTTATTAGGACAATAGCATAAGTCGGTTAAAAAAAAAGATTTAGTATTTCTCTGTTTTCTCCTCCAAAATTGAACCGATTCAATTTTTTTTTTTCAAATTTAATATTAGGTGGATTTTGGCTCTCCATATTTTTTTTTCTTTTATTTATTATATTTATCAATTTTATTCTTCAATGTCTTAAAATGACAATATAAGGGGCAATTTTTGTATCTTTGGAAGGCTCTTAGTTTTAATTTATGGAAAAAAAACAAAACATACTGATATTACAATGATAAATATAGATTACATGGTATAACAATATTCACTCTAATTCCATTTTCCAAGGGTAAAACAGAGGAATATGTTTGTATGGAATAAACATTATCTTAAAAACGATAATATTTACTTTCCAGCGGTACAAGAACAGAATTCAGCACCTGTGATTGAAGCCCTATCGCTGCTAGAACTCGTACTGCACCACTCGCCAGCCAACTTTCACGTAAAGCTGTTGCTTGTAAAATTGTATCATTTGTTAGGTTCGTATTATCATGCTATAGTTCATTTAATATGTCGTTAGCCGATGGGGAATTTAAAGGAATACACTATATCTTATATAAATACTATTCATAATCCACTAGTGTTTTAAACGCACTATATATACAATTAAATAAAATTACATTGGTCAGATTGCAGTTTCCGCTCTGTCGCAGTACTATCACTGATGGAATCGAGTTGCCGTTACTGACTCCCTTAGATTAGACTGATCTGAATAAAGTTAATGTAAATCGGATCATTTTTTTGAGTTTATCCATCGCAAACAAAAAATCGAATCCTTATAATAGTGGCAGTATACCGAATATAAAAGAATTTTCGAGAAGTATCAACCTAAAATATATCTCTATGTATTTCAATCTCATTCTGTGATGTAGTGGATTTTATATTTTATTCATGATCTTGTGGTTTTTAACTCTATATTTTGTTATATTGGTGGTGTTTTATGTAATATAGTTCCGTTATTGTGTACATGTGGATGGGACATGAAGCACAAAGAGATGCCACAAAAACTCAAAGAAAAGCTATAACAAGGCAGCCACCATCTTGTTAGAATATTGAAACGATAACAAGAGACTGTTAGTATTATTACCTACTCGACAATGGCAGTAATAATCTAGAATGTTGGTGGCCAAAAATAAAACAAAAAATGATCTATGTCTGTAAAAATATGTATAATGAAAAGTGTATTTATTTTAGGGTCGTTAACATGACAATACACTAGTAAATGTATTAAAAGTAGGACATTCATTATAAATGTAGTCATATTTAGAGACAACCACGGCAATAAATTAAATACTAATAAAACTAAATATTAAACTATTTCACATAATTAAAGATTAAACATAATAATACTAAAACAAGGACAATGAAAGAGAACATTCTAAAACTAATTAATACTCTAAAACCATATTTTAAAAGTTAAACCGGTGTTTGTTGTCGGTTTAAGTCGATGATTGAGTTGTTTGTCCAAACCGGCGGTGGTTTTGAGTTTGATTGACGGCTTCTGAGGGTAATTTGGTTTGGTATCCGTGGGTAGGTAACGCGTGGAGTGCGGAGGGCGTGCACCTTAAGCTGGAGTTGAAGCACATCCAGCTGGTGTCGTTGGGGTGGTTGCACGCGGCGCGGGTCGCCGCAGCGTGCGTGCCGACGCGTGCGTTGCAGCTGCTCGCGGACGTACGCGCCTTCCACACGCACCACGCCAAGGACGTGAGTTTTTAATGTGGCGAGACGTGGCGACGCGATGCCATGCGCAAGCAACTGTCCACAGTCTCTCTTACCGCGCTGAGCTCGCATATCTATAGTGTATACAGTGTTGTTTACTACGTCACACATGTGTTTCACATCTGCTAGGCGTCACGTGACGGCTCAATATTTTTTTTAAATATATTTTCTTCCTCCTCTCACTTTCACAGATACTATAGTGTATACAGTGTTACACGTGTGTTTCACATCTGCCAAGCGTCCCGTGACGGTTCAATTAAAAAAAAAAAAAATTCTCTCTCACTCTCACATTCACAGATGCTATAGTGTATCCAGTGTTGTTTACTACGTTACACATGCGTTTCACATCTGAAAGGCGTCCCATGACGGCTCAATTAAAAAAAATATATTTCGCTCTCACTCTCGCATTCACAGATACTATAGTGTATACAGTGTTGTTTACTACGTTTAACACATGTGTTTCACATCTGCCGGGCGTCACGTGACGGCTCAATTTTTTTTTATATATTTTACTCTCACTTTCACAGATAGAATGGCTCACCAAAATGGTTCGTCTTTTTATAAATACTAGTGGTCGTCCAGTGGTCGAAATTCAACCATAATTCGCAATGATATTATTACTAAAAAACTGTAGATACGTCATAAATGCTTCGACAAGGCCTTGTTAAAACTTAGCTAACTAGCTTATTATTTATTGACAAAAAAAATGGATATTTTTAAATAGGTTAATGTTATCCCGATATAAAATCTAATCTATCTTTCTTGAATAGTTACCGAGTGGCACAGCGGTTTGTCTCTATATTAGAGGTCAGACGTAGGACTCTAAAATATGAAAGTCGTAATTCTACAAAAATTTAAAAGATTTTCGATTTCTCTAGTAAAAAGCAATAGAAATACATAACTTTGCACTTTTTAGATTCGGCTTGTAGTTTAGAATAAATTAAATAAAACTGATTTCAATGTATGGGCAGCAACCTAAAACTATGGATATCTTGTGACTTTCGTTCTGAAAATTTTACAACAGTAGCTTACCATTATATGCCACCAGTATCCAAAATAACAAGGTACATTTTTGCAGTTTTTGAGATACAAAAAATAATGGACTTACAACTTTCGAAAATTAACGTGCCCGTAATGGTGACAGTGGCAATATTCAAGGAAATGATAGTTCATGGCCACATTTAACATATAAAATAATAATATCACAACAAATATTAATAAACAACAAAGAAAACCTTAGTTAAAGTTTATTCTAAGACTTTTAAAAGTATGGATATAAAAGTGAAATGTTCAATGAACGAAATTGAAGGTGAATCGCCAGGGCGCATCCGGGGTTAATAACCTTAACATTACGTAACGCGTAACTAACGTAACTATCCCTTTCATCGAATAATTAACTGAGGCACGGATTGGTGGATGCGCGAAAGGTGGGTAACGGGAGGGGCGTGGTAGCACGCACATTGAATGTGCCCAGGTGCGTGACGTAAACTAAGCGTTAGGAGTGTACATCAGTTTTATTTTTCCCTAGATAATTAGGTGAAATATTAAGCACGTATTTTTTTAAATTGATTTCGAACCAGAAACGTGTACTCGGTAACCTCTGTGAATATTACTACTCTTTAAACTTTCACCTAGTATATAGATGTATATAATACTTGTATAGAGTGGCGAGCACCTGACGTACGCGTACAAGTATGGAACGTTCGAGAAGCTGGTGGAGTTGTACGCGTGGCGCGCGCGGCTGGACGCGTGTGCGTGGGCCGCACTCGCCGCGCGCGACCGGGCGCTGCTCGCACTCGCCGCCGGACCCCCCGCCCCCCTACACGCGCCCTCCAAACTACCCTCACAGCCCTCGTGAGTACTCTTTTCCGAGTTTCTTTTCTCGTTTTTCTCATTTCTCACGTCTATGGCCCCTGTGGAAAATTCCACAATTCTGCCAGTGTCGTGTAGATTTAATCGAATCCAACGAAAATAAACCGACGTGAGATTTGAAGTTGATTTTGACCACCGCCATCTGTCTTAATAATAAAATAAAAATAAAAAAAGAACAATTCACCGTTGGGATTAGGAAATTCCTAAACAATTATAAAGGTAATAAATGTATACACACATGTTCACATCTATCTATACATATAATAAAAATGTAAATTTAACGTGTCTGTACTCTAGATTTTAAAATTGTCTTACTAATTACGCCTAAAATTGTCACGGATGTCTAGGAATTACTAATAAAATAGTACATTTCAATCATTTTTAGAAATGTCTGTCTGTCCCTCTGTTTGTATGAAAACATATCACTGCTAAAGTACTGGCTTCACAATAAAACCTAATAAAATCAAAAACATCAAATTCATAAAGCATATCCTCAAGTAATGTTTAGTCTTGGTTTCATTAAAATCGGTCCACTCTATCAAAAGTTATTGTAATTTTAATGACATCGCCACTTAAGTACGAGATAAAAGTTAATAATTAAATGGACTTCAACCTCATTCAAAAACCATACCCTGGTTTTGTAATATAATAAATAATAACAACTAAGAGACAGTAAACGAAGGAACAATGATTTATACATTATTTTCACCACCCTTGAGCTAGTTGTCAAAATAAAATCGGCTGAGTGCCTTAAGCGCTCGCCTTAGTAGTCCGGTGAAGCTGTTAAGACCTTGCTTGGTCAATAGCGTAGTCAGTTCGAAAAAAAAAAAAACATTATTTTCACAAAAGTTATTATAAAAATTAATAGAAATGAAGTTTATTAGTAGTTTTGACGTTCATAAGTGCCCGTTTAGGACCTAAATTAAATAAAGTATTCTTTGATTGATTTTGATTTGAGTAGTTAATTATTACGTGTTAATGAAAATAGAATGCTCTCAATATATAACTATTTCTGTGTTTATTTCGAATTATCATTATATTTCGAAGTTATGTTTTGAATGAATTAATATTTATATTCAGGCACTGAGGAGCTTAATGCCACAAGATATTTTGATCCAGCAAACTAGCGTTATTGTGAAGAAAAAAAATAAAGTAGTGCTAATAAAAAAATAACTAAAAGATTATGATAGTGATAAGAATGAGCTTAGTGGTCAAGTATAGGTTAAACACAAATTAGAGTGTCAGTTTTAAGTGAGTGTTGGAGTGCGTGCTATTAAATGAGAGTGTTATTACGATAAAAAGATATACCAGAGATGGGCAAGCTTCGTGATAGTCCGAGCCGTTTTTCAAATTTTTTCGAGAGCCGCAATTAAATACGTATTACTTTTTTTAATAGAATTTACATATTTCTTGAAAACATAAATAAATAGTTGGTCGCTTACGTCACTGTTTATGTTCGTCCGCTTAATTTTTTCGGTCAGTCATATTATTCTTAACTTGGACGGAAACGAATTTCATTTACAATTACAGTTACAATGTAGCAGTGAGTCTTTCAAATTTGTTGTCAGTAATTTAAAAGACATTTTGAAAAACATACGTAGCGATAAATATAATAGCACAAAAATGAAAAGGGAACTCGGGTACATTTATCGAGAGCCACAAATAATCGTTCAAAGAGTCGCATGTGGCTCGCGAGCCGCAGGTAGCCACCCCTGAGATATACTGTTATAATCAAAACATAGATGGCACTGTACATATTATTTTAATAGTTTTAATATTATTCTGAACCATGAAAAGTCGTATATAGATAACATTAACACTACATATACAAGGTTATTTTTATGTTTTTCTTATTTATTTTGATTTTGGCAACTGTATCTTACTTACCGTTTCAAAATTAAATTAAGACAATAGGAATATTTATTATATGGTTTCTACTGTTGTTTTTATAGGTGTTTAATTATAAAGAACTAGCGGCCCGCTCCGGCTTCGCACGGGTATAAAATATATAGCCTATGTTATTCACTGAAAAAATGATTAAAATCGATCCAGTAGTTTTGATTTATTCATTACTGCCCGTGGCCCGCCTGCGTTTGTTGCAATGTAAGCGGGAAAAAATGTAATTATTTACAACATCACATTAGAAACCTCAAAAATAACAGTATTTCTCCACTATTTAATGGATGTTATTATAGATATAAACCTTCCTCTTCAATCACTCTATCTATTAAAAAAAACCGCATCAAAATCCGTTGCGTAGTTTTAAAGATTTAAGCATACATAGGGATATAGGGACAGAGAAAGCGACTTCGTTTTATACTATGTAGTGATGTATTGAATATTAGAAATAAAATGATTATATCCGATAAACATGACTGCTCTTTCTTTATGTCGATGATATAAAAATAAGCACGTGTCTGAGGCACGATTAACTGTTGTTTTTAGTACCACGTCGTATCCTGAGAGTTAGATGTGTAGGTTCTGATGATGTTATTAATCACCATTTTTTACATTAAATCCACGCGACGTAGTTACGAGCACAGCTAGCATAGAATATAGAAGATAAAAACAATACAATATACAGTGGAATAATTAAAATTGAACTCCATAGAGATATTTAATTTCAGTGACAATCGAGATCTGGACGTCATCGTGAATTGGGAACCACCACAGTTCCACGATCCAGACCTCAAAGCTCGTACCTTCGACCAGGAAGTGGCATACCTTCGGTTAAAGGACGCTCTCTTGTCATCTATCGCTCTGTGCATAGAGTTGGCTGACAACAGATCCTCGGAAGAGAAGAGACCCCAGTACGAAGAGCTGATGACGTGCGTGGACGCCTTTAGAGAAGCTATGGAAATGTGCAGTGAAAAGTATAAAGTTAGAGAGAGACTTAGTATATCGGCTCCATTCCCTTCTAGGATTATTGGTGAGTGCCTTCAAATATACTCAATTTATTAATTCACATTGTAAGCTAAGATGAATTGATTCTAAACCGTGTATAGAATCTGGTTGTCTACACAAAAAATATTGATAGTTGGTCCGTAGCACATTTTTGGATCCAGCGTTGTAGCTAACTAGTTAATAGACTAGATAATTAATATTGGTTTTATTGTTAATCGGGTAGATTTGTCAGGTTTGTGGTAATTATATAGAACAACTGAACGGATGAAACGGGCAGTGGTACGGAAAATCGGTATAATAGGGAACATCCCTATTGCTAGTATTTCCGAACGGTGGACGTTTAAAATTAATTTTGTTTGTGGATGTTCAACCACCAACTGCAAAATAGAAGTGTCTTCGCTTCGTACACAAACGAAGCAATACACAAGTTTTTTTTCATAAGTTTCTAGCTGAGCCATCCAGGCATTGCTGTGGCTCAGTTAAAATAAAAATTAAAATAGAAAAAGCGAGGTTACGTAGTAAATAAATTAGCAGAACACATGCAACATAAAATATAAAAAAATAATTCAAAATAGAAACGTGGTGCCATCTATGAGTTATCTATAATATTCGGTCCTGCAGTTTTCTGTCAACAAATTATTTTAAAGTGTCATATGTTTCTGACTCATGAAACTTTCAATTAATAACAATAATCAACATTGACAATAATTTAATTTCTAATTTAAAATATTGAGGCCATTAATCGAAGTATAAATTATCCTATCTGTTATCTATGCTGTCTGTGCTATCCTATCCTACAAGTTAGACCCAATTTTACATAAATGTCAACTTTAATGAAGATCGGTTGAGTACTTTCGGAGTTCATTGTGGACAAACATCATGACACTGCATTTTTATACATAAACTCGCGGGCCCGGCGGACGTTGTCCTGCCTTGATAATTAAAAAAATTCTAAAATTCAACCACAGCGCCACCTACCTGGTCCAAATGGATCCACTGGAACACGCACACAAAATTTCATCAAAATCGGTCCAGCCGTTTAGGAGTTCAGTGACATACACACGTACAGAAGAAATTTATATATAAAGATATTTAGTGTCCGATATCAATCTAATAAATACTTTTAAATTTTTGTAAAATTGTTACAGATGTCTAGGAATGAGTAATAAAATGCAGTTCAAGCATTTTTAGAAATGTCTGTCTGTCTGTTTGTTCATGATAAAACCTTTGCAAGAAAATCATAATGCATATCTTTGATTAGCATTTAGTCTTTGTTTCATTAAAATCTGTTCGGTCTATCGTAAGTTAATGACGACGCGACTAGTACAAGAAAAAAGTAGGTACTAATCAGAGTTAATATATTCAGATGCCTTTAGTCACTGTTCTCTACGTCAGGTTCAACGCGGATACAGCTAGTATTATAATATATGTATGTTAAAAAGATAAATCAGATTGAGTTTCCTGGCGGTTCTTCTCGATGACTGAGTAGTTTTGACGTTCATAAGTGCCTAGATTAAGTATAGTATTTGTTTGACTTTGGTGTTGTTCGGTTGAAACAATTGTACGAGATGTGCGTGTGTATCCAGCGTTCGTGGAGCCCGCGATACCGTACAAGGAGGTGTACACGCGGGTTCTGCGTATGGTGGGCGAGCTGGCGGTGTCGCGGTGCGGCGTCGCGCACGCGCTGTGCGTGGAGGCGGCGGCGGCGGTCGCGTCGCTGCCGGAGCGAGTGCGCGCGTCGCTGCGTGCGGGCGAGGGCGTTGACCCCGGCTGGCACATGCGGGACAGACTCGAAGCGCTCTCCAATTATTTAGAAGTACGTCTCCCAGTTAAATATAAACTAATTCGGTACTTACGTATTAAAGCCACTGTGATATTTAATTAATTAAATATTCGTATGCTCAATGCTTGTTCTGAGTCTGGATTTACTTTATATCCATTCATTGTACATGCTTGCCAAATTTCTTAGAACAAAGGGTTAAAAAAATATAAAAGATGTAGTAAATTTACATCGGCGAATTATCGAATATCATCTCTTGATATTTATTTTTAACGGGGTCATTAACATAGTTTAACGAGACCATTAGATTTTTTTTAAGGGGGCTATTAACTATATTTTAACGAGGCCATTAGATTATTTTTAGCGGGGCCATTAACATTTATTTTGTAGCGAAAATTATTTCTGTATTATAACACCTCAAATCTTTCATTCCAGTTCATAGGTATCATCACATTTCTACTAGGCGTTTGTAACGAACTAATAACACCAGCTAATACGAAGAAATCAAAGAGAAAAGTGAATCAGTCCGTCGATGAACTGAGGACGATAGAACTATTGAACAATTTAAACGATGTAGTCCAGAGGTCTATTACGTTCTTCGAAAAGATACTCGACGAGTGGCCTCGATACGAATATAAAACGACACTAGACGAGGAATTAGCGAAATTAGATATAGATAATACAAATACAGAAGTAGTAAGGACAAAACTCGACAACGGACTCGAAGATATGATTGAAGATGTTAGGAATATATTGAAAAAGAAATCAAAGTATCTGAAGACTTTAATCCCTGCGCTGGTGCAGTGATATCTGAATACACGGTGTCTGTAAATTATTTAAATAAATATACATATCTTGTAAATATTTTGTTTTATGCTGAATTAAACACTGGAGAAATAAATGCGTTTTAAATAATAGGGTATTTGATATAAAACTTCTCCAATGGAGGGAGGTCAATGAAAATTTGATAAGTAAGAGGGTAGGGATCGACCGTCTAATTTTAATATTACATGAGACTAGCTCATTCCTCCCTGCTTTATTGTGCAAACCATTGAATATCAAAATGGCGGATGATATGTTTTTAAAACTGTCTCTTGACCAGTACATTATAAGGTCTACATTAGTTTGTATGAAGCTTAAATCATTATAGTTCTCGGGATTCGAGGGCTTAAAAATGGCAAAGAGTCAATGGAATCCAATAAATAGTCTGGAACGTTCTACGAATAATTCCACATCGAACAGTCATAATTCTATACAAATATGTTGTGTAGTTTTCACGTAATTGAACCTCAAAGTAATGTTTTTATTATACAGGCTGAAAGTTTAGACAGTGGCAATATTTATGGAGGATAATCTGCGCTCGATTCTCGTCCTAAATCAATTTAAAAAAATCGGTGCTTAATATTTGACCTAATTATCTAGAAAAATACAAAAATTATACGCAATCCTCTACGCGTCTATGTTAAAGCACAGTGTCAATGACCGGGTGACTTCACTTTCACTTGAAAGTGGGTACGTGGGATCTTCATGAACAAAACAAATGGTTTATTGTCCGTTTTATTACCGAAGGTTATTAACTTCGGGTGCCCCTCACAGCTTTTGGCACCAGTCATTGCACCTAGGTTTATTAACGATTGTGTTTATACTTTTGAAAGTCTCAGAACAAACTTTAACTTAGGTTCTCATTGTTCTTTATTAATATTTGTTTTGATATTATTATTGTATATGTTGAATGTAACCATTAAGTATTATATCCTAGAATACTGCGAGTGTTTAACCTTTCACCTGGTATATGCATATAGATTATATAAGTATATGTTACCTCCAAATATAATATAAATTTATTAAAAAATAATTATAGCTACTTTAATATAACAGTACTACGCATTACATGCAAATTCTCCTGAGATTTTGTGATTTAATTAAAACGTACCTATATAAAGTGTAAAGTCCATTTAACATCATCCAATTTAACGAGAAACTAACTAAAAGGTCGATATTAGTGACTTGATTTTTTTATCTCAATTTAATGACAACTCTCATTAACGCCATAAGATTCGCAGTCCTCTAGTGTCGTTATATAGACTTTACAATGTAAACAGAAAATGGATTTTCGTATAAAATCGATAAAGTTGACAAGCCTAAGTATTTTTATGTTATCTACTTTAGCATAACTCGCTACAAGGTGACGCTGACAAGACCTCAATTTCTGGTCACCTCAAATCAAGAGATCGACGAAAAAAATTGATATGAATTTTTAACACGTATGTATCATACAATGTCAACTTTGCTGTAATAATAATAACAGTTCCAACAATTAATCATAGAAACAAAATAGCAAACAAATTCTAGCGGAGCCGCGGACACTGCTACTATAATATACTGTGCTTCTGTAATTAGTTACACGGTCTATTTACTTGAAAATACAACTTAACTACAGTAGGTTTTCTTTATAGATTGTTGTTGTGGTGGGGAAATCGTATATAGTATATGAATGTAATTTTATAAAATGGTTAATTGTTTCAAGAATGACCTCACTAAACTAGTACGAATTTAACCTATAAAATGTAAGTATTCTCGATGTAACAATTGTGTTACGTATATCCGTTGTAGTAAAACGATTGAAAAAATAAAACGGATTTGAAAACGTTTGGTTATTGTTCAACAGTTTTATCGAGAATTGAAAAGTATCAAATACCCTATTGTCCAGAACAGAAAAACAGCTTTCAAAGTTTCCACACGAAATAGTTTTATTGAATTCATGTATTTTTCACATATGTTAGTATTTTTTACTATATTTTAAATTAATTGGTAACATGGTATTGAATTAAACGAAATAAGTTAAAGTATGCATCTATTGTATAAAAACGTCTAGTGCCTGCATTAGATTTCTACTTACCGGTTTTAACGATTTAAAAAAGTATGTATATATTTTTATAACGTTTTAAATACTAAAGAATCTAAATCCACACGTCAACTGACTGTTCATAGTGTATTGTTTTGTTGAGATTCATTTTTACGAAGTATTCGTCCAAGAATCGAATTGAAAAGAGGCTTAAGTGTTAGTGTCATTCGAATACTAAATTTCAATTATTCAAACAGTTCGAATTACTCGATATTATATTATATTGGTTATATTATATTATAGATATTGGTTTGAAATTATGATGATTGCATTATATTTAAACGGAGTGTCACACAAGATCTAAGTAATCTTTCTATTTACTTAGGTTTGTATGACATTAGAAATACTAATTGGAAATCAGAGGTTTAACAAAACAACAGTTGATAGATGTGGATAGGTTATACAGCCAGTATAAATTAAAAGACAGTATACCATTTTTCATACAAAATATATGGCTTCCAAACAAGCAATAATTTATTGATACTTTAGAATTAGGTAATATAAGAATTGATATAAATTTAATGGTATTTTTTAATTACATACAAGTAATTCCAAAGCAATATTTTATTCTCCATAAACTACTATATATCTGGCTTGTGATTAAATAACATAATATAGTTACAAGAGTTTTATTTATTTTTTTAGTTATAATCTTACACAAGCTAATCTCTGGTAAAAGCCCAACGCGACCGCTTTCGGGATTTTATTTTCCAGAGACTTTTGTTGAAAATCTAGTCCATATCGTTATCTACAAACGCTAATAATACGTATAGGATAATATTTATACAATAGTATATGCCTGTAATAATGAATCACAAACACGTAAATGAATTTAAAGTGTCAAAAACAATTTCATATTCTACGAAAAGTCTCATATATGTTATAAGAGATTTAGTTCATTTCTGTTTTGATAACTCTAAAATTGTGTAAAATCCAATATCTATCTCTGCTTATAACAAAAATAAGTAATAGTAACAGTGAATCGCATGTTAATATCAGCACCTCCAGATATCAGTATTTTTATCATTTTTTGGTCACTTTTTACAAAAATATACATTTATTTCTAATTTACACTATTCTTAATCCAAATTTATTAAATTTTATTTTCTGTTTTTTAGTTGGATTTTTTATGAAAGCGTGTTTTTTTAAACTATTATTTATTTTTCATTTTTTAGTTAAATTTTTTTAACTTTTTTTTCGGACTATTGCATTGTCATCGACCTTTGACAGGTGTGCAAAGTTTGAATTAAATCTAATCGTTCAAAGTAGGACAAAATCGAGCTCAAAGGGGTCGGTTACATACATACATACAGGTGAAGCTAATAAAAGCGTGATAAAAAGAAAAGAGCGTGATGGCGACATATGACAGGACATATGTTAACAATTGGCTGCGTTATATATTTATCTGTATATTTTTGTATTGCGTTCGAGCGATTTATTTTTAATTATAATTTATACAAACATTTTGGTGTTTTATTTTAAATTCACGTAGATTAGACTCTAAAAATTATCCTATCAGGAATATCGCTGGTGTCTAGTACGATTTAGGTGTGTTATTATTTTGAAGTAGTCATAAGATGGCGTTAGATAAGGGAAAAACATATTTTTGCAATTTATTGTCATTTTTAATTTACTATGTAATTTAATAATGCTCTTAGCTTACTATTTTTTAATTATTAAAAGTATTAGAATAAAGACTAAAGATATTTACTAAGTAACAATGGCTAGGAACAGATATTCATGTATAGACGTATATTTACAAAAATTGTACAATACAAAATTCGATCGAAACTCTTATAACTGATCGAAAATTTTCACAAAAAACCGCAAAGGTATTTCTTTAGAGAGCCAATCACATCTCAACGTTCTTCAACCATGAGTTTCGCCGTCTCACGCTTCAACCTATTTATAGCGCTGTTCATTAACACCAACATATTTTTGTAGTCCGGTGAAGCTGTAAGGACTTGTCGGGCCAATATCTTGGTCAGGTCGAAAAAAATGCACGTCCATATAAATACCTTAATTTGCTCGCATTCATGCAAATTAGAGCTATAGTTCGTGAACAGTACATTTTTTCTGGATGAAATTTTATGTCTCTATACTCCAGACAATTTTATAGGTGGTAGAAGCACGCTGAAACTATTCATGATTTCAGCATGAATGGGTCGGCTCGCCCGCGGTACTACCATCCTACCCAGAGAAAACCGACGTGAAGTAACAGTGCTTGCATTGTTGCGTTTCGTTCGGTCAGTGAGAGCGCCGGAGGCTCACCCTCCTTCCCTTTCCTTTCCCTACCCCTCCCCCATACACAGGCTGGCAACGCACTTGCGACTCCCCTGGTGTTGCTAGTGTCTATGGACAGTGGTGATCACTTAAAATCAGGTGATCTACCTGTTCGTTTGCTTGCTTTTGAAATAAAAAAAATGGCGGCGCTTCCCCTACAAAGAGTGCGCTGTGTTACAGTCCTGATTTAGCGTAATGAATTCTTTGATCCTCTAGCTATTCAATGGTATAATTTAATTTGAGATGCAGAAAATAGATTCGAAACTACATTGCCAAACTGTATCCCTCGATTTTGTTATCAAATTTAAAGACGTATTCACATCCAAAGGTTATTTCACTCCTTTGTAAATTGAGCCAAATTGACTTACGCGGTGTTGCAGCGACGTGTCGTATCTCCGTTCAATTTTATCACTTCTTAATGATGAAAATATTCTGTCTGTCAGTAAGTTTCGTCAAAATAGGTTCAGCCGTTTCATTTATTAATCCAGTCAAATAACACACAACTTTATTCACACATACTTTTTTATTGGAAAATAAAAACAAAATCAATATTTAATATTTTATTTACAACACAAATATTGCTGCGATATGAAAATTCTCACACACTGTACAAAAATACGTGTAATATAACTATATATACGAAGTTTATTATAATCATATAAAACAGTCTGTAGTACGGAATGTGAACGATAATTGGAACATTTTCAAGGGGAAACATAACCTATTACGGAAGTACACACACGTACGCGATAATATTTTTGCACGCACTTTTACACGCTAATGACCAAACACGTTTCTATTAAACGTGGCTTAGCGTTGATTTCGTGCGCAAACCACCGCAATAGATCATCGGGTTAATACGATTTGATAGAATTTCAACTGATTTTCTTCAGAATTACTATTGAAAATTATACCGTAAAAACAAAATCCTAGATTGGAATCTGATAGTATGGAATGAATGTCATAGTCTTGAGCATAGGAAGCGCTGGCGTAACTATACTGTTAAGGCCAGAGACAAATTTATCGGATTAGGATATGAAGGAGCATCACTAGATTGCTTGCACGTCTATTTTTTTAATACTTAACGGACCTCTAGCATTTTTACTGTCCCATCACTGAATTAAGCTTTAATTCTATAAATAAATTTGATTATATCATATCAGATTTAACAAATACTCCTGCCAATGTTGGTAAGTTATCTAGTAGAAATATATGATTAACTGTATTGAAAATATAATTCTGGACAATGCAAGGGATTTCGACAAAGAATATACTTTTAACTACAGAACTATATCTCGTTTAGCTGTAACACTTTTGGTCATGTATTAGATGAAGTAAACAAATTTAATATTTACACAATAAGGAGTCCACTATATTATAATCTATCTTTTAATATCGATGAAAACACCTATCAAGCGATAACGGCAAATAAAATATTACTTATGAGACGACACTCTTAAAATAACGAACATTAAAAAAATAATAAACAAAAATCACACAACACTCAAACCGCACGTGTATAGTTAAGGCGTAACTAGAACCTTCGAGAACGTTCCATTCGTCCAACGATCAAGAGGCGACTAAGGCTTCACCAAACAGACGCGTTCTTAGCGTGCGTCAAAGCGTACTAACACCGCGTTGAGGTGTACTATTCAGTACATATAACCCGTCGGAATAATGCGGTATTAGTAAACGAGGTAAGCAACGCGCGCGCGCCTCTTTGACGGTTTATACGTACGGAATAGTACAACTCAACGTGGTGTTAGTACGCTTTGAAGCGCACTATGAAGGCATTGTTTGGCAAAACCTTAACTGTCCTACACCTACGTCTACGTCGTCTTAGTAATAATGTGCGTAGTACCCAAATTTTGTAACGGAAATCTACATTGGATTTACTAACGATTTTATGTCTTCATTGTTTATTAACTAGATAAATGGTATGGGTTTTGTACTCCATTACCTTTCCTCAACTGTATGTTATTATTTCCTATTATTATTTATGTTCAATTCATGAACAAACATAAATTTTCAGCACTTTTGAATGCAAAATCTTCACGACTTAATCATAAAACACGTTTATACATACTTAGAAACTCGTATGTTCTAGTTGCCATATCGCCCGTAATCCCGAGAGTTCAAAGGATTCGACCGTGAATCACTTCCTACCTATTTTTACTAATATTTCGTTAAAATACTGTTCTTTATTACGTTTCACTGTTATAAAAATAATAAAAATCATCTTTCTTCGTTCGAAAGTTTAAAAAGGGCAATAATAACTCTTTGATATCGCACTTTTCATTCTGTCAATATACGTCATTTCTGACATTGACGTTTGTCATTATTGACAAATTCAAATCTTTTATTGGCTTCCTCTTGGATTGACAATAAATATATATGACATTGACAGAACTAAAGAATAATACAACAGGGACCATAGATTAAATTAAAAAGTTTTATAATTGTCAGCGATAAATATTTAGGGTATTTCAAGGGTCAAAATTAACACGAGTAAAAACATTACACGCCAAAAATTTACACTTCACGTCTGTTCTTAAATAAATCATAGCCAACGTTCGACGACCTTTTATGATCGTGTGTTGTAATTTAGTGGTAACAAGTGAAAGAAAAGAAAATAATTAATACTCTTAAATAATTTAACAAAATACATTAAATTGAAATAAATTAACTAACATTATACTGTAGAAAGGAATAACAAGTGAGTGATATAAAAACAAAAACGTTAGGATTCATTCATATTATTATAAATTTATCTCAAAAGTATTTTGCTTTTATGGGATCAATTATAGTTAGTAAAATTTCATCTAAATATATATTTTTTAGTCTCTTTGCACACATCTTTGCTTTTACATCCCTCAGGTACATTCTTATTTCTATTATTATATTGCTCCACGTATACACTTAAACATATTTGGCATTTAACTTCATACCATATTTATACATTCACTTTTGATACATTTTATAGCGTTTTATACATTCAAATATTACCTTATCCGTAGTAAAATGTTCTATTATATAATACATATAACAAAATAATATTTGAGATAAAATAAATATTAATATATAATAGATTCGAAAAAAATTTTTGATAAATATTAATTCTAATGATTATTAGATAATACAATATTGTACTATGAAATATTAAAATCATTTTCACGCAAACAATTCCGGCACTTACATGAATCTTCTAGAATAATTAGCTTAACGGGAATGATTTCTCCAATACTGGTTCTCAGTTACATAAAGATGCTTCTATTTGGAAAATATGTCTTCGGTGAGATAAAATATTGGTTATATCGGACAATGTAATATTGCCCATATAAAAGAAAAATTCGGTTGGTTCATTATATACTATTTGCTGCATTTACTCGACTGGGGTTGCCCGAGGCAATTATTATTAAAATCATATTACTACATGTTTTTAAGTTATCAAGTACATAATAATAATTTTGCGGGGTGGTAGGGTGTCTGTACCCGACTGGATCGCGACCACCGTACACGAGGTGGAACACCCGCCATAGTGACACGTTTGGGGGGGGGGGCTGTCCCTGACTGGGTCGCTTTCAGGCCGGCATGACAGCGGCGACCGGCGATAGATAGTATGTCTTTCGGTGGTCGCCATTGTTTTTGGATTGTAATGTGCTTACCATCAGGCACACACAGTACAGTCACTTTGCCGAGCTACAATAAAAAAAAAAAAAAACATAAACGTATTACTAAATATTTAATTGATGTATGTCAATGCATTCCGAAATGATAAAAAACTAGAGGTGTCGTACTAAATCGTATTGAATGAAAAATTCGTACGCTTTAAGGGTGTGTAGTAATGAATAGTTTTCGAATCGATACGAATATTGGTAGTCGGATTCCGAATCGATTATTCGAATTATTCTTCACTGAATATAAATGTTATATTTATACGATAGATATGTCTGAATTAAACGAATATTCCAATCGGCTTTCGAATCGTATTATTCAACTCGATTTATCGATTAATAATACGATTGACACACCCCTTATAAAAAGTAATATAATTTTATTGAAGTTATGCTTCTTTAGGCGCGTTATGAAAAAATGATGAGAGTGAAATTTTAATTTTTGTGACACAAAATGAACAGTATGAAGCTGTCTGCTTAACCGCTCATTAAGTCTCGAAAAAAAAGCTACCAACAAAATAGAAATTGAACCTCGATATTAGTCGCGCATGTTGGTACGCTCGTCGTTTTTTGTTTTTTTTTTTTTTTGTCGTTTTTTTCTACAAACGTAGATTAAGGCGAAAGATAAAATTTTTGAACAGATTGTTATCTTGTTACGCCAAAGAAGTATAACTTCTAACGCGTGTACATAAGTACACACACACTTTTTTATTTTTATATTTTTCAGCACGTTTAAGATAATGTATAAACATAAGTATTTAAAAAAGGGTGGTCAAGTATACTTCGCTCTCTCCCGCTCTCTCAACTGACCATTTTCCCACATAATACATAAATATATAACTTGTTGATATTACTCTATATTATATGGAAAGGACAGATCGTTTAGGAATCATGTAGTATAACCCCGAATTAAAGGTAACATTATTATTCAAAATATTCAGATAAGAACCAAAAAACGCAAAGGATTTGGGCAAAGCTGTACGGTTTTAGGGTACATAATGCACTAGCTATTTTCCGCCGCTCCGCGCGCGTTTTCTATACAGTATTTAATTTCCACTCTTTACTGTATATATATTTAAAAGGATTACTAACTAACTGACGGAAAGATTACCGATTTTCATACAAACTTTCATCCTCTTTTTAACCGTCTTAATATGTAAGTCAGATAATTTATATATATAACTTACTATTACCTATATTACCTACCATTGTTGACAAAAATATACAGTTACTAGATAGTTTATTATATAAAAAAATCAAATATATTCGTTCGTTTTCATTCTCAAATTTATTTTACAGTCAATCGAAAAATTCGTTACGTAAATGCAGGTATACTATACTTGAAAATTTAAATCGAGTCAACAGACACATGCTATTTCTAAATCAATTACGCTTCAATAATACTCATATATGTATATAATCTCCAACATCATAAGAGTTTACAGGGGATATATTAAAAGTGGTTCGTAGCACTTACAGAGTTTTGATCAACGTAAAACATCGAGACAAAACCATATAGATATAATATTACGGGGTTTATTTCATCGAACTAGATACGACTTCGTAATTTAATTAACGCGTGAGTTTATTGTCAAAATGCCAAGACTTATACAAAATCTCAAGCACTTGTATCAAATTAGGTTTTACGTCACATATGGCTATATAGCTATATTGTATAGCGCTATATAACAATGTCCTATAGCGGATATAGCGCTATGTGGGTATGTTATATAGCGATAAATAACAAAATTTATATAACGCTATTTAGCTGTTTTATAGCACTATATAGCTATATTGTATTGCGATAAATAACAATGTTGTATAGTGCTATATAGCTATGTTTTATAGTATTTTTTATATAACTATTTAGTTTTTCCGTAGACGAATGGGGACTGGACTCTTTTATCAAAAATATAGCTCGTTACATATTGCGAGAAACTATAAATTGATCAGCAAAATCCAGAAAGAAGTCAATAAAAGTATATTTATTTTTGTTATTAATATTAATCACAAAATACTTATGCATAGTTATGCATAGCCGTTTTTTTTTTATTCACTGTTTAATTTACCTACAATTTCTTAGCGACCAGAATATTCTAATATATTAATTATTAATATTAAAAAATATTTATTCGATCACTATACACACACATTTGTTTAAGCAGTTCTTTATGTATTGTACTAACCGACAGCATTATTGGAACTTGCACTTTGTTTCTATATATAGCTCTCAATATAGCATCATCTTAATAAAATATTCAACATTCCGTTTATTTTACAATGATTTATCTCGTAACAGAGTCCTTGTGATAATTCTTTTTATCCTTAATTGTTGGGATCTCTTACAACTTACTATATAGGTGACGGAGTGAACTCCAATCATTCACAAGAGGTTTTCGAGGGCGTTCCATAAATCACGTCATACATTAACTAGTGGGAAATAGTCAATAAAGTGTGATATATTAAGCTATGAGTGAAAGGAGTGATATTATGACGTCACATGTACAATCTAAATAATTAAACAAAGATATTAATTTTTGATTTAAAAAAAAACCAGGTGTGCTTTAGATAGTGCTATATAAAATACATGTATATTATATTAATTTTCTACAAATATTTAAATTTATGATGCGTTTTACTATCTATTGGCTATCTTCACTAACTTATATCTCCCTCTCAACTTCCGTTCGCCTCACCCGATCACACGTTTCCGTAACGCTCTCGTCACGCATCCACGAGCTTACTCCCCAAGTCAGGCGTGCGTAAAGAAGTTTTACTTCAAAAAAAAATATGACGTCACACTAAATCACGTCATACATTAAGCGGAGGAAAATAGTCAACAGAGTGTAATACTTTAGGACATGAATGGTAGGAAATACTATGACGTCACAGGTACAAGCTAAATATTAATTTAGTATTGACTTTATTTTAAAAAAATGTGACGTCATAAGGTGATGTTGGTAACACAAGTGTGGCCATCTTTCCGAAACCTATTATTTAGTACGATCTCCCTAATAGCTGCGTTAAAACTTTACAAGGATTATCACAAGTCCCTCAACATACAAACTATATATATATATACATACATATTAAATCTTACCGCACGATTCGTCAGTCGTTCTCGATTGGTCGTGTGCACTACAAACAACAAGCGACAGTGGTATTTATCACAAAGGTAAGGTATATGAAGTTCATTTCACAGTCACGCGGCAACGTTCATAGCGTATTGAACAGATCCCTGGCGTTATTCTTCGAATAACGCTTGTAGGAGCAGTCGCTGAATCAGCTGCCACTGTAATATAACAAAAAAAAAACAACTGTCATATAAAGAACGATTGGATGTACAGTAAAACCCCTTTAAGTCGAACTTCGATAAGTAGAAAATTTCCAAAAATTGACAAAATATTTTGTTTCCTTCCCTTCAAGTCCCAAAATAACCATTACTCGAAAGTTGAAAAAATCAGCGATTCCCTACAAGCCATTTTAGCACATAATAATTACCTTTCAAAACTCGAAAAAATCAATTAGATCTCTGTACCACGAACATGGCAATGTTTAATTTTACAGCCAGTACACTATAACTCAATCACCTGAAACTAATTACTTTTATAGCTCGAAAAAAATAAACCTACCTAAAAAATATACCTTATGAGTTTTAGTTTTTGACCACAGACTCATCTGTTGTTAAATGAGGATTTGGTCTAAAATGGTAAACACACTAAACCTAATGGGGGGGAGGTGGGGACATTAATAGGCGACAAATTTTCTACTCGAGAGTGCTACTAGCTAGCGGGCGGCGGACTTATAAAAAGTCCTACCACCATGTTATAGTGTATATGGTTACATATTCCATTTGTTTCCATCACCGAGAGCTCCTACTCAGTTGCAAGATTGGAACCCACGTCGATCGAGGCGGTATCCGAACAAGACCTCAGGAAAACCGATTAGCACTCTGTAGGCACTGTGACTATTTATCCGGGTGGAGCTTCGCCTTGCAATGACTACGACATAGGAGCGTTAATTGGTTTTCCTGACTGACTGATCGACTATACACTTATTACAAGTCAGAAGCGGGATACACCTGTGTCCACATATCATTGGGCTTCTGACTTGTAATAAACAAACACTATATGTCTGTTTATTTTGATTTATTTCTTGAGAAAGAATACGTTTTACTCGAGTTATATTTATAAACTTCAATTTATACTAACTTATATTAGATCCTTACAGAAAGAGTTTTATTTTCTAGGATATTATGAAACTATATAACTGTTAATTTTATCTACATCGACAGTGATTATCTCCATAGCACTGAGAAAAATATAACACTTTTATTGTAGCGATCTTGTAGATCACTTGTAGATCTTTGCTTTTTTTATATCATAGAAGGCAAACGAACAGGCGCGTCCGTCACCTGATGTTAAGTGATCTCCGCTGTACATAGACACTAGCAACACCAGGGGAGTCGCAAGTGCGTTGTCAGCCTGTGT
This sequence comes from Antheraea yamamai, assembly GCA_036509395.1. Classification (NCBI taxonomy): domain Eukaryota; kingdom Metazoa; phylum Arthropoda; class Insecta; order Lepidoptera; family Saturniidae; genus Antheraea; species Antheraea yamamai. The sequence continues at coordinate 4,303,244 of AP028439.1, read as the reverse complement.
TTGAGAGGAATGGGGAAGGGGTAGGGGAAGGGGTAGGGGGAACGGGTAGGGCGAAGGGGTAGGGGGAAGGGTAGGGGAAGGGGTAGGGGGAAGGGGTAGGGGGAGTGGGGAGGGGAGGTGAGCCACCGACGTTCTCACTGACAGATCGAAACGCAACAATGCAAGCACTGTCACGTGGGTTTTCTGTAGGTCGGGTGATACTACCCATTCATGCTGAAACCAGTAATAGCTTCAACATGGCTCTACCACCATAAAAAACGAATTCAATGAAGCAATATGTATTTACCATTAGCAATAATTAATGAATTGTTAGCACATAAGCGAAAGGAGTGAAATGTAGTGATCCATATATTGTAAAGGTATATTTTAAAGGCGCATTAAGCCCAGTTAGAAGCGTAGCCCACGTTCATACGTATAATAAAATATACCTTTTAATATTAATATAGTCTCTGGCGGTCGGCACAACCGTTGTTATAAGCTGGTTTCTATCGACCTGCTGGTTTAAACGAAATAATAAAAAAATAAAATCAATATCAAAAATAATTCATTCAATTTACACCCAAAGAAGTCATTTATAAATGTTAAAACCGATCAAAACGAAACAAAAGCATACTGTAAAATAAAATCAAAACTTATTTATAAATCTAGACTCTAAAAAAGCAGTGGTAAAAATATAAAAAATACAAAAAAAAATCAAAATATATATTCATGCAATTTAAAATCCTAAAATGGCATTCATTAACATTAAAACTAATTAGAAAGAAGAACTTCACTTTAACAGTGATGCGTGTTCAAACAAACAGACGGATAGACAGACAAACTTTTCTAAAAATTATTCAAGTGTATTTTATTATTTATTTCTAGACACCTGCAAACATTTTTTTTCACAAAAATTAAAAAAAAACGAGCACCTTAGATTTACATCCTTATTTTTTTTTATTGTAGCACAGCAAAGTGACTGCACTGTGCCTGACGGTATGCACAGTACAATCTAAAAACAATGGCGACTACACTGGGTTGTTTGTTTGCTTGAACGCGCTAATCTCAGGAACTACTGGTCCGATTTGAAAAATTCTTTCATTGTCAGATAGCTCCTTTATTTATCGGTTTATCATGCTAAGACCAATAGGAGCGGAGCACCAATGAAGAATGTTTCAAAATGAGTTTTTTTTTCTCTTGAGAGCCTCCACTTCGTGTTAGCGTTAGCCCAAAGTAACTATTCCACACGGACGAAGTCGCGGGAACAGCTAGTGTATAGATAAGTATGTCACCTTCTATTGGGCATGGCGCGTCGCCTCGCGGTCTGCCTCTGGTGCTCGAACTCGAAGTCCTCCTCGGTGAGGTTGAGCCTCTGCATGTGGTACACGAGGTAGTCCTCCGCCAGCACCGACTCCGGCGGGTGCCTCAGCACTTCCAGTGTCTCGCAGAGGCCGCACGCTCGCTTGCGAACCTTCGCCGGACCCAGTGCCCCGGCTAACACCACCAGCGCCGCTTTGAACAGTACCTGAAGAACCATAGTGTCAAAGTGAACACTTTAAATATAAAAAAACGGCGATAGGACCATTTCACATCAAATGATACATCTGCCATTTGTTTCAATACTTTATCGGTGTTATTATAAAAAAGTGAAATACTCGGTTTAAAAAGTTTCCTTTTTCGCAAATCTAACCTAACGTAAACAAAGCGAGACCGAAGAGCAAGATGGCGAACATTCAGCGACCGCGGTGCATTTAATACGAGACCATTTTAAAGCCATCGTTCAATACGTATTTCACTTTTTCGTAATAACACCGTATAGGTTTAACAATTAGACCACAATCTTGCTAAATGTTAAATATCGATACAAGATGGTACACACGTTTAACCTAGAGGAACTAACTCTCACGTGGAGCTACCACAATACATCTAGGTGCTTGGAGATAGAATATCAACTTGGTGGTAACTAGGCGTGATTAGAAAAAGCCCTACCACCAGACTATGAGTTCATCATGATATTTTCTTTACCGAAAGATCCTGCTTATTCGCAAATATTTGAACCAACGTCGCTCGACCATACGTATCCAGTTTGTTTGTAACAAACAGAAAAGTTTAAAATCATGTAGCACTTTCTATTCCTACTTAAACATATTCGTACCCTTCGTACCCTCTTCTTTGTTAAGCCTTTAAATATAACCTTGATTTGTAAGTATCACATTCAATCTATGTGTCTTCCAATTTCAGGATAAATTTCTCCTTAAGAACCTTAACATTACAACTATTTTGATCACTGTCAATTTTTAAACACGACCTAACGTCGCGTTTTCCTTTTTCCTAACTGTTTCCAATTTCATTTCTCTCATAGACTTGACATTTCAATTTCATCCCTAGGTCACTCTAATGCTGTTTGACCGAGTAAAATTTGGCACATCACTGTTTTTTACACGTCAGATTTAATAAGAATCAACTTAACCCATTCCCATCTCCTTGATCCCCTCACGTAACTACTGGACGCACCAATAGGAATGTCTAGGGTAAATGTACACACAAGTGGTAAATTACCTTGACACCCTCGCAGAGGAAACAGTCCCAGACCCGAAGAAGACTATCCCAGGGCAGGGTGCGTGTGAGAGCGCACAGGAACCATTCTGTCGCATACAGGACCGGTTCCACCTTGTGCTTCAACAAATGCCTGTGCACAGCGGGCGCCGTCCGCTGTAGGAGAGCGTGCAAGATGTCGCCGTCACGTTGAAGCACCTGTTTATATAAAATTTCATGTGGATTTTCATCATGTGGATGAGAAATAATACCACGGAGAATGGATTCTGACTTGCCACAAAAAATTAAACAATAAAAAATCAACAGCGAACACCAATAAGAACAAACTCTTGTACATGACTTTAGTACTGAAAATGGTATCCACACTAAGTCTTGAAGGACTCTAGCTCTTCAGTGCAACACTCGGATCACACCTATACGCGACTGGTTACACATTTTCAACTTAAGAATCTTAGGGAGTTGGGCATTAGAAAATGTACTACCACCTTGCCATTCTGTCATGGCGATGTTATCCTTCACCGAAAACTAGAGCTTCCTTATTATAGAACTACCTGTGCCCGCGACATCGTCCGCGTGGAACGTTATGTAAAAAACAGTGATTAATAAAGTCATCTGAGTGTATTAAGTTCATTTACGTATCTACTTGTCCCTCGTACTTACACCGCGTCGTCTTTAAAATGGCAATAACTTTTGATAGAGTGGACCAATTTTAATAAAACAAAGACAAAGTTATTCTCGAAGATATGTTTTATAAATTTCTTGCTGTGGTTTTATTGTGAACCCGGTGCTTTAACGGTAATGCGTGTTCATACAAACAGACAGATAGACAGAGAAACAGACAGACATTTCTAAAAATGATTGAAATGTATTTTATTACTTATTCCTAGACACCTGCAACAATTATTTTCACGAAAATCGAAAATGTACAGACTTGTTAGATTTACATTCTTATTATATGTAATAGATTAGAACCGACGTCGAACTGTGCAGTATGCACTCCCAGTGAGCCATCATCGCTAAATTGTTCATTCGATTTTGGTACGCATTCTAAATCGATATTTGAACGTACCCGTAATATTTATGGTAGTGTCTCTGTTAGGGGAATTCCCTCCGCAGCTAGAAATCTCAAACGTTACAAAGAAAGCGCACTGATGTCAAGTTTTTGTACCATTTCGAAAAAACCTTAGATCCAAAGTTGTATGAGAACAAAAAAACTGATAAAAAACTGAGTAAATATTGCATTGTTCTATCACACAAATCCCCAATTTGTATTTTCTTGCAACGAGAGATTGACTGTGTATAGGAAACGAATTTAGGAGGATATGTATCCACCACTCACCCGCACAAGGAGATCCTCTTTTTCGGGGAACCCTGGCTGAGTTTGTGACTTAGGTAGTTAATTTTGGTAACAGGGCACTAGTCTACACTGACACTAGATTTTATAAGGGTTTACTAGGGATTTTCACTGATTCTATAATTCTTTTTTAACGCAGTTACCCACTGAGCGGTTAGCAAGTTGCGAGATTCAAAACGTACTACGTTCTTAGATAGATGGCAGCACTCGTGGTCGTTTAGAGTGCGTTCAGGTAAATTAGTGATAGTGACAGATGCATTCCGTTTCACTGATAAGAGTAATACAGAAAAAGATTTGTACTAACGTATACTTATTATAATTATCATTACATAGAATAAAACAAAGTCCCCTACCGCGTCTGTTTGTCTGTCTGTTCGCGATAAACTCAAAAACTACTGAACGGATTCTCAAGCGGTTTTCACCAGTGGATAAAGTGATTCGTGGGGAACATTGTAGTATATAATTTGTCAAGGATTTTTTTATAATCACGGCATGACAATGTCTGCCGGGCCCGCTATTAATATAATAAAAGTACGGAACAGAATGCAATTATATTACGTCGTACAACTCACCTCGAGACCCGGGTTATAGTATCCGCTTAGGTACTTGTCGCTGATGCTGACGAGGCACCAGAACGCCTGCACCGACGGCATATGCATTAGGAGGAACGCGGCTACCGGTGCCTGAGCTTGAAAATACCCCACTTTCGGATTCAACACCGAATACGCCTTTAGAACCGAGAATAGCTCTTGCTGACTAGAATTGGAAAATATATTTATTACTAGCTTCTGCCCGCGAATAGTTACTTTGGGCTAACACGCGCAGCGGAAGCACTAAAAAGAAGAAAAAATAAACGATTTTGAAACATTCTTCATTGGTGCTCCGCTCCTATTGGTATTGGCGTAATGATATATACCCTACAACCTTCCTCGATAAATGAGCTATCTAACACTGAAAGAAATTTTCAAATCGGACCAGCAGTTCCCGAGATTAGCGCGTTCAACCAAACAAACTCTTCAGCTTGATAATATTAGTATAGATAAGTATAGAAGTATAGATATATCAGATACCTCGTATTGTAAAGGGTAAATTTTATTCGTAACTCTAAACAAAGATTTCCGTTTTAAACGATCTACGACACTGAAAGCTTGTCAAGGTTGATACTGTTTAGACATTTCCAAGTCATTTATTCTTTGGAATCCCGAAGGAGATTCCATTTTTTTTTTCCTTTTTTTTTAATTAAAAAAAAATTTAAAAAAAAAAAAAAAAAAAAAAAATTTAAATATTTTTTAAAATTGTATTTTAAAATATATTTTATTTTTTTTAAAAAGAAAAAAATAATAAAACCCCATATCTTTTTTTTTTTTTTTTTTTTTTCTTTTTTAAATATATATTTTTTTTTTTTTATACTTTTTTTTTTCCATTTTTTTTATTTTTTTTTTTTTTTTTTTTATTTGGTTTTTTTTTTTAAAGTGTTTTTTTTAGTTTTTTTAAACTATTATTTATTCTCTATAACACATATAGGTATTTTACACCTTCCGTTTTTTGATATTATTGTCTCATTTGCCGAATTCATCCTCGCATCAATTTATCCGAAACCTGAATCCTCTGTCCCGATTTATTAGATGAAACACCCGCGCAATTGAAAAAATTAAATGTGCCACTTTTCACGCTTACCTAAATCAATTTTAACCCTATTTTATATGCACTGTTCAGTATGAAAAACACTCACCCCAAGCCTTCTTCCCTGATAAACATCTCATGGTAGGGGAATTGCCTATGTAAGTCCTTTCGGATGTCGTCCATGCATTTAGGGTCGCCGGGCGCTTGTAGGAGCTCTTCGTATTCGTTCGGATGCTTTTCCATCAAGAGCTGCCCACCGCAGAGGTACAGCCACGCTTTCGGCCGTACCGACGCTGGTATACCTTGAATTATGATATTTAGTCTTTCATATTGTATCTAATCATCTGTACATCAACGAAATTCCAATAGCGACTTATTTTAAACTAGTTGTGTCCGCGCGGAAGCTGATGTACAAAACAGTGACTAATTAAGTCATTTAAATGTATTAAGTCTCATTACTTATCTACTTTTCTCTCGTACTTAAGTCGCATCATCATTAAAATTGCAATAGCTTTGAATAGGCCTTTTTTTATTAACGTGGGGAAATCCACTATGGATACGCCATCCTCGCAGGGGAGAGAGTGGGTTATGTCCGACTCGCACGGACTAAAACCCCACGGTGCACCGACCGGCCGTATTGTTGGGGCGGCAAGGGATCGAATTATGCTATTTCCCTTGGATAACCGCCCCAACAGTCCGCCCGGCGGAAATTGGCTGTCGGGCTCCGTCCTAAACTAACCTATTTTACTGAAACAAAGACTCGAAAGATATTACTCGAAGATATGCTTTATGATTTTTTTGAAAAAGTTTCATCATTAACGCTGTACTTTAGCAGTGATGCATGATCAAACAGACAGACACTTCTAAAAACGATTGAAATATATTTTATTACTCATTCCTACAGACCTGCAACATTTTTTTTTATAAAATTCTAAAAAGTACAGACACGTTAGATTTACTTTCTCACTATGTGTTTTAAATGATATTCCAATATCGTGCGTAAAATGATACCTTTTCGACACCTCTCCCGTACTTTTTTGTAGTTTTTGCTCATAAAAGCTTCCCAGTTGTTTAACATACGGAGCCATTTCTGTTCACGTTTTAGTATTGTGCTCGGCGATAGAGTCCTTTTTCTGTAACAATTTTTTACACAACTGTATCATTCGCTGAGTAAATACAAAAGGGTCACAAATATCTTTACTAATATTATAAAGAGGTAAAGTGAGTTTGTGATGTTTTAGGGGGTAATCTCAAGAACTGTTAAACTGATTTTCAAAATTCTTTTACCAATAGAAAGCCACGTTATTGTGAGTGTCATATGCTATATATTAACCCGAAAAATGAAAAGACTTTTTTGTTGTAGTCGGATTTGCAAAGTAAATCGGAGAAAAAACGGTCGAACGAAAAGGTTTCTTATGAACGCTGCCTTAACGATGAGAGATATATGATTGAGTTCTAGATAAAAGTTGTAGAGCTTGATAATGCCTACAAAAAAGCGACAGCATATGTCGAACTTTTATATTTAAGTCACAAAAAGTAGTTTTTTTATAAATGTTTACCGCCCAACAATGTGGGCACGGGGCAGCCAGTATATTAAAAAAAAAACGTTTTTATTTCACCATCCACTGTTATTCGGTTATATTTCCATATTAAAAGGACTTCCACTGATTTTACACTTGAATCTAATAAAATTGATACTAGTTCCCTTTTGCATTTCCGTGTTTACATGGGCCAAATATAATATAACCGAGCAGTTTTAAACGCTTCTAACTATATATCATCATCAGGGCCATAGGCCTCTTCGCGATGGAAGGTATGGGCGTAATCGCCACGCCAGCCCACGACGTATTGGCAATTTGAAACTCTGAGAAATCCACAGTTCTATATTTTTCCCACATACAGTAGTACTACAAGAACACTTCTCAGGTTCAGGTTTCTTCACGATGTTTTCCATCACCGTCAGTGTTACCAATCTAAATTAGTAAATGTACGTGAATTCCGAAAAATTCGTTGGTACATGCCGGGTTCGAACCTGCGGACATCGGAACAATCAAAAAAATCAAACCACTAGGCCACCATAACTTTTATAAGTATATATGATATACTTAAAACTATATAATGTAAGATAACACAGCAACAGGCAAAAATAATTGTCAAAATTTTAAATGAAGTTTCTGCAAAATATGTAATTTTGTTTGTGGCTCTTTTGTATTTAATAGGCGAATTATTCTATAACTTTCCATTATTAATGTGTCTATCGTCATTTACAACACTAATATACATTGTTACTGCAGTTACTAATTAGATTAGTAATTATCGCAATGAAATATAAGTCAATATAGAGTTAAATTTTGTTCATTCGTCATCCGCATAAGTAACTAGATTCAAAATAATGATGTCATAATTAAAATATAGTAGACATTTATTTAAACGACCCGTGTAGTTGGAAACTATAAATTTTATATTTTAACAACAATTACATGAAACACAAATTAATACTTTTAACGTGATATCGCTGAGCGCCGGCTGCACGCACTAAAAAGCATGACTCATTGTCACGTTCCGCCTGAGCCGAGCGTGCAACTGTGAGCGCGGAACAAGCGGTAGAGAGGCGCGATCGACTCAAGCGTTCGGCTCGTGACGCATTTATAGAATAATTCAATTAAATTCATAAAAGTATGCAATTTTTCATTAAAGGTTTTCTTATGACGTTATCACGTAAAATTATCGTCCGTAAACCGACTTTACAGACAATCATTTTTTTAAATTATAAAATAACAAGTAAATCTTCTGACAATAGACAGAGATCTAATCTAGATTGACAATACTTACTGTTGCTAAGTTAGATAATTGAAATTAAACATAACCGGCGTTATTACAAAAAAACTTAAATACGTATTGAACGCTGGCTTTAAAAAGGTCTCGTATTAAATGCACCGCGGTCGCTGAATATTCGCCATCTTGCTCTCTTCTCTCGCTTTGGTTACGTTAGGTTAGACTTGCGAAAAAGCATAATGCGAACTTGCCACGGGCGAGCGCGGTGCATTTATTTCGAAACCTTTTTAAACCAAGTATTTAATACGTATTTAACTTTTTGTAATAACACGAAAAAAGTTCAAGTTGTAATTTATAACTGACAAGTACTGAAACTGAACTACAATTTACTGAATTACAAGTACAATTTTCTATAAAATATGAATACATTTGTCAAATTACAAATAAGAGTCAACAATCGGCAAACATAAGCAAGAAGGTCAGTGTCGAAGGTAATTGCAAAATTTAGCAAACCTTGATGCAAACAGGCACTAAGCAAGAATGGACGATAAATGCGATAAAAATTGTCGATACACCCAGTATATTAAAATATGTTAAACTATATACCTATACTGGGATGGTCCTTATTTAGGGTATGTTCGAATTTTTCTTCCGGAAAGTCCTACATATGTATTATATTGATATAGATATATCAATGTGGAGCGTTAAATTTGTCATAAGAATATTCATGTGTCGATATGATCTGTTAATTAATTCATGACTTAAAAAATTCCAAAAGTAATAACAGAACTTTACTCACGTTATTTCCATTTGAAACTTTGGCTATAAAAAAAAAAGAAAGTATAACTATAGAAGTATGTAATGTAAGTAGATGTATGTAAGTAAGTAGATGTAATGTAAGTAGATGAATGTAAGTAATGTAGAACTATATATATATTAAAATCTTAAAGATACAATAATCGTTGTATTTTAAGAATGAAAAAACTACAATTTCTCTCAGTAAGAGATCTTCGATGAGTTCTTAAAATACAGGATTTATTTTTGTTTGGACGGAAGTCGGATGCTCACGGAACTAATGAGGTACTTTCCATGCCTCGATGTTTTTTTCGTCAAACTATTTTTAACTAGCCGCGCATCACTCACCAGAATTTCGGTTGCTGCAATCGTATCATTGTCTTAAATTGTATTACCAAAATTTTAAGCCCTTGCAAACTTTAAACAATACGTTCTATGTGAGAAAATCTGAGACTTTTTTTAACAAAAACAGACTATATATAATTCTACACAATGATTGCTTATTTTAGCGTCATCAGACACAGCGTCGATGGACGTAGGTTCGAATCGTTGCAACGGAGTTGGAACTTCCGGTGAAGGAATACATCGTGATGACACCATAGTATGGTGGTGGGGTTTAATTCTAAGTCCGCCTGGGTAGCTACCACACTCAAGTTACTTGTTGTACACAACATCTGTTCCTTTTCAGTTTAGCGTATTTACCATCTTAGGCCACTTCGTTATTTAGCATCAGTTGAGATTGTGAAATTAGAAACCCTATAAAATATAAATCCACCAGAATTTCGTTGGCCATAGTTAGATACCTGCGTAGTCTTGGATTAGTATAAACTAAACATATAAATACGATATATATATACCTATAATAAATATAAATTATACGATAAACTTATAATTTTGAAAATTCGACCTTACCTGAATGATTTAAAGTTGGTATCACAAGGACGCAAACGACGCGAGACTATAGTTATGCGATAAACTTATCCGGTGTTATTACAAAAAAGTTAAATACGTATTGAATACTTGCTTTAAAAAGGGTTACGTATTAAATGCACCGCGCTCACCCGAGGCAAGTTCGCGTTATCCTTTTTCGCACGTCTAACCTAACGTAACCAAAGCGAGACAAAAGAGCCAGATGGCGAACATTCAGCGACCGCGGTGCATTTAATTCGAAACCTTTTTAAAGCAAGTATTCAAAACGTATTTAACTTTTTTTGTAATAACACCTATGATTTTGCAAATTCAACCTTACCGGAATGATTTAAAGTTGTTTTTACAAGGACGCAAGCGACGCGAGACTATTTAAAATGACTGCATAATGCACTCATTTTTGTGTGCCGGCTGTGTGGCGTTAAGTGTGCATTTACGGAAACTTTGTCGATCTCACACTTGCTTTTGACCAAGACGATGAATCAATAACAAGACAACGGATTAGACAACAAACAGGCAAGAGGACAATCGATTATATTTGGGATACCTGGCTATTTGGATTATGTATTTTTTTTTCGAACTGACTACGCTATTGCCCTTGCGAGGTTATCATAGCATCACCGGACTCCAATTGGAGGATGTCGGACCGACAGCCAAATGGCTTTTACAGACAGCGAACACATGATAGCGCGAGCTATCTATATTCTGGCGCCATCTCTTAACGATAAACATAAACGTTATTAGTGATATTCAGTTTTGTCTCGAACACTACCAATATCTCAATGAATATAAATTTCCTATGCGATTTTGAGGATTCCTTGATCTAGCTTTGAAATCGAAGGTCTAATGCAAATGAAATTATCATCTGTCCAATAAAAAGAACTTTCCAAGTCGGTTTATAAACGACGAATTTATCCGTGTTATTACAAAAAAGTTAAATACGTATTAAGTACTTTTTTTTTTTTTTTTTTCGAACTGACTACGCTATTGACCTAGCAAGGTCTTAACAGCTTCACCGGACTACCGTATTAAGTACTTGATTTAAAAAAGTTTCCTAATAAATGCACCGCGCTCGTCCGAGGCAAGTTCGCATTATCCTTTTCAACAAGTCTAACCTAACGTAACCAAAGCGAGACAAAAAAGCAAGATGGCGAACATTCACATCAACCGCGGTGAATTTAATATGAGACCTTCTTAAAGCCAGGGTTCAATACGTATTTAACTTTTTTGTAATAACACCGTATGTGTTTAACAAACATTAAAAAAAATACCCCCGAATTAATAACCTCATCCTTTTTGGAGTCGATTAAAAAATCATATTCACCGCTTGATTTTGACGGAACAAAAAAAAGCCACTCATTTGTTTCGCGTCGTTATCATCTAATTTACACTGTTAATAGGTCAGATTGAATAACAAAATTTAATAATGTTTACCACAGTAGAGTGGGCGTTGTATTAACGGAATGGATTAATCATTTGACCATTTCCTTCATATTAACCAAATAGAGATTAGGTTGAATGTTACTTTGCACTTCCGCTTGGAATTGTTTGGTCATCAATCTACAAACATAGTTTTAAAGTGAAAGAAAGAAGTGAAAAAATTTTTGGGTGTATTGAGCTGTATTTTTTTGCAGGAGATAAACTTATGATTTCGCGTCATGACATGCTAGTATGTATGAGCGATCGTATTGCGCTTGCGCAGCTTGCATCAGACTAGCGACGCGTAGTTATAGCAAGCAGCCTGCGTACATCTAATTTTTTTTTATGTCAAAAGGAGGCAAACGAACATGTGGGTCACCTGATGTTAAGTGATCACCACCGTCCAAAGACACTAGCAATACCATGGGAGTCACAAGTGCGTTGCCAGCCTGTTTATGGGGGAGGGGGAGGGAGTTGGTCCTCCAGTGCTCTCACTGACCGAACGAAACGCAACAATGCAAGCACTGTTGCTTCACGTCGGTGTTCTGTGGGTCGGGTGGTAGTACCCCGGGCGAGCCGACCCATTCGTGCTGAAACTAATAATAGCTACAGCGTGGCTCTACCACCTTGTATTGAGATGTTCAGCCCTTCATATGTTTGATTTAATTCCTAAACTGTATAAGAATGTATATAGTTATCGTTCGGAGTGCCAATAGATGTGAAAACCAGACCAATATTAATAATTAATATTTACATATTACGAAATTGGAATAATTCGTATTATTATAATTTTATTAAAAATTTCAAAAGAGAAAACAGTTGTTCTATTGTTTTTCAATTTTGTCGACAGTCGTCATGACTTGATCGAGGTTTTTTCTATGTATACAGATTAGAATGCCGTCAGTCGGTACCCGGCTATAGTAACTTTTAAGACCAATTTAGATTCCAAAGTTGTTTAGTCAGCTGTTTCCGTGACTCCTACGTAATGAGGGATACTGGAGTACATTCCGCCGCTGCGCTTTATCTATTATTTCCACAGTTTGTCAGAAGCCACGCCTGTTGATATTAAACCTTATCATGTTTGTATCAAAAGGATTGAGATAGCGAAACTGTGTCATTCAACTTTTATTGCCGCGAAAGTAAAATGAAATTTACCGGATAAGCGGTTAGGGGAAAACGGGTCACATTAAAGTCTGTTAATATAATGATGAAGACCACGAATCTACTGAATATTTTGTATCAATTAAAACATATTTGTTAAAAACATTGTTCTGTGTTTGGCGGGATTTTAGTCGGTCATGTAGTGGCTTTTATATTTTATTCATAATCTTGTGTTATTTGACTCTATATTTTGTAATATTGATGGCATTTTACGTAATATAGTTCGGTTATTGTGCATAAGTGAAGTGAATGAAAAATAATACCACGGGGATTGAAACTTTTAATTTGAATTTGAATTGAAACATGACACTTTTAATATTATTACCAACTCGACAATAGCAGTTATAATCAATAAATTAAAAGGGAATTATTAAAAAAAAACTTCGGTATATCAGCTACGGATTCTAGAACAAGTTATCCATAGAGAGGACACAAATATGTACACATTTTTACTTATCAAGTGATCTAAAGATTATAGGAATTTAATTTGACAAAATCCTAATACAACGTAATCTTAATCATTACATAGTATAAAACAAAGTCCTCTACCGCGTCTGTCTGTCTGTCTGTTCGCGATAAACTCAAAAACTACTGAACGGATTTTCAAGCGGTTTTCACCAGTGGATAAAGCGATTCTTGAGGAAGGTTTTAGTATATAATTTGTCAAGGATTTTTTTTATAATAAGGGCGGGACAACGTCTGCCCGGCCCGCTAGTTAATATCATAATTTGCAAATGTAATTTTGTTTGTTACGCTTTCCGCCGTAATTACTCAACCGATCACCATGTAACTTTGAGTACACGTTACTAGGAATACATAAAACGATATAGGGTATTCCATTCAAATAGAAGTAATAAAATTGGACTAATCTACATTAATGCAAGCGAAGCCACAGGCAAACGCTAGTGTTAATAGAAATGTGAAGGTAACTATTTCCGTTTATTACTTCAAAACAAAATCAACATATGTACTCTTATACCTGGAGATAGGACAAGCGATCCTTTTTATCTTCTTCATTACATCATTACATAGTTATTTATTACATAGTATAAAACAAAGTCCCCTAGCGCGTCTGTCTGTCTGTCTGTTCGTGATAAACTCAAAAACAACTGAACGGATCTCCATGCGGTTTTCACCAGTGTATAAAGTGATTCATGGGGAACGTTTTTTAGTATATAATTTGTCAAGGATTTTTTTATACTCAGTGCCGGACAACGTCTGCCGGGCCCGCTAGTTATATATATAAGTACATTTCTTCTGTACGTGTTTATATAACTAAACGGTTGGACCGATTTTGATGAAATTTTGTGTGCGTGTTCCAGTGGATCCGATAATGGTTTAGATTCACAACTGAACCCGGTAGGTGGCACTGCGGTTGAGTTTTAGATATTTTTTTTATTATCAAGGCAGGACAACGTCCGCCCGGCCCGCTAGTATAAATACAGAAATGCTAGTATATAAGCTAGTATTTAAACAGATCTCACTGATAGAACTACAACCAATTCGAGTTCAACTCTTACCATTCTTACGTTACTAGACAATCCGGTAGTGATGGTAATGTTTTCTAAAGAGTTATGCCGCCTCAGTAAATTCGATTAGAGTCCAACGTCCCCAATAGCAAAGACAGTCATATCTATTTTCGTCGATCATCAATTTAACTTCAATTGGTAGATACGAATATTTCAGATACCGCAACTTACAACAAAGAAGTGACGAAGCTAAGGAATGTGTTGAACGTACATATTTCCAATTTACTAAGCACATCGAATTATTTTTTTAGATCAATAAACTAACCGCAACTACAGACATTTTTATATTGCCTTAGTCGTATTCTTATTTATAATTTTTTTATTTGTCTACACCTTATATCCGTCCACCTTCATATTTAACCCTCTTCTTATTATATGAATTTCGACCCACAATTATGTTATTTTTATCATTACATAGTATAAAACAAAGTCCTCAACCGCGTCTGTCTGTCTGTCTGTTCGCGATAAACTCAAAAACTACTGAACGGATTTTTATGCGGTTTTCATCAGTGGATAAAGTGAGTCATGAGGAACGTTTTGGTGTGTAACTTGTCAAGTTTTTTTTTTATAATCAGGGCGGGACAACGTCTGCCGGGCCCGCTAGTTATATTATAAACTACCTTTTGCCCGCGATCGGTCGATCTATATTTCGGGAACAGTACATTTTTTGTAGAGTATAATGGTGTCCTATGTCCTCTTCTATACTCCTAATAAATGTGTATGAAAAATTTCACGATAATCAGTTGAGTTGTTATTGTATTTATAATATTAGGGTAGGATAAATAAACTATCCAGAATGATACAACTTTGTAGTTGTAGAGTCACGCTGAAGCTATTACTGGTGTCAGCATGAATGGATCGGCTCGCCCGGAATACTACCACCCGCGACCCACACAAAACCGACGTGAAGTAATAGTGCTTGCATTGTTGCATTTCGTTCAATCAGTGAGAGCGCCGGAGGATCCTCCCTTCTTCCCGCCCCCCAAACACAGGCTCGCCACGCCACGTCACGCACAACCACGCTCAAGTAAAAAATCTGTCGGCAAGCACTTGTTGCTGTGTTCCAGCAGCTGCACTTGAGATCCAGTACCTCTGTACGCTTGGCATATTTACCATCTTAGTCGTCATTTAACATCGGATGAGATTGTCGTCAAACGCTAAAAGCTATACAGAAATAAAAAAAACTGTAGGAGCAGCGAAAACAACAGAGAATAACATAGAGAAGTAGTATATCTATCGCCAGTCGCTGCCATCTCGGCAACCGATCTTAGCTGATTATGAATGGTGGCACGGATATGTTCGGATACAAAGCCTACCATCCCATTAAAATACTAGACATACATAGGCGGATCACGCTTATCACTGCACCCGATATAAGGTCATTATTCAATCAGACAGGATTATCATGACAGATAAGCGACAATGTAATACAATGCACTTTCGCTCTGATTAACAGTGTTATTTGGACAGTAAACATAAGCAAATCTAAGGAAAATGCTGGATACAAATACCAGAATACTCAGTTGTTACTAAGTACATACTTAGAGGCGTGACTATTAATATTCTTTAAACTAAATAATTATAAGTAAGAACAAGTCGTGTACCGAGGCAACGAAGTATAATGGTGTTATAAAAATAGCCTTTTTTGAACTTTGTCGAAACATTCGAATAATGACGTCTGTCTTCCAGATTCCACCTCCTTCATTGAGTGGTATGGTATTATAAAGAGCGCCGCGGTTCTCCGGTGTTCTATTCTAGACATTGTCAAGCGGATTGTGACTATAATTAGTATGTAGTGTCATTTTGTGATAGTGAGCCAAATTAATTTTTGTCTGTACAATTATAAAATTTCTTCTGACGCAAACAACGTCGAATTTACCGACAAGCTTAACAGTAATATTGGAGTTTTAATTGTCAAATTTTTAATTACAGTTGAAGTAAAACAAACACTGTAATTTAGGACACGATAAAACAAAATTATGCATAGTACTAAAAGAAGAAAACAGTATGATAACGGATTCATTATATCACAAACTATATAATTCTAGTATAAAATATATACAAAGGAAACACTCGCTTCAACTATTTAAAAATTGATAAAACTAAGTTCAGTTAGATATTAGAATTCAGTCGAAGATCGAGTCAACGCGACTTCTCGAGTACCAATACATACTAATTGCAAGACGGCAGGCAACCTTGACGCTGAGGTCACTAAACTGATGCTGTATTATGACCTTTAAATTTACGTGTGAAAATTACGACTAACAATACATTTAGTACGGGAAATATGTAAACTATTTAATAGTACTACCATATTTAATAGTAAACCATAATTCATTTTGACATTCAATAAGACCAAAGAGAATAATAATGATTTCAGTGGTTTCATAAATTTATTAAAGATATATTATTTATCAATTAACTATTAATGTATATTATGAATTTACATATAATCATTACATAGTATAAAACAAAGTCCCCTACCGCGTCTGTCTGTCTGTCTGTTCGCGATAAACTCAAAAACTATTGAACGGATCTTTATGTGGTTTTCACCAGTGGATAAAGTGATTCACGAGGAACGTTTTGGTATATAATTTGTCCAGGATTTTTTTTATAATCAGGGTGGGACAACGTCTGCCGGGCCCGCTAGTATTATTATAAAATTAACATACAATTTGACCAGTTAATTTCCATAGGGCATATAAGGTATGGAACGTAAGACATGTTAAAAATATTGAATGTAGGACAAAAAATGGTAATTGTCTTTTTCATTTACATGTGTGTATATGTTGTGTGTCATTCAAGCAGTAATGTGTGTAATGTATATTTTAATTAATTTAATATGTTTTTAATGCATTTTCTATAAAAAAAATGGCTTTGTGCATTTCTCCTCCATATAAACTAACTATACCAAATTTCACGTTCATCCGTTCGCGCAATTCGCTTGAAAAGGAGTACAAAGTTTTCGCTTCAGGTATTAATACATAGATATGTTAGTGTATTAAATCGTATTCATAATACAATTTCGTTACACCGAACACCATGCAAATTGGCATACCTTACTTATGTTTCTCACAAAGGGTTTATACATTCCATCCTGTTCTAACTAATATTATAAATGTGAATGTGTTTTTGTTTGTTAGGCTCTCGAGTTTTAACTACACGATTGATTAATGAGTATTACGAAACTTTGCATACACATTTTCAGGTAATATTTCTTTATCCAGAAAAAAATGTATTGTTTCCGAGCGAAACCGCGAGCCAAAGTTGCTATTCGATGACATAGGAGTGTATAAACTTCTATACCGTTCAATAGATCGCTATAAAAATTAGTATTATCGTATTATATTAAAATTAGGACAATATATTCAGCTATATTTAACGCAACTATCTATTTACAACACTAGTTTTGCTTACGGCTTTCCTCGCGGTAATATAGAATTGATATATCACTCGGGAACAGTAATTTTTTTCTGGGTGAAAGTTACCCTATGTCCTTGCGTATACACTTGACGACATGTATGCAAAATTTCCTGATGATCGGTTGCGTAGTTAAGGCGTGAAAGCGTAACAAACAAACAAACAGACTATCGCATTTATAATATTAGGATATACAATGATGACAAACGTGTGTGGAGCCGCAGGCACAGCTTGTATAGCATACTATAAACGGCTGAAATACAAGAGTCGTGATCTGCATACAATGCGCACTCATTATTATAAAATCTTCATTACTATCATCAAATTTATAAGAAATTTACTCATTTTATTAGGATAAACTAAATATACCGCTAAGGAATGTATCGAGTGTAAGCATTAGAGCAATTATGCACAACGTTATCGAAGGTCACAGCCGAGCATGGTTATTATTACGACATACAAATATTTCGAACATTACAACACATTACAGTCCTATTTAGGTTCATTCACACGCTAAGTTACACTTTACTAATATTGAGCCCCCATACGGCCTCGCTGTCTCCCACATTACCTAATTAAGGGTTTCATGGAATAAGAAATTTTGTTAGTATTCCGTAGTTTGGAGTCACTCATCTAGATGACCATTGATAAACCATAAACACATTCGTGGGAACAAGTGCCACATATGCCCAATTAAAGTTTCACCGGATGGACTAACAAAATAACTATATTGAATATTAACATTCGATTTGAATAAACTCATTAAGTAGGTAGAGCGAATGAACCAATATTGTAAAAAGTTAAGCCTTTGGCAGTATCCTTAGTCTGCCTTTGCCTTTAATAGTTTATTTATAAACACGCTTTATCTTGTAATATTGGTGGAATCTTGCGTAATATAACTTGATAATTATACATAGATAATATAGATTGAGAATAATAACATGAGAGATAAATTAAATCCTGATATATTCCAAAAAGTTCCTAAGAAGTTCTAACAATGCGGCCACCATTTTGTTAGGACACTGATGTCATCATAAGAGACTCTATTAAGTGGAATAACGATTCATTTGATAGTGTTAGTAATAGTCTTCAATAATAATTATTTGTTGCCAAAATAGGAAATGTGTTTCCTGCGTGATTTGTGTTTTTATTACTTAGACCATCAATGACGAATTGAAAACTAGGTTCTGTATTTATGTTATAATTGATGTCATTTTGTGGGCACAATCGATAAAATAACAACGGAAAGCATTTGAAAAAAGGAATATCATATACCATTTCCTTTACTGGTTATAAGTAAAAGACGCGGTCGATTGTTTTGTCATGTTTTTAGAAGTTATGCTTTCGAATATTCCTTTAATGAAAGAAACACATCGTGATGGAACCATAGCATGTTGGTAGGGCTTTCTCTAAATCCGCCTGGTTTTTTACCACCCTTGAGTTGAAAGTGTCGCCAAACACCTAAAGGCGTGTTCCGGCAGCTACATTTGAAAGCCAGTCACCTTCTAGGTTTACCGTGTTACCATTATAGACCACATCGACAATTTAACATCGGCTGAGATTGTGATAAAATGCCAAAATCTATAAAGTATAAATAAAAAAAATAGGTTGTGTGTTAAGTCGGTTTACGGACGATAAATTTACATCATAAGAAAACATTGAAGAAAAATTGCATACTTTTATGAATTTAATTATTCTATATAAAGATAGATGCGTCACAAACCGAACGCGCCTCTCTATCGCTTGTTCCACGCTCTCGCTTGCACGCTCGGCTCAGACGGAAAATGACAATGAGTCAAGCTTTTTCGTGCGAGCAGCCGGCGTTCATCGATTTATAAGACGTTATCACTTCAAAAACCAAACATAGTGTAAACAATGAATTCGACAAGCTGCAGTCAATCGAAATAAACAAAATAGCTTTAGAATTTCGTAGACATAAATTCCTGTTTATTTTAATTTAATACAGGTAATTTTAGAATGAATGAATAACGCATATAACAGTATTATAAATGTTATACGGATGAAATATAATATTAATCATCGACTGCGACAATGGAACGGCTGTAAATTTGCTCGCGTATGCACAAAATCCCCTTTCGGAAAACCACACAACAACTGACATCGGCGATTCAACCTCCTTCATAACAATAACATGACGTAATTACGTGTAATCATATGTGAACAAACCCGACAATACGAAAACTTTACGTTGTTCAAGTCAATATTGTCTCTGGTGCAGAGTTAAGTAATCCGTAACCACATTCGATTTTGACATTTGAAATTGGAACTTCTAGAGATGTCTTACTAAAGGACAACACTCTAATGACAGGCAATTTAAAACGTTTAGGAGTTTTAACACTCTCACCTGATGTTACGAGACAATTAGACGTAGAGTACGTTAAACCTTAATGGAAAGCAATTTTGATGTATTTCTATCTACAAGATTTAACCGAACTGGAGAACTATGGCATAGGTAACTAGTTATACTGAGTCTCTCTCATGATTATTTTTCTTAACTTCTTGCCAACAACATATTTCCAATAGATGTAGCACAGTTATTCCATTGTTTTGATTTGCACCTCTGTCGGCAATCCCCATGACCGCTTACATTTTTTTCTCAATAATGGCCTTGAGGCCATCTCTTTTCCACAGTGTTTGAGCAATAATGAAAAAAATTAACAAAAATAATTAAAAACTGCCGTCAATTAATCCAAGTAGAACATACAGTTCCTATGAAGCAACTTAACCCTTTTCACGAAAGAAGTCACAGGTTAGTCTTCTTTCTATACATATAACATACAATGCAAATCTAACGTGTCTATACTTTTTAGGTTTTATTAAAAATCTAATTGTTACAGGTGTCTAGAAATAAGTAATCAAATACATTTCAATCATTTTTAGAAATGTCTGTCTGTCTGTCTGCTTGTTTGAACACGCATCACTACTAAAGTACTGCGTTCATGATAAACCCTTTTCAAGAAAATCATAAAGCATATCTTCGAGTAACATTTAGTCTTTGCTTCATTAAAATCGGTTCGGTTTATCAAAAGACATTACATTCAGATGATTTTATTAGTCACTGTTTTGTATTCCGGTTCCACGCGGAAGAAGTCGCGGGAAAAGCTAGTGGCAAATAAAAACACGCAAAGAATTTTACAACGTAAATCAGCTAGGGTTGTTAAAACAATTTAGTTGGGTAATTCGTTTCACATCTGCAAAGAAACTAAAGTTTTTTGTCTACGCATAACCCTGGGAACTACCGAGTTATTATATTAGACTCGCACCTTACAACTGCCAATAACGTAATACT
This sequence comes from Antheraea yamamai, assembly GCA_036509395.1. NCBI lineage: Eukaryota > Metazoa > Arthropoda > Insecta > Lepidoptera > Saturniidae > Antheraea > Antheraea yamamai. The sequence continues at coordinate 4,282,396 of AP028439.1, read as the reverse complement.
CGTACGTTGCGAAGAAATCGATAGAAAAAGCATAAAATACGGAACACAATGTGTACACGAAGAGAAATCATGTATTACGTAGAGCACCCAATTTTTAGTCGACAACTGTAATTAATGATTACATATGATGGGATTATAAATTGTACTGTTACAATAGTACATAGTTGTAGGGATTTTCTCCAGTGCCCGTCTTGTCAGCTATCTCCCTCGAGTTGAAATTATGTAGCTATAGGTGTATTAAAGCTATAGGTGTATTAAATATAGGTGTATTAAAGGTGTAACCAGTTACTCCCAAGATTTAGCATGTCACCATAACTTAAAACCATCATAATCATCAGCCTGTAAAAGCCCACTGGAGAGCCATAGGTCTCTTCCCGAAGAAAAGTATGGGCATAATCACCACGCCAGCCCACGACGTATTGGCAATTTTAAACTCTGAGAAATCCACAGTTCTATGTTTTCCCACATACAGTAATACTATACAAACGTTTCTCAGGTTCAGGTTTCCTCACTATGTTTTCCTCTACCGTCAGCTGACAGTGTTACCAACTTAAATTAGTAAATGTACCCGAAATCCAAAAAAATCGTTGGTACAAGCTGGGGTTCGAACCTGCGGACATCGACATGATATTCCACCGGTCAAGCCACTAGACCTCCACGACTCCAATCTTAAATGTTGCCATTTAATGCTTCCTTTGAAGAGATTTCCTTTCTAGTTTCTGACGACCTTTTATTGGATTATACCCTGAATCCATACACCATTAGAAACTGTATGAATGTTTATTCTAAAATTTAAAGAATTCCGATAAAAATATTTCAAGCTAGTCTACTTCACACCTATTTAATTTTGGAACTGGAAAGGACTTATTTCCATTAGTTTTGGTCAAGCACATCAGTTGCTGTACAACCGCGGATTTGGGGAAAAATAAACAGGGTACCTGCTTCTGGCTGGTATTTGAAAGGACACCAAATTCATGCTCACAATAAAACTTGCTTTACTAAGAGGCTAGAGAATTCAGAGCTTGTCTTAGTATCGATTATTCTTCGGTTTTAGAACGGTTTTAATCAAGGACAGTAGTAGCTATACATCCACGGCTTTAAGGGAGAATAACCATGTTACCTGCCTCAGGCTGGTATTTGAAGGCACACCAATTTCACATTGATAAACTTGCTTTACTAATGCCCGGTGTCTGAGATACTCGGTTAAACTACCAATAGTTATTGACTCAACAAAGTTATCCATAAGATAAACTGTCAAATGGCCCTTTGAGTTTTACTGACATTTATCGTATGATTGCGTGTTCAGAAATGCAATTTGACAAGTTATCGAACTGATAACGGTATTGAAAAGATAAACTATAATTAAAGTACCTCAGAAACCGGGTATTAGACTTAAAGAGTTCAGAGCTCGTGCAGAAGTGCTATCGATTAAATATTGATTTTGGAACACATTTTAAGCTTCTTTTTAAACGCATAGTGTATATGATGTCTCTGCCAGAATACCTCTCGCCCCATTTGGAAATTTTTAACACTGGAGAAAAGGAATGCCGATATCGATATTTAGCTGATTCAGACAATCTTAGAGCCAAGACTGTTACTAAACGTAAAGGCAATTTGTGGAAACATATACACGATATTATTATTCGAGCCACATGTTTTGAAATAAATGGCAAACTCGTATGATAATATTATCACAAAATAAGAAACGTAACGTGTTTTGACACGACGTCCTATTTACACAGTTGCAATGGCAGACTCGAGACACATAGCAAACTATTATAACTCATAACGTTTATACGATACGAACGATATCGATATATATAACGAATCGATACGATACGAAGTTAAAAATATCTGAACAAAATAAAATCTATAAAACTGATAATATGAGTTCTCCTACATAATGAAAACGAATCAGGTACATCCATTAGTGTGTCAAATCTTTTAACAAGAACGGATTACATTTTTTTTTAAGAAACCTACTTCGAATGCTGATTCATAAGTAATATATTTCATATTTGAACACATCAGTAACCAACACACGTACATACAGTTACACTTACATTTTTACGTTTTAAATACAACTAGCGGGCCCGGCAGACGTTGTCCCGCCCTAATTATAAAAAAATCCTAGACAAATTATATACCAAAACCTTCCCCATGAATCCCTCTATCCACTGGTGAAACCCGCATGAAAATCCGTTCAGTAGTTTTTGAGTTTATCTCGAACAGACAGACAGACAGACGCGGTAGGGGACTTTGTTTTATACTATGTAATGATATTACTAGCTTCTGCCCGCGACTTCGTCCGCGTGGAATAGTTACTTTGGGCTAACGCAAACTTTAACTCGCGACTTCGTTTACGTAGAACGTAAAACTATTTTTTTAATAATACGTACGTTAACCCCAATTTTAAAACATTCTTTATTGGTGCTCCGCCCCTACTGATCTTAGCGTGATATATATAGCCTTCCTCGATAAATGAGCTATCTAACACTGATATAATTTTTCAAATCGGACCAGTAGTTCTTTAGATCAGCGCGTTCAAGCAAACAAACTCTTCAGCTTTATAATATTTGTATATATAGATTAGTATAGATTCTTCTGTCCGTGTGTATGTGACTGAACTCCTCCTAAACGGCTAGACAGATTTTCATGAAAATTTTTGTGTGTTCAGGTGGTTTCAAGAATGGTTTGGATTCCCAATTGTACCCGGTCGGTGGCGCTGCGGTTGAATTGTAGGATTTTTTTTATTATCAAGACACCGAACCCGCGAGTATACTATAAGAGTGCAATATCGTTGTCTTACAACTGAGGTAAACTGATGCCTGCCGCGACCTATTCTGGAGACATCTGTTGCCTCTATAATAGACTCTTTAATATACGGTACTCTATGTATAAATGGAGAAAAAAATTCGATACTTTCCATCCTGACTTTACAGAGAGACACGAAGATGAGATCGCATGAATAAGTTAGTACTTTAAGCGACACTCAATGGGAAAAGCTAGTATATATATAGAAAATTATAACAATATATAAGTAGTCCGGTGAAACTGTTAAGGTCTTGCTAGGTCAATAACGTAGTCAGTTCGTGAAAAAAAAAACAATATACCGATAACAATTATAATCGAATGGGTATAAGACTTAAATAGACATATATATTTAGGATTTTCTGTGGAATACGGTGCGAGAAAGAGAAGTGCAATTGGAAAGAGATATAAATATAAACACATCCTTCATTCTTCGAACCGCGAAATTCCTACACAGGGTTTTGAGCATTTTCTATTATGAGGGTATTAACTTGAATGTTTTTCGCTCAGTGGCTTAGCAGAGTCGCGCATGGCTTCTGAAGAGGCTTCTGAAGTGGCTTAGTTGACACTGTATTCGCACACAACCTAAATAGACGTAAATTCGAATCCTTACGGCTGAGTCGGGAATTTCGGTGAAGGAAAAAATGGTCATCAAACCATAACAGGGTAGAGCCTTTTTAGGACCGCCTCGCTAGCTACTAATCCAAAATATATCGCCAAGTACCTGTCGGTGTATTCCGGCACCAGCACTTGAGAGCCAGTTCCCCTGTAGGTTTAGCTCCATCTTAGATCACCTCGCCATTTAACATCAGATGAGTTTGCGATCAAACTCAAAAGCCTATAACGTATTAAAAAAAAAGAACCCTAACTGTTGAACTTTACAGAATGTGCAAATTTTTTGCAGAATTCTAAGCCACAGATCTGCTACGATACTAATGACTATTGCTTAGCGTCCCTTTACGGGTTGAAAAGGCGGGCCTTATTAGCAACTCGAAACCGCGACTGTCTGCTGTTATCGAGAACAACAATCCGCGAGCCGCGGCCCTCATTTGTCACCAACATTTTAAATAGCTCAACTCCAGAGCCCTCGAGTGCAACGGGTTAATAATGAGACCGCGAGAAGTGTCATTATTGTAGAAAATATTCGTACTTACAGGTGTGTACTACCCACCGTTTCAAACTGCATACAGTTTGTATATGAAAGTTTCGTAATAAAGTCACATTTGAATGTATAATAATATTAGATAGTATTAGAATGGATAACATAAGAACATTCTCCATTAATAAAATTTAATAAATTTGGATTAAGAATAGTGTAAATTAGAAATAAATGTATATTTTTGTAAAAAGTGACTAAAGTATTAACAGTGACGCATCGCATGTTAATATCAGCACCTCCAGATATCAGTATTTTTATCATTTTTTTGTCACTTTTTACAAAAATATACATTTATTTCTAATTTACACTATTCTTAATCCAAATTTATTAAATTTTATTTTCTGTTTTTTAGTAGGATTTTATATGAAAGCGTGTTTTTTTAGTTTTGTTAAACTATTATTTATTTTTAATTTTTTAATTAAAAAAAAAAATACTTTTTTTTCGGATTATTGCATTGTCATCGACCTTTGACAGGTGTGCAAAGTTTGAATTAAATCTGATCGTTCAAAGTAGGACAAAATGGAGCTCAAAGGGGTCGGTTACATACATACATACAGGTGAAGCTAATAAAAACGTGATAATAAAAACGAATTAGATGTGCCAACTTCTTCGACGATTGATCGAAACAGTATTAGAATTATAGTAAGAACAAGCTGTGCCCACATCTTCGTTCGCGTGGAATATATTGGAAAAAACAATCTTTCGTTTACCGTGTCTTAGATATTCTGTATACATTATATAATATCCTGTTTTTGTAAGAGATTTAATGGCATTTTCTTACCTACTGGTTTTTCGTTCTTAACTCGAGCCGCCATTTAAATTACAATAACTTTTGATAGAGTGGAGTGGATTTTAATGAAACAATGACTAAATGTTATTCGAGTATATGTTTTCTGATAGTATTCCTCACTTACTTACATCATGACAGTTGCGAGCTTCTATAAATGCGTCAGTATGCATTAATTTTCGATTGACTGAAATATTAGCTCTCCGCCCCGGTTTCGCACGGGTGTACTAAAGAATAAAATGACACCAAATCTTCCGTTTACAGTACGGGCATGTAATTAAGTTAAATGACAACTGAAAAACGTAGTCCGGTGAAACTGTGAAGACCCGCCAGACCAATAGCGTGGTCAGTTCGAAAATAAAAAACAACTGAAAAACTGAAAGTAGATCTGTCAATATTTTTGACTCTCTCTGTCTCACTCACTCAATCTCTTTTTATACCATTTTTTTAACCCAAATTTTTTACATTTCCGTATGATATCTCTAACATAAAACAAAGTCTGGAGATTACAAACGCAACAAAAAAATGAATTAGCAAAATAGGTGGAGCCATTCTAAAGTGATGTGTTTACATACATTTGGAAATTTATTTTTTTGGTAACCAATCTTCTAGATTTTTACTACTATTGTTGAGTAGGCAACATTACAATTTGTTTGTGTTAACTTCAATGTTCTAACAAGATATTGGCTCCCTTGTTAGAACTTTCCAAGGAGTTTTTGTTGCATCTCAGAATTCATGCTACGTGGTATTATTTTCTATATCACTTGTCCACAATAACCGAAGCATATTACTTAAAATACCACCGATATTACAAAATATAGAGTCAAATAACACAAGATTCTGAATAAAATATGAAAGCCACTACATGACAGGCTCCGCCAAATATTTAATTAGTTGATTTTTATTTATTTATGTATAACCTCTTTAGTGATGATCTCTACTCAGAACGACTGTTTGACCACAGACTAATGTGCGTCATTCAGTATGACCATAAACAATGATAATTTTATTTGTTTAATTTGTAACAAATATGAAATAATGCAAGGAAATTTTGATTTCGTCATATATCTTGAAGAGGCCTTTTTAGACGTACAAAACTTTTCCTTATGTATTAATATACTAGCTAATACCCACGACTTTGTCTGCGTCGTTTATTATAATAAAAACATATTTTATGTACAGAGGTAAAAAAAAATTGCTTGTCTGTAAAGTCTGTTTACGGACAATAATTTTACGTGATAATGTCATAAGAAAACCTTTAATGAAAAATTGCGTACTTTTATGAATTGAATTATTCTACGTATAGACAGATGCGTCACAAGCCGAACGCTTAGGCCGATCGCGCCTCTCTATTACTTATTCCGCGCTGTCGCTTGCACGCTCGGCTCAAACGGAACGTGATAACAAGTCATGCTTTTTTGTGCGTGCAGCCTGCGTTCATCGATTTATAAGACGATATCACGTCAAAAACAAGGAGGCAAGAAGACGCACATCGCTGAAATCGTAGTGCGCATTTTTTTTTTATATCATTGGACGCAAACGAATAGGTGGGTCACCTGATGTAAGTGATCACCACCGTCCATAGACACTTGCAACACCAGGGGAGTCACAAGTGCGTTGCCAGCCTGTGTGTGGTGGGGGGGGGGGGGGGGGGAAGGGAAGGGGAAGGGGAAAGTGGAAGGGGAGGGGAGGTGGGTCTCCGGCGCTCTCACTGACCGAACGAAACGCAACAATGCAAGCACTATTACTTCGCGTCGGTTTTCTATGAGAGGGTGGTACTACCGCGGGAGAGCCTACCCATTCATGCTGAAACCAGTAATAGCTTCAGCGTGGCTCTACCACCTACCAAATCTTAGTTTCTAAAAACTTTAATTACATCTCATGAAATGAAGATATCGTAATATTATTTAGTACCAAAATCATGTAACTAGAAAATATTTAAGTATGAAGGTGGACGGATATAGGAGTAAAGGAATATCGAAAAAGGTACGGATGGATTGCGTGAAAAATTATATGTGTATAAAAGGTGTGAATACTGAGATGACATCTGAAAGTAGAGAGTGGAAAAGGAAAACATGTCCCGACCCTACTTAGGTGAGATAAGGGTAAGACGAAGAAGTACCAATTGTCTAAGAACTAAGAAGTAAAAATTGGTGTGATGGAAAGTTGATAATGAAAAATCTATGCAGTAGTTTTTAAAGAGTGTTCCAGATTTCCTCTTTTTTGGCGGCATAACATTCATTATGTCGCCGACTTGAAAATAAATACCATAATATTTAAATTATAGTAAGTTATTAGATCATAAACTATTTATCACTACATATTATAAAACGAAGTCATCTGCCACGTTTGTCTGTCTGTCTGTCTGTTCGAGATAAACTCAAAAACTACTGAACGGATTTTCATGCGGTGTACTGTCACCAGTAGATAAAGTGATTTATGAGGAAGGTTTTGGTATATAATTTGTCAACGATATTTTTATAATCAGGGCGGGAAAATGTCCACCAGGCCCGCTAATTAAAGCTAACTAACAAAGTATCGTGAAAATCGAAGTTAATTAAATATTATTTTACACTTTTCAGTTCATACTTTTTTTTAATGCAGTTCATTTTTCTTTTTATATTTATAATAGGTAAATAATATATAGATAAAACAGCAGTACAGTAAATTGGTGAACTACTTGATTTTAATGACTTAGTGTCGAGTACTGGCCAGTGGGTTGCACGAAACCTTGCTCCGAATGCTAAGCACAGTCAAAAACAACGACCGCCCAAACTTTCACTACACCATTAACATATTATAACAACACAGCACGTGCCATTTACGCCTCTCTATTCGTATTACCGTAGAACCAAAGTGCGCATTCGAGACGAGAAAGCATGTGTAGATTTAAAAAAATATATATTTTTTTACAAATACCTAGTTTGTAAATTCGAAACAATTCGAATACATTTCTACTTATTTTTGTCTAGTTTTGAATTCTCTTTGGTAACTTAAAATGTGAATAACCTAAAAATGTATTTCTTTATTTAGAATTATGGATAATTAAACAATTAAAAGTTCGATGAATAATAGAATAACAATAATAAGAAGATAGAAAAACCTAAAACGCATTGATAAAACTAAGCACTATTAATAATCTTGATAAAGCAAATTATGTAACATGAAATATTGATAAGCATTTGTAAAAAAGAATAAAAGAAATAGTACAAATGGATTCATCTATAAAAATTAAATTAAACGACTCTGTACTTCATAGGTTTCAGCATTTGACCACAATCTCACCTAATGTTAAATGACCGGCTTTCAGCCAACAGATTTTCAACTCCATAGTGTAAGTTAGTCAAGCAAACTTAGAAAAAAACCCTTTCACCGTGCTATAGTTTCATTACGATGATTCCCGTAAAAAATCCAGCTCATTCGCAAGGATACGAACCTGCGTCTACCCGCTAGCTAATTAGTAAGCGTAGCTAACTACTAAGCTAACTAGAAACTAATAAGCTAACTAGTAACTACTAAGCTAACTAGTAACTACTAAGCTAACTAGTAACTACTAAGCTAACTAGTAACTACTAAGCTAACTAGTAACTACTAAGCTAACTAGTAACTACTAAGGTAACTAGTAACTACTAAGCTAACTAGTAACTACTAAGTTAATTAGTATCTACTAAGCTAACTAGTAACTACTAAGCTAACTAGTAACTACTAAGCTAACTAGTAACTACTAAGCTAACTAGTAACTAATAAGCTAACTAGTAACTACTAAGTTAACTAGTAACTACTAAGCTAACTAGTAACTACTAAGCTAACTAGTAACTACCAAGCTAACTAGTAACTACTAAACTAACTAGTAACTACCAAGCTAATAACCGCTAGCCACTAATCCATCATTTACAAAGCTGACGACTCTCTGTAATACTCGGTACAGACAATTTTGTTATTTCAATGAATAACAATAATACATGATTAATACTAAAGTTTATTTTGTACGATTCGTATTATATTACTAAATGGAAATTTATTAGTAATATTCAATATATAAATGTTTCCTGTTTGTAATTTCAATAATGACAACAGTTCACAATTTTATTTAAAACGATAATAGCGGAAAATCTATACTAATATTATAAAACTGGAGGGTTTGTTTGTTTGAACGCGCTAGTCTCAGGAACATCGATTTGAAAAACTCTTTTAGTGTTATATACCTGATTTAGCCAGGAAGGCTACATGCTATATATCATCACGGTAAGACCAACAGGAACGGAACACCAATGAAGAATGTTTCGAAAATCGGGTTTTCTTTTTCCTTTTGAGAGCTGTCGTTGCGTGTTAGCATTAGCCCAAAGCAACGAAGTCGCGGGCAGAAGCTTGTACACTGTAACTTCGGAATTCGACTTCCACACAAATCCGCGGACGGTCACTAGTATATACTTACATGGTAATTCTTTTTAACTATGGAAACGTTTAAGTAAATAATAAACATATGGCACATCGTATACAGACACTACGACAATACTCTTGGCTTCAAGTTACTGTTTCAAATGATTTGTCACTGTTTTTCGGTTAAAAGAAGGTCACTTTATAGGAGCAAGTAACGATAAATTATTTTAATTATCATTTGGTAATTTTTTATCAATATTTATCAAGAAAAATAAAGGGTTCCGACAGAGGTCGTTAAATTTAGTTTTTATATGTTTTGTAAGTTTTAGCATTAGACCACAGTTTAATTTGGTGATTTGACGTTGTGTAATAAGAATAAGGTGAACACGATAAACCTGGAGGAAATACTGTCTCTCAAATGCAGTCCCCGGTACAAACCAACTGGTGCTTGGCGGAATCTTTTCAACTTGAGGGTGGTAGCCAGCCAGGCGGATTTAAAAAAAGCCTTAGCATCATGCCGTGGTTTCATCACGATGCCTTCCTTCATCGAAAGCTTCGACTCGGTTGCTAAGATTCGAACCTACGTCCATTGACGCGGTATCTGAACAGGCTGTAAGCCATCATTTAGTTTCAGCTAGATGAAAATTAATACTACTAACGTTCATTCGCGTCATCGCGAGTAATTGTTTAGACCAAGAGTGGAAATTTAAATTTACATTATCGCTGATATTCACTCAATATTGCTATCGCTTTGCTCTTACAAAACTCATAATTAAATGAAGAATTAATATTATTCAATAATTAAAAAAACGATCAGTTTACGATGTTGTTGGACATTTTAATGTAATTGTACCTAAACCGAGCGTTTTATTGTCGCAACCGCAGTCAGATTTTCTCCCTGGTGTAATGATTTGTATATTTATAATTAATTTTAATGATTTAATATGGACTTTATAATATTTGTATCAGCTAAAATGATATTCAAATTATTTAAACATCTACTTCCGGTACCGCTACAATACGTCCGTTACGCGACCGGAACTTTAACACTAGCGCCACCCTATTAGAGAGTTCGGCCTATAAAATTCAAGACGTCGTTAATCGGCCATTCATTGATACGTCAAAGTTATTGTAGGGCGAAGCTCTGCTCGGATAATTAGTCAGTGCTCACAGAGTATTAATTAGATTTCCTGATAAACCGACTATACGTCTGTTTATTACACTAGCAACAGTAACATCATCATCATCAGCTTGCAAGAGACCCACTGCAGGGCCATATGCCTCTTCCCGAAAGAAAGTATGGGCATAATCACGGCACCAGCCCGCGACGTATTGGCGATTTCAAACTCTGAGAAATACAGTTCTTCCCACATTGAGTAGTACTACAAGAAGACTTCTCAGGTTCAGATTTTCTCACGATATTTTTCTTCACCGTCAGCTGATACTATTACCAATTTCAATTAGTAAATGTATGCGAATTTCGAAAATTCTTTGAGACATGCTGAGATGTCGAACCTGCGTACATCGGATTGATATTTCACCGGTATATATAAGATGTATAATCCGAATTTGCCATTTTAAAGCCGATATTCAGCCATTTCTGCTATCATTTCGCTCTTGCGAAACACTTGACTAGTAGGGGACGTACCATCTCGTCATATCCTTTATTTTTATTTACTGCGTCTCATACATACTTCCTGTATAGATTTTCGCAACACAGTTATAAATATAGCGGACACGGTTTTAAAATATATTAACGTGCGTTAAACACAATTAACACTCGGACTCACGATTGAGTTGATTGCCCTTAGCATAACGGAAGGAATTCAAACATGATAGAAGAAAAGTCACGCGTTATGCCTTATAAGTAACTTGACGAACAATGTGTTAAAAGAAATGCAAAATAATTTTAACTTTTACCAATAGCTTATTTCGTAACACGGTAATTTTTACATTCACAAAAATTAGCTCCGTCAGGGCTGTTTAAAAAAAGTCTCATTAAATTTTTAACATATAATACACATAAATGCTACCAACAATGTAGCGGATTTTTTTTCGACTGACTACGCTATTGGCCTAGCATGGTCTTAACAGCTTCACCGGACTACAATGTAGCGGATTGTTGGTAGTATTCTCGACTACTTTTTATAGACATACATTAAATTATCAAGAACTAGCCTCTGCCCGCGACTTCGTCCGCCTAGAATATTTACTTTGGGCTAACGTTAACACGCAGCGGAAACGCTGAAAAGGGAGAAAATACCCGATTTTCAAACATTTTTCATTGGTGCTCACTCCTATTGGTCTTAGCGTGATTCTATATAGCCTATGACCTTCCTCCATAAATGAGCTATATAACACTGAAAAAGAATTTTTCAAATCAGACCAGTAGTTCCTGAGATTACCCCCTACAACATCACAAATACACAACTTTACCTCTTTATAATATTACTAGATAACCCGTGTTCACTTCGTTGGGTGGTAATAGGGATTATCAAGCTACAACTTTTTTCTAGAACTCAATCATATATCTCTCATCGCTAAGGCAGCATTCGTAAGAAACCTTTCGTTCGACCATTTTTTCCCCGACGCCCCAGATATTACCCCCTACAACCTCACAAACTTTACCTCTTTATAATAATAATAAAATTAATTAATAGCTTCTGCCCACGACTTCGTACGCGTGAAATAGTTATTTTGGGCTAACGCGCAGCGGAAGCTCTCAAAAGGAAAAAAACCCAATTTTAAAACATTCTTCATTGTTGCTCCGCTCCTATTGGTCTTAGCGTGATGATACATAGCCTATAACATTCACAGATAACGTGGCTTTCTAATGGTAAAAGAATTTTCAAAATCGGTTTTATTACTTCCTGAGATTACCCCTTATAACGTCAAAACGTCACGAACTCACAAACTATACCTCTTCTTAATATTATATAGATAGTAATTATAATATATATGTATTGGGAGGATAGATTTTACTAATATCCTGAATATTAGCCTGTAACTTTAAAATTACCTATAATCAGCTAAACGTGCCTATACATAAATATGTACATACTTAGTCTGGCCATAAATACTGTTACAATTAAAAATAAACAAAATATTACATTTGAATTTGGAATCTGTCTTTTTTATATGATTATTCATTGAGTTTTCTCATTTTGGCGCCAATACATTGTACAATATTTTGCGATATTAAAATGGAGTGGGGTGATAAAGAGAACCGTATCGCTGTGATAGCATTACACAAAGTAGGTATGGAGCCAAATGCAATATTTAAAACTCTCCATACGCTTGGTATAGTAAAATGTTTGTGTACCGGGCTATTAATAGGTACAATTAGACTTCCTCTGTTTGTGACAGAAAAAGATCTGGCCGTTCACGTAGTCTTCGTACGAAAAAGGTGGTCAAAGCAGTAAGAATTCGAAGAAATCCTGTCCGAAAGCAAAAGATTTTATCTCGGGAGATGAAGATAGCACCTAGAACCATGTCGCGTATTTTAAAAGATGACTTAGGATTTGCAACATATAAGAGACGTACTGATCATTTCTTAACCGATAATTTAAAAAAGAATAGGGTGGTAAAATCGAAACAACTACTGAAGCGGTACGCAAAGGGAGGTCACAGAAAAATGTTGTTTACGGATGAGAAAATTTTTACAGTTGAGCAACATTTTAACAAACAAAATGACCGTATTTATGCTCAAAGCTCTAAGGAAGCTTCCCAATTAGTCGACAGAGTACAACGTGGGCACTATCCGACTTCAGTGAAGGTTTGGTGCGGTATTAGCTATGAAGGAATGACTGAGCCATACTTTTGTGGTATGGGTAAAGGTATGAAAATATCGGCACAAGTGTATCATCAAGACACATTCTTGAGAAGGTAGTGAAGCCCCTTAACAACACCATGTTCAATAACCAAAAATGGTCCTTCCAGCAAGACTCAGCGCCGGGTCATAAAATTCGGTCTACGCAGTCTTGGTTGGAAACGAACGTTTCGGACTTCGTCAGAACTGAAGACTGGCCGTCGTCTAGTCCCGATCTTAATCCGCTGGATTATGATTTATGGTCAGTTTTAGAGAGTACGGCTTGCTCTAAACGCCATGATAATTTGGAGACCCTAAAACAATCCGTACGTACGATTGGCAGTGAAGAATTTTCCCATGGAAAGAGTGCGTGCTTCTATTGATAACTGGCCTCAAAGTTTAAAGGACTGTATTGCAGCCAATGGAGACCACTTCGAATAAGTTTTTTATATTTTAAATTGTTTTATATTTATGTACTAAACTAACACACTGTAAAAGTAATAAATGTTATTTGCAATAGAATTTTTTTTTCTTTATTTCAGTATTTATGGCAAGACTAGGCACACAAATCGTGTATTTTTAATATAACCTACCTATATATTCCAACAAATAGTAATTACTACGAATAATAATAGTAACAAAAGCGTGCGGTATCGCAAAAACAGTTAGTATTCTACTTACAGGTCGCGTGAAATTTCTAAACTTCTGCAAGTCACGAATATTTCTATGTTAATGGACACGATACAACGTTTGTCAATCGGAGATAGGCCCAGTTTATGAAGATTGATGGCCTGCAACGTTATACGGACGCCATTATAACTTCATCATGTAATTTACCTAGCGGAATACTCTAACTTCGTAGAAAAATTCATTCATTCATTCAAGATGTTTTCCTATCACTTGAACCTTACTACTACCTAAATAGGATTTCTTTTCGTAACTTTAACTAGAACAAGTTTTTTTCTCAATATATATATTACTGACTAGCCTCTGCCCGCAACTTCGTCCGCATAGAATAGTTACTTTGGGCTACCGTTAACACGCAGTGGAAGCTCTGAAGAGGGAAAAAAAACGATTTTGAAACATTATTTATTAATGCTCCGCTCCTATTGGTCTTAACGTGGTGATATATAGCCTATAGCCTTCCTCGATAAATGAGCTAACACAGAAAGAATTTTTCAAATCGGACGAGTAGTTTCTGAGATTAGCGCGTTCAAACAAACAAAGAAACAAACCCTCCAGCTTTATAATATTAGTATAGATTCGTCAGTCAGAAATTTAAATTTTGAAGGGAAAGCAAACGAAATAAAACTACTCCTCATAATAAAGAACTTGATGCTTCTGCAAAAAGTCTAATATAACTTTACCGATACTTAAGAGTCAGAATTCTTTCAATTCATCGTAACTTCTAATTAGATTGAATTAAAACTTTCTAATTATTTATTAATAATTTATAAGTTGGTAGAGCCACGCTGAATCTATTACTGGTACATGGGTTGGCTCTCCCGGGGTTGTATCACCCTCTCACGGAAAACCGACGTGAAGTAACAGTGTTCTTGCATTGTTGCGTTTCGTTCGGTCAGTGAGAGCGCTGTATACCAAACTCTCCTCCTCCTCCGCACTTCCCCTTCTCCCAAACACAGGCTGGCAACGCACTTGCGACTCCCCTGGTGTTGCAAGTGTCTATGGACGGTGGTGATCACTAAACATCAGGTGACCCACCTGTTCGTTTACCTCCTATGATAGAAAAAAAAATCAAAGTTTAACAAATCAGTCACCGAAATATTCCAATTTAATTCACCAATAATTACTTCAATCATGTTAAACTTCTTTTATATATAAAAAAATTAATTTACAGCGTTCCAAGGCTTCCAAGTACTTGGCTAAGGAAATAGCTGTCGTGATTAATAACACAATTTTAACACGAAATCGTTAGCAAACGGTTTAATTTTGACGTAAGCGCACCTTGTAGCTCGTGCCGCAACGGTTCACATTGCAAATTACAATTCAACAGTATATTATAGTAATTTATTTTAAAATATTCCACTTATGAGATTAATAACCAGTAACGTTAGACCTACGTCTAGTATAAGGAGTTCTAAATACGACTGGTTTGTATAATATAATCAACATCTATGAAGGTCTTAAGTACATGGAAATAGATCAAATTCTTTTGGGCACTTTACAGTGCGTGTTGAATAAATAGTCACTAATAAAAAAGTAATAGTAACTGCCTGTGAGTGTCTCACTGTTGGGCGAAAATCGTAATCACAACGAGAGTCTACGACGTAACATATTAAACACTGGATTTTTAACACATCTTGATCGTATAATGATATTAGGTTTGGGCTCAGGCTTAGGCATCGGCCTTAGGATATTTAAACTAATATTAGGAAGAGACAAAATTTGTCAATATCTTTGTACAAGTTAAATCCCTTCAGAAACTGAACCAAATCTGAAAATTTGTTCACTAATATGGGGTTATATTAGCTGTAACTATTGCAGGATGTCTGTTATTTTCTAAATAAAAAAAATATTATGTAATAACTCACACTAGTCACCAGAATTTGATGACAAATCGAACATTTCTCAGGTTCAGGTCTTCTCCCAAATATTTTCCTTCATTGTCATTCGAAAGCGTTACCAATTTGAATACATAAATGAACTCCGAAAAACCGATAAACACAGGATTTAGGATTTCTATAATGGTAAATAAAGCTTTCCCTAAGTCCATCTGCCTAGCTATCACCCTCAAATTAGAGTCTGTTGTCAAGAACCTGTTGGTTTATTCCGCCAGCTGTACTTGAGAACCAGTCCCATCTCTAGGTTTAGCGCGTATACCATCTCAGACCACATCGAGGCAACGTCGTTTAAAATCAAATAAGATTGTGGTCAAAAGCTAAAAATACCTATAAAGCATTTTTAAAAATCGATTTAACTACGAAACATGCAAACCAATCCAATATCTTGAATAACTCTTGTAACGACATTACTACAGTATCTTACTACAAACTAACACCGTCTACTTTTTTCCATTATGATTAATTGCACTAAACAGAAATGACAAAAACTGTTAACGTTTGTAATTTATCGTCATTCGCGATAAGTGTTCCGCCCGAATGTTGTCATAGACACACTGGATCGTGCAACCGACTGTGAAGCTTCCTCGTTTTTTTCCCCACAACACGTACTAGTTGTAAACAATACAAAAACATAACAGGACAGATTACCTCAACTATCCTCGTAAGATCTAATGTACAATTTATTGTACAAACTAACATGTAGTATACAGGCCCAAGTTTGAAAAAAAGAATCAGCTTCTAGAAGCCCAGTGTAAATTCAAATTTTATGGATTTTACTTTTAAAGTATCACGCCAACTGTAATCTCACCTAATATTGTGATTATTGTCATACCTATTATTCAATAAATTATTGCCTATAAACGTTCTTTCATTTAAAAGTCAGAATCATGTAAACGCCCAATGTGCAATTAAATGAACAAGAGATGAAGAATATTGGTTGAGTTTTTCATTTTATAAAAGAAGACTAAAGTGAGTGGGCCAAAACATGCAAGAACATACTCAACACTGGGTTTTTAACTCATCTTGATAATTATAACTTGGGCCTTACAAGGTTATTTATACTAATCTTATGAAGAGGTAAAGTTTGTAAATATGTCTGTACAAGTTAAATCCCTTGAGAAACCAAACCAATACTAAAAATATGTTTACTACTTAATTAAACCATATTATCCCTGAGTACTGCAAGCTGTTGATTATTCCAATAATTTTCTATTATCTATAATAATAGCATAAAAATTGTCTACTCTTTTTGTCTAGTATGTCACAGCAATAGCATTTTTTAATTCTCAATATTTCTATCTATTTATAGAATGACAGATAAAAACCTATAATTTAGTTAATATATACATACTAAGTTTAAATGGTACTTACGTATTAACGCCACCGCAACTGAGATACGCTAGCCGATCACTGAGGCGGTCGGCTAGAGCTGTCTCTGCTTCGCAAGTCTAACCTAACCTTAAACCAAACCAAGAGGGGAAAATCGGTTAGGTCAGGTTAGACTTGTGAAACAAAGACAGCGTCGAGTCGGCCGCGGCAGCGGTCGGCGAGCGCACGGTGGCGTTAATACGTAAGTACCATTTAAACTGAATGAATCCTAACTAATATAATAAAGATGAATGTGAGTTTGTTTGTCCCACTATCACACATTAACCATTCAAGTAATCATCATGAAATTATGGATAATCATTGGCAAGGGTACCGAAAAGGACATAGAGTACCTCTTATCCAGAAACAATGTACTGTTCCTGATGAATAGGTCAAATGTACATCAATACAAGCAAAGCCTCCAGCAGAAACCAACCTAATGTTGTCTTCATATTTAATGAAATGTAAGAATACTAGCTTTAACTCCAAAATGTAAAATATAAAATTGTTAATGTGTTTTCTGTGTAACTTTTTAAACAATACCTGTTTTAGTAATTAATATTTTATACAATTGTGTAATGCATTATGTTAATCAATATTTTATGGTTTAGGTCTACCTACCTACTCTAGTATTGCAAGAGAATTTAGTGGCAGTAGTTTTGTGTTGATTGAATTAACTTGTTACATATATATTACTCAAAAATGTGTTGCCATTTCATGAAATGAAAGAATATGAATAATGACAAAAAGTATTATTTGTGGTAAACAAGAGAAATCGTTTTCTACTCCACTTCCTATTACCAAATATAAAACAATTAACTTGGTAATATTTTTCACAAATATGTATTCAAAGCTAGGTATGTATGCTAAGGGCAAAATCTCACAGCAGGTAGGATCATAAATCACATTGTACATAGCCACGTGCGCTGCACGTGCTGTCGTCGCCCATACACTACTTATCGAAAATGTCCAAGAAGATGACTCACAAGCAGCGTAAATCACGTTCATTCATTTATTAGTCTGGCAAAAGTGTAGTCTCCATCTATTCATTGCATATTATCAATATGAATGCTGTATGTGTATGTACTTCCAAGGACAAAGAAGCGTAACATATACGCCCTAATGCTCACACGTTTTATTACCGCACCCGCAACAAGGTTTTGTTCAGAGTCATTTTGACACTTTATCACTGTTTTACCGCTACAGGCAGAGGTTATGTAAAAGAAATATCCAGAGTCAGGAAATCAGGGATAGTCATCTGCCTGAGACAGTCCTGTTAAAATTGTTCCAATCGTTTCCGATATGTCACATTAATGAAATCGCGTATATCCAAAATAATATAACTTAAATTGCTTCATATAAGGTCAGGTATCAGCCACTGAAAGTCCCGTAAAAATCAGTCCAACCCTTTTAGAGACGCACTGCGGACTAAGTTGCAGGTAGCAGCTAGTCTAAAATAACCTATGTCAAATGCTGTAGTTTCAGCTATCTGGCAGTAAGATTCCGGTCAAATTCAGTCAAGCCGTTTCGAAGATTACCCAGAGCAAACAGAAAGACAGGCAGACAAAAGTTTTAAAAATTAGTTTTTTTTGTTATCAGTATTGTGTGTACTTTCGTATCCAGCCAGTGAAAAGTTATTATTTTGATATTACATACAGACACTTCATTTTTATTACATGTATAGACAGATAGATAACATGATCCTATAATAAATATATAAAACATGATCCTACTATGAGAAATTTCAAACCTACAGTTTCAATAAAAAAATATAAAAAAGTTAAGATCAAGTCTATTCACTCCTCCTAATAATGATAAGTACCCTGCAAACTCTGTATTTAATAGTAATAATATAATTGGACTTACTGCAATACCACCCATGAATGATGCAACAATTCCAAAGCCTTATGTGTATCTCTCATTTATTGATATTGACTGAAAGATGATATATCAGGCAAGGAACCCAATCTTAACCCTTTGTTATATTAAATTGTTAAAGTGATAAGAACAGTATTACTTTACAATCAGCATGTCACTCATGTAAGCTGATTCATTTATTTTGTCATTGCATTGTGATATGATATGCAGTGTTTAGCACAGTAATCAAAGGCCTTCATAAAAAATTACTTAGTTGATGGAAAATTATAAATTATATGATTATGCATATGAGTTCTCTTAATTTCGTATGCATATTATGTTATGGAATATACTTGTATAGAAGTCATAGTGGTCTAGTGGTTTGACCGGTGGAATATCATTTTCATGTCCACAGGTTCGAACCCTGGCCAACCATGTATCAACAAATTTTTCGGAATTTCCATACATTTAGTAATTTAAATTGGTAGTACTATCGGCTGACGGTGAAGGAAAACATTGTAAGGAAACCTGAACCAGAGAAGTGTTCTTATAGTACCACTATATGTGGGAAAACATCGAACTGTGGATTTCTCAGAGTTTGTAATCACCAATACGTTGTGGGCGGGTGCGGTGATTATGCTCATACCTTCCTTGTGGAAGAGGCCTATGGCCCTGCAGTGGGTCTCTTACATATTCATAGCCTATGATGATGATCATGATGATGTTACATATATAGTTATAGGATCACAGAGTGCTGGGCTACGAAAAAGACAGATGAGAAAAGATAACATGTAGCAGAGATGTCAATATTAAGATGGCTGTGTGATGTAACTAGAATGGATAAATTTAAGAATTAATATGACAGAGGAAGTTTGGAAATAGCACCAGTGACAGAGAAGTTATAAGTAATAGGTTAGCATTGTATGGACATACTATGAGACGAGATGAAAGTCATGTAACTAGAAACATTTTAGGTATGAAGTTGGACAGACATAGGTGTAAAGGAAGACCGAAAAGTATGATAGGATTGCATGAAAAATGATGTGTATAAAAGGGGTGAATACTGAGACAGCATCTGACAGGGGAGAGTGGAAAAGGAAAACATATTGTATTGACCCTACTTGTGTGGGATAAGGGTGAGGAGAAGAAGATTGATTGAAGATGTTATATAATAATGATGAAAAGTACCACACACCATTCGTTTTGGGCTAATTCTCTCCCAAATTTTATGGTCATCTAATTGCAGGTTTGATCATAAAACAGTAACAAACAGATACAGTGAGAGTGTCTGTACTAGGCCCGAATGAGAATGTTTCACTATAACACCTATTTGTGCCTCAAAGCAGATATCTTTGCACTGCATGTCTTTAGTACCAGGTATTGAGATAATGACATCTTCCAAGAGTTTTCAATAATACAAACCTATTATGATTGGGATCAGGATTGAGGTCCTATTGTGATTGGTTATTTATGAATTCATAAAAAGCAAACGTAGTTGCTGGTACAGCTAATTTTACCTATTTGTAGAAATCTTAACTGAAAAATTGCATGTTAACTTATGGTTAAGATTGATCAAATCTGTTTAAATATTATAGTAAATGAATACTTCCGTTATTTTATATTAAATGTGTAGAATTACATCATACTTTGGAGTTTACAATAAATAAAATAATTAATTTTTATTTATAATTTTAGAATTTACTGAAGCAAATGAAATTAGAAATTGTTTTGTTTAATATTAATAATTTGCTTATTCATATTCCATTTTCCATATAGTAAATAATATAATAAAGATGTAAGGTTTGTGAGATTGTAGGGGGTAATATCTGGAACTACTAAACCAATTTTGAAAATTCTTTTAGCAGTAGAAAGCTACATTATTTCTGAAGCGAGACGAACTTCTTAGCCTTCCATGGATTCACCGTGCGGGTGCCGGGTCCATCGTGTGGCAGAGGGAGAAGCTCAGAGCAGTTCCCAGGACTTACGACCCAGGTGTAGGTTTAAGGAGGCCCCCTTTGAGGCTATATATAGGCTATATATAAACCCGAAAAATGAAAAGACTTTTTTAATTTCATCACAAGTAAAAATGTTTACTGCCCAAAGAATTGGGCATGGGTCAGCTAGTAGTAAATATAATTAAATTGATGAATAATCACATAAGTGTATACTACACTAACATAATAACAGTCAGTTTAGTACTACGAATATCTGTAAACACTACATTTAACTCTTGTAAACTGTACTTAACAACTGTTCAATAAACATGCATGATTTACATCTTCTAAGTTATTTTATATAAAAAAAACTACTTGATATCTAAACTTTAAGTTTATGTTACATCTAGATTTGTTGACTATAATTTTCCTTATAAAAAATGTCAAATAACAATATTTTTTATTATTCAAAACAATATCTATACTGCATGTTGCAATTTTTTGACTAAAGTATTTCAGTCATGCTATTCACACTACAGTAACAATTGCTCTATATTTTAATATTGCTAGAAATCATTAAATTAGCAATGATGATTTTAAATTAGCTGCATAAGAAATTAGAATTTACTTACTTACTTTTCGACAAGAAATAAAGAATTTTCGCATGTCTCCAAAAACCTATGCTTTTAGCTTGTGTTAATGTGTAACTTACTATACTCAGCGGTAAAATACTTACGGTTCTGGACTGTATTGAGCACCTCCAAAGAAACCGTGTCTATCCGGCTGTGTTGTCACTGAAGAACATATCGAAGTCGTATCAGCTTGGTCACTTCTGTCTCCACCCGCGCTTTTTACACTCTTCTGCAGTGACATTTTACTATGCAATCTTCTACACTATATCACGATATACCATCACGACACTACAACACCCACCACAACAACGAAATAGTGGGCGTACAAATTAATTACAAAACACCCTACCGCCCGTCAACACCGTCCATAGGATTAGAACCGTAACAAATTTACAAAACAACTGGTAGAGAGAAATGTCTGTAGCTCGAGTATTGAAAATTCAGCCACATAATGAGTTGCAGTCGCAGTTAGTAAATATGGCAACAAACGTGCTTAGAATAAACAAAAACGAATACTTTTCTTATCAAAACTAAACGTGTGGGTGGGTGGGCGAAATGAATACACATACGTCATTGTTTAGAGTTGTGATCTGTGCTTCCGTCATCTAACTACAATATCGATACAAAGAATTATATTATGTAATTACAATAATACAATTAAATATATTACATACGATAACACAATTCCAAACGAACTGCTTATATAATTAAAAAATAAGATTATTCATCAAGCTGAGTGAAAGATATTTTAAATATTAAGCTTCTTCTTCGTCGAACTACTTGCACCGCCCGGCCGGCTTAGGTCGTTTCTAGTATTTGCTGACTAATTTTAATTAATATGAATTTGTAATGAAACTCCTTATAACAGATAAAATATATCCCACATATTTTAGATTAAAATTAAACAAATGTATATAGCAAGATACAAATACAACGTACTTACTTTAATTGCTTGATTCAAGTTTATAAAAAAATGAATTCATATTAGCACTGCTCATAAAATATCGATATATCAAAATATCGATATTATTATTTTTAATTATCAATATTAATTACTAATATGTTCTTTGACTTTTTGTATCAGTAGTTCTATAATAAAATATTAATATGGACAGTCGATATTTTTTATTATATACGTCATCATCTTTTTACCCTTATCCCACGTAGGTTGAATCGAAACAACATGTTTTCTTTTTTCACTGTCCTGTCACAGTTGTATGTTTTCCTACATATAGTACTACAATAACATTTCTCTGGTTTAGGTTTCGCTACGATCTTTTCCTTCACCGTCAGCCGATAGTGTTACCAATTTAAATTACCTAGATGTACGTGAATTTTGAAAAATTCGTTGGGTTATGCCGGGGTTCGAACCTGCGGACATCGAAACGGTTTGCCCCCGGTCAAACAATAACAACTTGGTAAATGGTGGACTGAAAAATATTGGTACACATTATTATCTTACTTAAATAAAGCAATAGTGAATGACAATTGAAGGGGCTGGTGGGACCGTGTAAATAGCCCCACCAGGATATGCGATAAAATAAATAGAAGCGTGGGAGCGGTTGGTGTTGGCCTTGCCTATAAATAAATAAAATAACAAGAACCCCAAATAAAAGCGTGGACTGACCTGGAACTCAACACCTCGTACGGAGAAAGCGGCGTCCCAGGAAATGTGCGGTGTTATCGTTATAGGATTATCCTACAGACGAGCGGGTGCAGCGGTGCCGAAGATGTGAGATATATAATAAATTAAAAGTCACAGGAAAAACTTAAAAACGATGAAACACAATGTTTCGACGGCGGCGGTATAAAGCGAACTGTCTAGAAAAAACAAATCGGTGCGGTGCGTCAAATTTTTAAATTGTTCCATTTTTCTTCTTATTCAAATTATTTTTCTTTTTTGATAATTTTGACAGCCAGGAACGTCCTTTATAGCGCCTGCATGCTCCGTACTCGGCCAATGAGGTACAGACCAGAAACACATCTCATTATTTGGAAGCTATTAAATTTATTTATAAGAGGCCATCCAACAATTAAGATCAATATGATTGAATAACGTTTGTACAAATGGCCCTTAGAACTGTAAGTAAGTAAAGTAAAGTAACATTTAAAAATATTTATGGTATAAACTGTGTAACAAATATTCTGGATTAAAAATTGTAAATCACTGTTAAGCTGAATTACAATTGTTAACTTAATAAAGCCGATATATATCGATTTTTATTCTGAAAAACAAAACCAATATTGATACTTAATAAAATATCGATATATCGAAAGTTCGATATTTTTAAAAATATCAACAACCCTAATTGATATATCAATCCCTAGTAGTAGCACCAGGATCGCCAGTTTTTTGGAAATGCCCCAAACTGTGAGGAATATTATCTCCATTAGGGATCTTGTGAAGATTGGCAATATGAAAAGAGAAACAGGAATTTGTACGTTTTACACTTTCAGTAAAGTTAGATCGACGATGACTTGTTTGTGTTGTGTTGTGACTTGTGGAAGTCCTCACAAATATTGTGAAGAATGGCAGTTTCAGAATCAGATCAATCCCTGTTACATTTATGATAGTTCGTGATGTAATATTATATTTTGGCACAATAACAACGATTTAAGATATAATAATGATATAAGAATGTAGTGTACTGATGTAAAAAGTATATTACTTATAAACTATGAGTTTATATTTATTTGGAAAGATTTGAAAAGCAGGGACAGTTCGACTATTCACGGACTTGTTGTCACATGTAATTTAATATTTAGCAATTTCAATAGTTTAATAAAGTTTGCTGCATTTATATATGTATTATGTTATTTTAAATGCTGTACCAAAGGCTGGTACACACCAAAGAGGTAGATAGCAAGTGGTGAGGTTAAGTTTGTCGAATTTTTTCGACATCATTTTGATGGAGATATTGACGCGAAAAATTTAGTGTTTATGTACATACGACAGCATATACGTATACAAGTGACATTCCAATAGAAATAATATAGACGGATACCTCGTTCCTACTTGCTATTTCATGTCAGATCATTCATCAAAGTTCTTTAATTCAAATATAATATTATAAACGCGAATGTGAGTTTGTTTGCTTATTACGCTTTCTTAGATACTTAATCATAACAAAGTTTTGAATACACATGATCGGGATACGAAAACGGACATTTAATCCAGAAAAAACACGTTATTCCTGAGAGATAGGTCCAATCAACAATAACGCAAGCGAAGCTGCTAGTAAAAGTTAGTTCATATATAGTTTGCGAATGAATCTAACATAAATGCCTATGCCCATTGGTTATATTGGTATCTAATATTCTATGTCTGTTAAATTAAAAAATAACCGAATGGATGTATAGGTAGATAAATGAATCGGCATATAAGTGAATAAGCAGATAGATAAATCGGTGGATTGATGAATAGCTGGAAAAATTAATAGATAAAAAAAAAAATAATTTATATAAAAAATGTGGCCCATTTAAAGACGTATTCACGTAGAACAAACGGCCGTGTCCATGACACAGCCACACCCCATTTTTTCCTCTGTGAAGAAGTGATAATCAAAATTAAATATGCAACTTTTAAATGTGAAAATGATTATGTATCGAATTTTATTAATTTAATATAACTTCTTGTTCGTAAACATAAGAGTATATATATATACCTTTAAATATAACATTTTAAATTAAATATACTTCTTTAAAGTTTTTTTTCCGTTACTTCTTTTTGATCTGAATTTATCCCGAGTAATATAACCACCACCACGGCCGTTGAATCTCTTCATTTTACAAAATACATATTGAAATATTATTTTCGATAAATAACTTGTTATTACTACAAACATTTTAAGAATGTATTAAATCAATAATATGAACATTGCTTTGTAGTGTACCGTTTACAGCTATGTAATCTCGAGTTACTTCTCTTAAAATCTATAAAAAGGGGCCAATATTGACTTTTAAAATATTAGCTCTAATCATACTATTGCTTAATAAATTAATAGACAGAAGTTTTTAGAAAATAATTATTTTTAAAAAATGATTTAGAATTTTTTAGGATTAAAGTAATTTTATTCATTAAAATTAATAAAAAAATATCCAATATTTTTAAGTTGCCGCTAAGAAAATTATTAAATTTGTTAAATTAGGAAATTATTATGTTCAATATTGATCTGATTAAATTTCATATTACACCGAAAAATTTAAGGGTAAACACAACATTTAGGTCATTTAAAAATATCTACTAGAAATTTTTCACTATTTCGCAGCAAAAGCAATCCGCAAAGCAGCAAATCAAAATACAGAATTGAAAATTATATATGAAAACTTTTGTAATATAGATTTTATAACTTTTATAGATGTTTTTTATGAATAATTTGAATTTTAAAATTCGTAGATATATGTGTATAAAATCAAAAACTACGTACTTGGTTTTCAACTTTTTAGCATTTTAACCCCAACTTCATATTCAGACACCTGTTAATAAATCGTTCCGAAAGAAGATTTCACTCCATTTATTGTATTTACATTTTTTATACAAGATTGTTGCTCTTTTTTCTTATAATAAATATTTGCGGAATTTGTGGGGAATCGCGAGTTATTTTCCCCAGGATTGGGAAATAGTTTTGAATTTTGAGGAACTTGGACAATATATAGTTAGATATTGACAGCACCGTGAAATTTGTGTTGTGTGATATTCGAATTTAGCAAATAGTGATCGAAGTTAAAGTTAAAACTATAGAACTAATTGTTTCCCACAGATAAAGATGAACTCTTTAAATATAAAGTTACTTTGTTCACCCTTAGTAAGATTTAGTTCTACTTTACCAACTGAATTTGTAAATAGAAACCCAAGGAACCTTGAACGAATGCGCATAGCTCGTAAACCAGACGGGTACCACTTAGAAAAACCAGGCAGAAAGTTTTGGCACAAGTTTGTATAGTGACTATTACTATGGCTTTAATAAAAAGAATATCCATATTATGATAAAAATTGAGAAGGTTCTTGTATGCCATTTGTGTCCAGTAACCTAAAAGTATTTACAGTGTGCGCAGAAAGTATTCGTACGGTCGGCTTTTTTCCTGGAAAAGACTAGAAATTTACATTCGATATGAATATTTGATATTTTGTAGGGTATTCTTTTGCCCCTATGACAGCTTCCAATCGCCTGGGCATAGATCCAACGAGGGTGGCACATAGGGAGGGGGGAATTCGGTCCCATTCTTCCTGAAGAGCCTTCTTGAGATCAGTTTTGTTAGAGATCTGCCTTTTCCTGATCTCTGTTTCCAAGTGGCCCACAAATGTTCGCTAGGGTTCAGATCAGGAGACTGGGGTGGTGTTCCTAACTGTTTTGGCATGTTATAAAGAGCCACAACTTCGTATTATGAGGCGTATACTTAGGATCATTATCCTGTTGGAAAATGAAGTTATTTCCTAGGCCAAGCTTGGCAGCACTAGCATGAAGGTTTTCCTTCAAAATATTTATGTACATCTTGTGGTCCATCGTCCCTTCTATAAAATGTAATTTACCCACTCCAGAAGCGGCCATGCAGCCCCAGACTAGTACGGACCCACCACCATGTTTAACTGTGGGAAGTAGATTTCGAGGTTCAAGATTTGTGTTTTTCTGCCGCCACACGCGGACTCGTCCATCCGCCCCAAAATATTGAATTTACATGGTGTTCGGTTATGGTACCCATTTTCCTGGAGCACATAGAGCACAGTGTTGGGGCATACTTTAGTACCTAGACTTTCCAGCTCGGCTGTGATTTTCAAGGCACTCTTTCTAGGGATCTTTTTAATCTCTCTCACGATGTAAAGTCGCGTTGTATCATTAAGAGCCTTAGGACGACCGTTCCTGGGTCGGTTTTTCATAGTTTTGGTGATACATAATCGGTCTATTACATATTGGATCGTTGACCGAGGTCGACCTAAATAATATCTTTGCAACGTCTGCAAGTGACTTGCACTCATTGTGGAGTTTGATTATCAATTTCCGCTCCACTTCGGATGTTTCTTTTCCTTTACGGCCCGTATTTATATTCTCGCAACTGTATAACTGTTAACAGACAGTACGCAAATATCTCTAATTGTGTGACTGACCCTCACGACTACCTTCGGACAAATAAATAAAGAAATCATGCCGAATTGACCGCCTGAGGGTGCCAGTTTCGAAGTGTAGGAATACGTTTTGCTCCCTCAGAATAAGGATATGTTATTGTTTTATTCTCCATCAGAGAGGATTTATTTTTGTTATTGCATTTTTTCTACGGATATAATATAAGGGAATATCAGAAATGGACATGTATTTTTTTTGCTTGCCCGAACCTCATAAATCCGAAATAATGCCGATTTTCCATGAAAATGCTAAGTGTACGAATACTTTCTGCTCACAATGTAAAGAGAGAATAAAGAAAAATTTGCAAGGACATATTACAATTAATATTTATTTAATTATGCCGTAATTTATTAAAATTTAAATGAAAGATAAATAATTTAATTTTGTTCAAAAGAATAATAACCTACAAATCATATTAGTGCATTCTTGTGTATAAAATATGCAATAACATTTTTTTTTATTTATACAATAGGCACATTAGATATATAACATACAAGTGATAAAAAGTTTTCATGCAAATATATTTATGTATCAAGTATTTACATTATAGTCTAATGACAGAGATTTTTGAAAGTTTTTCATGTGGAATATATCTGGATATTAAAATATATTGTAATTTCTTTTTTAGACTTCAACTGGTAACAAGTAACAGGACAGTTACTGCCCAAGTTATCCATTTTATGAATGGTCCTATAGTTCAGGCTAAAACGTCAGAATGGGCACTCCGAAAACAGCTTTATAGCATCATGGATACTTGTGCTTATATAAATTTGGGCCGAGTTTTTGCACAAAGGTGCTTGGAATCTGGAATTACAGAGATGTACTGTGATATCAATCCACAAAAAGGTGGAAAAGTGGACAAATTTCTCACTGAAGTAGTAAATGGTGGTATCAGACTAGAAGAACCTGAAGTTTACAGAAAACCAAATCCTTGGGATATGTTTAGGCCTGAAAAACCATGGGAAGTTACTGAAGAATAATAATTAGAAGTAGTATAGTAATGTTTAAGCCAAAATAAATTATTGTAATGTAGTCACTTTAACTTTGTTTTATTAATTTTTCTTTTTTAATAAAATGATTATTAATTTGAATTGAACTTTTGTTGTTTATTGTTATTGAAAATAGTGTATGCCATCAAACATAAGCAGAATTTTAATGAATGTAATTTAATACTAAAAATAGTTTTTTTTTCTAATACGTTAAAATTGTAACATTTCATTAGTCAAATACTTTTTTGTGCACTGTATACACATACGTGTTATTATTATGTTTTTAAGCTCTGTGTATTGAACATTTTTTGTTATCTGTGGTGGAAATCTGTTTCAGAACGAATCTTTGTACGTCACAGTTTAATGTTCTGTTATTTTGATTATTTTGCTTTTCTCTGCATAAATGTTATAAATATGACGTCTTTAATTTATAAATGTATAAAACTGTTTATGAATAAAGTAATAAAGGATTTATTTTCATAATACTTTAAAGAGATAGTGTCTTGGCTCGAAATAATCATGGCGGATACAATAATGGCGTCCATTTTAATTTATTCCGTCAAGATAGTAATATAGTTATCTCTTTCTTACATGTGGAAAAGTGCG
Organism: Antheraea yamamai; assembly: GCA_036509395.1. NCBI lineage: Eukaryota > Metazoa > Arthropoda > Insecta > Lepidoptera > Saturniidae > Antheraea > Antheraea yamamai. The sequence goes on along the minus strand of AP028439.1, from coordinate 4,253,364 downwards.
TTACCCACCGGGCACGCGTAATGATCAATATGTCCACGTGATCTGTCGCTAGTCGCGACGACTCGCGTAATTGCAACTGTGATTGCAAGTGCAAAATGTTAGAAAGGAAACGTTTTGTGTTACAATGAAATTATAGTTAGTTTTTTATTTTAAGTTGTAGTGTTTTAGTTATGTTATAAAATGCCTGCGTCTATTGGCGTTAATTTGCGTGTGACTGGGCATTGTAGCCAAGGCGGGAGAAAGTATATGGAAGATTTGTTTTCCGTTGCTTATCAACAAACTGAGGATGAGAGAGATTTGGAGTACGCTTTTTTCGGTATATATGACGGACACGGTGGAAGCGAGGCTGCTGCATTTGCTAAGGAACATCTGATGGACTCTATAGTAAAGCAAAGGCAATTCTGGTCGGACAATGATGAAGATGTTTTGAAAGCTATCAGGAATGGATACATGCTGACCCATTTGAACATGTGGAAAGAGTTGGGTAAATATTTCAAGATTGATGTTTGGTTTCCGTGTAAAAGATTTAGTAATGGTACAGTGAACAAGCCAAGGATCATTCGAGTGATTGTTCGAAAACTATGGAATGACCTTGCGGAGTTACTTATTTTTTCCACGAGTGATTTGACATTGAATGTCTACATTTTGTCTAATGATTATTGTTTGTGTTTTTGTCAACTAAATCCCTTACAACTCGTTGGCGATTGCACAACTTTTGGGAGACCAACAAGTTGACAGGAGAAAGCAGTTTTACAAGTTTCGTATTTATATTAGTGTAGGTTTCCTCATACGAAAATATCGAATAAAAGGTCAACAATGACGTAGATTAACAAAATTTTTTACAATATTATGTGAATGTGTTCATTTTTGTTCAAAACAGATTAATTACGGTTTACAAGATATATATTATATTTATGCTGTGCCAATTTGAGCTCAAACTACTGCTCATACATTATCAATCATTTCCATGAATTCAGTGGTGTGCACACTGCAGCAGACTGGTGTTTAATGTAATGTCCGTCCGATGCATTAAATTTTCAATTACAAATACTACACTGGGATACTGTTCATGACTTTATGACTACCATATATGATTTCAAAAAGCAAAGTCCTTTTTTTTTTGTTGTTTTTCTATATTTCATTTGCAATGTAATTTTCTCTTTATGATATATTATGAATAACTTAATGGAAACACTTATATTGTAATTTAGACACATTTTAAAACAGTAATTAGGTGTACAAACTTGTCTTGAAACTGATTATATATGAGGTATTTTAGATAAGGTTTTATCAGGGATGGTGTTCAATGCTCTTAGGGTCTTTATACTAACGTAATATTCATATAGCACAAGAGTATAGACGGAACACATTACAAAATGTTTTTGAAAAAATAAATTGTGTGTAAATTCTTTTGTAAATAATACTTATTATTTAATTATGTTTTAATTGTATTGTATTATTTAATTATTGAACCCACAACAATATAGTTTCTAATGAAAATGGTATTTGAAAAGAAATAAATAATGTTTGTAATGATTCAGGTGTAATGAAATGAGTGTTTATTGTAGTAGAACCTCGATAAGTAAAAATCCAAAGGATACTCAAAAATTTTTAAGTTAGAGGGTTTATGTTACACTCGGATTTTCACACACTTTCTTGAAGACCAAATCATGCAGTTTTTCGAAGGTATCTAACCAGCCATTACTAGCCTTAAAATTATGGACTTACAGCGAACTCTTCAGCTTTTTCTTTCACTATGGGTCTGTAACACTGATATTTTGGTTTGGACACTGTTTGAACCATGTGAATAAACATTGCTCCAAAATAGGGAATTCAGCAATTTGCATCTTTTACATAAAAGACTTTCTCCCAACTCTAGTTTCTTCAAGAGTTCGGCTTCATTATTAACTATAACTGATAATGTACTTTCGTGTATTCTATATTGAGTCACAACACCTTTCCTTTATAATTCACTTATCACCGCTTTTAATTTATCTGTGTATGTTAGTGTTGTTAATTTTCGTTTTGAACTCATTTTACTCAGGTAACTTTTATTACACAGCACAGTTTCCTGAACAGTGAACAACAACTAATCATCCAAGTAAGCTGCTGTCCTAACCACTGCAAATAGAGATTTTAGATATTTCAAAGAAACAATAGGTGATTGTACACATACTTAATGTTTGTGTTAACAATTCAACTTATAAACACTGTAAGTGATAAATTTTCAGAAACTTTTTGGTTTGTACATTAATATGAATGACTCATTTGCAGACAGTTTGTTACAGAGCTCATCGAATCATTTCTTTAAGTAGCTGAGGGCTAATACTGAAATTATTAGTTTAAATTATAGAGGTGTTTGTGTATTATAAGTAATAAAAGTTTTACAGTCTGAGGGGAAGAGAACAGATTATTTTTTGAAGTTATAGAGGTTTTTACTATATCGATGTTTGATTTATCGAGGTTCTACTGTATGTCTTGTTTAACTTTATAGACATGAAGGTTTGTTTTATATTTATTGGTATCTTTGTCCGTTAGTTACATTTAAGTAGGGGCATAGTGTGCACTGAATTTCAAATAGAAGCCCATAAAGCCATGGATTGTGAATATAGAATACTTTATCAATTATCGCTAATTTTCACAAAGCGAAGGTAGGGAGTAATGCTTCTTTATATATACAATATTTTTTTACTGGGTTTATTATAACTTTTTATAAATTGATCCAGCAAAAGAAATATGTATCTATATCTTTTAGTTGAAAACAACATTAATGCAAAGAGAGGATATGTGGAAGTAATGAGGTAATTAATTTATATTTTAAAAATATAATATTCTTCTACTTTCTTTTTCAGAGAAATGGCCAAAAACTGTAACAGGTTTACCAAGTACTGCAGGTACAACAGCGAGTGTAGCTTTTATAAGACGAGGCAAAATTTATATTGGACATGTTGGAGATTCCGCTATTGTCCTTGGTTACCAGAAAGATGGTGTGTATTATATAATAATGATTCATAATCAAATGTTAATTTTAAAATATTTTTCAAAGAGATACTGTCAGGCACATATCCAAAATTTTGGTTCCCGGGGGACAAACATTACAATTACAACATACTACAATTTTCAATAAAATCAAATCAATCACGAAAAGCTGTTATACCTACTTCCTTCTTCACAGTGGTTATGATCCATTTTATTTTATGTCAGTTTTCGAGGGGGTTAAAGCCCACCTATATCCCCCTCTGTTTATCTGCCTCGATACTATTATGTATACATAAGCAGAATCTTCACACAAAGAAATGCTTTCTTATTGAGTGTAATTTTTAATTTATGACATGGCCATTGAAATGGTATGCTGTATTGGGCTATTTCAAATTGATCAGTAAAGGGTCAGTATTCCAGTAGAGTTTCACTAACCAGGCACTTGTAAACCAGGGGGCGTCCCATTATTAAAATGTTTGGATTATTGCATTGCATAGAAAAACTATTGAATTTATGGAGGTTATACTGATACCGGTGCGCAAGCAGGAAACAAAGTAGCGAGTGGTGAAGGAAGCTTGGGCGTAGGGTGTCAGATTATACGACATGTCAGACTACTGAAGTGCCGGATTAGTGAGATTATACTGTATGTTGGTCAAAACATGGTCACAAACAACCAGTTATTGTTTAATTATCTGTAGAAGATATTAATATTGTATTAAATATTTATTGCTTATTTACTGTTGATGAAAATTGCAGGCTGTGAGGAGTGGGCAGCAAAACCTTTAACCTCGGACCACAAACCTGAGTCTACAATGGAAATTGAACGCATTCAAAAGTGTGGTGGTAAAGTCATTTCAAAGGCTGGAGTGCCCAGAGTTGTATGGAACAGACCTCGTCCCGGGCATAAGGGACCAATAAAAAAGAATACACTAATGGATGAGATACCGTTTTTGGCGGTAGCGAGATCACTTGGCGATCTTTGGAGTTATAATCCTCAAAATGATGAGTTCATTGTGAGCCCTGATCCTGATGTGGGAGTATTGACAATAGACCCATCGAAGTTCCGGTAATTCATTTATTTACTTATTTTAATTACACAATTAAGATAAAAAAACACCTTTTACACTATGCAATGTTCATAGTAATTCTGATTAAGAGTAGTAAAATAATATTTAGTCCATCAATCTACAAATTCAGAGTCGGCACACTCAGTCGTATTAACTGACTATCTGTGTCTTGAATGTGAAGTAGTTTAGTAGGAATTGGCACTAAATTACTTAACTCTGATAAAAAGTAGTCTAAGAAGAATACTTATCCTATCTAACTCTAAATTCAATATGATTGAGGATACCCAGCCATACTAATCGACTTACAGTCTGAATGACAAATAATTCATAAGAATGAGACACTAAAAGACTAGCTGATTAAAAGTAGTCTAAGAACAATTATCCTGTGTAACTCACTGTCTGAATGTTAAATAATTAGTAGAAATGAGACACTAAAATACTAACTCTGATTCAAAGTAGTCTAAAAATACTTGCCTGTCTAACTCTAAATTCATTGAGCATGCTCAGCTGTATTTATCAACTAACTCTGAATGTCAAATGGTTAGTAGGAATTAGGTACTAAAACTCTAACTGGAACGCAGAGTATTATTATAATAATACTTAGCCTGTCTAACTCTAAATTCATTGAGCATGCTCAGCTGTATTTATCAACTAACTCTGAATGTCAAATGGTTAGTAGGAATTAGGTACTAAAACTCTAACTGGAACGCAGAGTATTATAATAATACTTAGCCTGTCTAACTCTAAATTCATTGAGCATGCTCAGCTGTATTTACCAACTAACTCTGAATGTCAAATGGTTAGTAGGAATTAGACCCTAAAACTGTAACAAAGTCATACAGATTATATTTTCAATAAGGATATTCTACTACAATGTTTATAAACATTTTGATGAAAATGAAATAGCAATAACATCGAAAAGCAAATTATACAATCTGCTAACTTATTCAAAATATGCATTATAAATCAATTAGAGTATGATATTTGGTTCAGTGTAAAAGAGTGTTTTAATGTTTTTGTAAGACCCCTGTATGTTTCTATGAACAATGTCTGGTAATAAAAATGTTCACCTATCCATTTATACTATAAAATTTATATAGAAGGTTATGAAGGTTTGACTAAAGAGAAAAATTATTAGCATAGACTTCGCAAAGTTAAACATCTTGAGATATATCCTAGCAGCAAAATATGAACTTTAGATATAATAAATATAAAAAGGTTTATATTATTTTTAAACTTTTCAGGTGTCTGATATTTGGAACTGATGGCTTATGGAACATGATATCTCCTGAAGGTGCTGTTAGTTTAGTTCAAGCCACTGAGAAACACAATGAAGCTGCTCTCGTCGGGGGAAATGCTAGTCAACCTCGAGACTGGTTAAACCCTTCAAAGAGTTTAGTTGATCATGCCCTAGAAAGGTATACTTTAGTCAAACTAATATAAATGCATATTAAAAGCGCTAGATACATTTTAAAAGTACTTTTAATTTTCAGGTGGTCTAACACAAGAATGAGAGCAGACAATACATCAGTGGTGACTTTGATGCTCGACCCGCCGGGACCCCCGCGTGCCACCGTCCTGCGCTCCCGCACCGGACCCCAGCGCGTCGCGCCCCCCGCCCCCGCGCCCGCCGCCGCCCCTGCCCCGTCCGACCCCGCGCGCGCCCTCGCCGACACGCGGCCCGTGCCACAGAACGGCCTCACCATCATGACGCGGTACTCTGACGCTGAGCGAGCTACCTCCGCGCCCACTGTGCCTCTACCTCCCTGTGCCACGCTCGACGCGCGACTCTCGGTCACACCGCTTGAAGACGCACCGCGGGATGATCCCACATCTCTTGACGACTCTGATGCGCTCACTACTTACGGCAATCCAGCTGAGTCTTACTTTATGGCTCGTTTGCTGAGTCGGATTCACGTCGTGAACACTTTAGCCGCAGTGCCCGACGAGATATCGCGAACGGACCGAGCTCAATCAGAACCACCGGAGTTACAGACAACTGTGACGCGAGTGCTGGACACCCCGCCGCCGCTGCCCACCGAACCGGATGCGCCCGAGCCGGTGCCTTCCCCGATCCTTTCAGAAATCGCCCTACCGGATGCGGCGGGAGACCGCGCGGTCGACGACGATGGCGGCATTCAAATAAACGAAGTCTCATCGAGTTCGCCCACGGAGGCACCGCAGCGACCTCGCGGCCGCCGACCCCGGGCGGAAGCGCGCCGCGAAGAAGCCACCGCTGCCAACGATCGAGTGCTGCGTTCGCACCACGAGCCCGAAGTGCCGACTCGACCGAACACTCGGCAAGCGGCGACTCGGTCTCGTCCCGCGCCGCCCGCTCCGCCCGTATCGGACCGCGTCGTTATTCTGAACCGCCGCGCGACTCCTCAGCCGTCGCAGGCTTCACCGGTACCGTCCGAGACGAAGCAAACTCTTCCGAGAAAACCTGTCCCGCCGGAGCCGTCCGGCGACGAAGAAGACGGGAGGCACGGCGTTCGAGCTACTCGGTCGCAGAGTGCCGCCAGTACTCCGCTCGCGCAAAAGATCACGCGCAGTATCGGAGCGTACGCGCGCGAGCTCCGGGGAGCGGCGGCGGGAGCGCGGGCGGGAAACTCGGCGCGCGCCCCGGGGCCCTCGCGGCGGGCTCCGGCGGCGCGGCGGCAGGGCGCCCGCTCGAAGGAGAACCTCGGCGCCGCGAAGGGCCGCGTGCGCGCCCGCGTCGCCCCCGTCGCGCCCTCCCCGCCGAGCCCGCAGTGCCCGCCGCGGCCGCGCCCGCGCCGCACCGATAGCGCGCGCGACGAGCCCGAGGTGCACTCCACGACGCTGGAGCCGTCGCCCGCGTGCCTGCCGCCGCCGCCCCCGCCGCATGTGCACACGCCGCGCGCGCTCCGCTCTCGCAACGAGGCGACCCCGCCGGCGCCGCCGCGAGACGCCGGGGGGTGCAAGCGGGCGCGCCGGGAGGAGGCGGAGAGCTCCGCGAGCAAGGTGTCGAAGCTGGCGCCGGAGCGGTGCGCGCGCGCGTTGGGGAAGCGCGCGTCGGGCCCGTGGGCGCCGGCGCTGGCGCTGCGGAATCGCCTGCGCCGGCGGCTCGGCAAGTAGCGCCGGTTGCGAGTGCGATCGCTGACGCGGCCGCTCGCTTCTTTTAGATTTAGTTCCAAGTCGGATCCAAAGATGCCCGCGTTGTATACGGTTGATTTTATTTTGTTTTCTGTTATCAATAATATACGTCGGTTCGTGGGTCGGGCCGGAGAGTCGGGGTGACGTGATTCTGTCCGCAATTAGAGTCGGAGCGAGCGGGCGCCACGCCCGCCGCCGCCGCCTATGTTAAACGATAGTACAAAAGAATATATTGAATATTGTTACATATAAGTTTGACACGTGGACCAGAAAAATTGAATTAGCCCTAGAAGGTATTTATTCTCTCAATATTTATAGCTTCTACCATATTGCATTTAACTTTAGATGGATGTGGAATCTGATTCTATTCTATTTACATTGGAGGCTACAACAATTTCAGTCTGATAACATTACAATGGCCTTACAACCTTAATGTTAAGTTAATACGAAAGAAAACGAATATCATATTAGTACGTGCACCGGTCTCCAAACGATATAACGTAATAATTTGATTGTCGATAAAATTAACAGTGAGAGTTAAAATATAGGTACTAAAATTTTGATGTATTTCTTGTTGTTGGCGTAGTTTTTAATATATAGTATCTAATTGTAAAACTTAGAATTACACCAAGAGTGCTTTCTCGAAAACTAAAATATTGTTAATGAGTGCTAAATTTATTACGTTAATAATATGTACAAAAATATTTACACTTACCTTGTAGAGTTACGCGTCCGCGTCACTGCGATGAAATATTGCTTCTACTCATGCATGAATTACCAGAGTTATTCTTTTACGAAAAGAATTTATTTATACATATTATAAATCCGAATCACGCTTTATTCGTTTCGTAGGGTTTACTACGTAACCCGATACACGGGTAAAAACACTCGATGATGGAATAATTAAATGATATACAATAAACATACATATCTACTCTAGCTTTTAGATATTCCAGAGTATACCTATATTGCGGATACAATACGACTATAATTCTCGGTGCGTTTTTGTTCTAGACAATTATATATCTCTCCATTGATATTCTGACGTTAGTTGTTATCTTGTTCATCTCCACTTTTTAATATTAAATGTTTAAATGTGATTATGAGACCATTGATATGTTTGTGAAACCAAAAACGGTTTTTTTTTTGTATTGTTTTTCCTTATATGAATGGAATTTGTTGACGATTGAAAATATTATGTCTATAGGAATGAATATTTAAACTCGCATCATACAATGATTTGACATAAAAGTACCTAAGATTGAACTGAGTCTTATGTAAGTTAATACGAGTCCAAGTTATATTATGTACATATTTAGTATCTTATAGGTAAAATATGTAACAATGTGCCTCACGTTACCGATTTAACAAGAAATGCATAGTGTTCTTTGAGATATGTATTTTGTATTAAAATAAATAAATAAAAAAATAAAAACTTATTCATTGTAATTTAAGATAGAAGATTTTTAATATAATTTGTTAAGATATTATGTAAAGATTTAGTAAAATTAGTTAATCTGTCACCTGACAATCATGGAGAGAATTAAATCAGAGCTGTATTTAAGATACAAATATTTTTTTATTGACATAATATATTTACAAAAGATATACGAGAAAGGTGTCATCGGTGATTAGAAAATATATACTAACTGTAGTAGGATTTTACAGTTTATTATAATATAGATTTATGTTAGGCTTATGAAATTAAGGAATCCAAGTTTAAGTTTTATTATTTGTTACAGACATCTATATACAGTCTTTGAGTTTAATTGATTTTCGGTTCTAATTAGATGCGGGTGGCAGTTAGGTAAGGTTACAAAATAACAGATTAAAAATATATATTATAACCGAAAGGGTTAAAATATGACTTCGACACGAGAACTGGTTACGGCAAAAATTCGCTGATGAGGCGTTTGAGAAGCTAAAAGATTTTTTTAACTATATATATATATAGTTGAGAGCAAAAGGATTATTGTAGATTTTATTTTTTGATTTAAATAAAGTTTGTATTAAATATAATGTTTTTTTATAATCCTCAAAGACCCCAAAAATTAGTAGAATCAAAAGTAAAATTGTACTTATTTTGACGTGTGTCGATTATATATTGCACATGTTACATATTAGCTTATGCCCGCGACTTCGTCCGCAGTGGAAGCTCACAATAGGAAAAATCCCGATTTCTAACATTCTTCATTGGTGCTCGGCTCCTATTGGTCTTAGCGTGGTGATATATAACCTATAGTCTTCCTCTATAAATGAGTTAACATTGAAAGAATTTAAATCGGACCATTAGTTCCTGAGATTAGCGTGTTCAACCAAACAAACCCTCCAGCTTTATAATATCTGTATTAGTATAGATGAATAGATAAGCTTAGGGAGTGTTTATTAAATACGTGTGTCATTTTGGAGTATTTTTTGACCTCTCCTCCCGCTGGTGAGATTTGTCTCGACCTCCTCCTAGCCCTCTTTTTCTTTTTTTTTAACGTTGGGAAATCCTTTACGGATACCCCACCCTCTCGGGGGAGAGAGTGGGTTACTCGCACGGACTAAAACTCCACGGAGTACCGTCCGCCGCATGGTAGGGACGGCCAGAGATCGAACCTGCTGTCTTCCTGAGAAACCGCCCTTGCTGTAGCCTGCTGAGGGAACGCCAGGCGTCGTCCTACTATAGAGAGACTACTGAGTACACAACCAGTCGTCTCCTTTCGTCGGCCTCATCTGTGCAATGAGGAGATGGTCCTCCCGATCCATCCCATCAGGCTCGGTTCGGTAATGGTAGGGGACGAGCGTTCCGCCTCCCCCTTGAGATCCCTTGAGATGACTTCATCGCAGAAGGAGGCCACAGCAGTCCACACGTTTCCGCTGCCAGGGCGCGGAGCTGATCGTCCCACGCCGCACACTCTGAGAGAGTGTGTTGCGCGGTGTCCGTTTCAGCGCCGCACTCGTAGCATGCGGCGGTGAGCTCCCTACGCGCTATTCGGTGCAAGTACCGGCCGTAGCATCCGTACCCTGTCAGCACCTGCACCAGACGGTACGTCAGAAAACCCAGCCACCCAGGCCGACAGGACCGGGCGGACGGCGTCGATGGTATATCTTCCGTAACGCGCATCCGCCAGATCCCGCCTCCACCTCTCTACTTGCGCGCTGCGAGCGTGAGCAATAACTCTGGGGGCCGGAGGTTGCCCTCGGGTTTTTACTGCAGCCGCATAATTGCATACGGCGGCAAGAACTTCCGCCTCCAGCTCCTAGGGTAGAGAGCCAGCGAGCACCATGGCCGCCGCCGAGGACACCGTTCGATACCCGCGTATTTCCTTTAACGCCACTGTGCACTGCGCGTTGACTGTCGCATGGCTCTCACCACCCCCCCGTACAGACGGCGGCAGGCAGCGCCCGGCCCTCCCGTGTTCGGGAGAAAACGGCTGAGCGCCGCTGCCGCCCCGACTATACGCGGTCCGAGTCCCTTGTAGTGGCGCTCGAACTTCCAGCGCCCGTCCTAGGTGAGGCCTAGATATTTCATTCGGGACCCCACCCGGATACGTACGCCACCTACCGTTATATGGGCCCTAGAAGTTGGCCCCTGCCGAGGCCCGTGGAATAGCAGGGCCTCGGTTTTTTCAAGGGCAACCTTGAGGCGCAGTCGACGGATGCGCTTGACCACGAAGCCCATTCCCTCCCCTAGGCTACCCCCTGACGGGAGCGCGCCGCGGAGCACCCAGTCGTAGCCCAGGTTCCACAACAGTGGCCCCAGGACCGAGCCTTGTGGGACTCGACACGGAGTCCCACGTCGGAACGTTCGCCCTCTGCTGTCTGCGTATACGACTTCCCTTCCCTCGAGGTACGCCTTCAACAGCCGCCGCAGGTACGGAGGCACTCCGAAAAAGCGGAGCGCCTCCCGTATTACTCCATACGGCAGGCTGTTGAAGGCGTTGGCGATGTCCAGTGTCAGTGCCAACAGTCTTTGACCCCGGGAGGTCTCCTGCGCGGAGAGCACGTTCAGGAGGCTCAGGGCGTCCACGGTTGAACGCCCCGACCGGAAGCCGAACTGCGCGTCCGACAAGTTCGGTCCCACGTCTTCTAGGTGCCGGACGACCCGGGAGGCAATCACCCTCTCGAGCGTCTTCCCGGTGTCGTCCAGCAAGACGATGGGCCGGTACGCCGACGCACAGTCCGGAGAATGGCTCGCCTTAGCGATAAGGCAGAGCCGCTTCGTCTTCCATGGCTTCGGGAACTGTCCTTCAGCCAGACAGCGGTCGAAAAGCTCCCGAAGCCACCCTCCGAAGTTTCCCATACAGAGGGCCAATACCCGACCCAGGACCCTTTCCGGTCCAGGCGTCGTCCGCTTGCCGTGGAAGCACTCGACCGCCCTCCCCATTTCCTCCTCCGTCACCTGGGGAAGGCGGTCGAACACCTCCGCCACAGACGCGAAGCGCGGGGGCATGGGAGGAGGATGCCGCTCTGGAGGGTCGGGGAACAGCTCTCCCACGACCTCTGGCTCTCTGGCTTGAGAGTCTCCGTCGTCGGCCCCGGACCCCCTAGCTCCTAATCTCACGTAAGATCTTCCAAAATTTTTAGTTTTAGTAGATATAAAAATCCAATGGGATTTACTAAAAAAAAACAATATGTTTTATTAATTTTACATTGTTACCAATGGTATAAGTAAAAAGATTTTTAGTATAAAATCATTGATCTGTACTATTATTATATTTAATTGCAATCACATTATATTTCGATATATCAATAGTAAATAACTTTACATCTATTTATGGATTGTATTATCTTATATATTAATACGTGAAGCCAAAACTTTGTACCCCTTTTTAAGCGAATTGCGCGAACGGATGAACTTGAAATTTAGCATAGTTAAAGTTTATATGGAGGAGAAGTGCACAAAGCTATTTTTTTATATAAAATGCATTACAGGCATATTAAATTAATTAAAATATACATTACTCACACTACTGCTTGAATTTTACACAACATATACACACATGTAAATGAAAAAGACGTTTTGACATCCTTCATTTTACTCTTACGTTCCAATTACCTTTTCAATATTTTTAACATGACTGACGTTGCATGCCTTACATGCCCTTTGAAATCAACTGGGGCTGTTTTCAAATTTCTTTCTTTCTTTTTTTTTTGGTCAAATTGTAGGTTAATTTTATAATAATATAATATGTAAATTCATAATATAATATGTAAATTCATAGTATACATTACTAATTAATTGATAAATAATTTATCTTTAGTAAATTTATGGAACCACTGAAATAATTATTATATTCTTTGGTCTTATTGAATGTCAAAACTTTTAGGTGACAGGACTGCTTTCACTTCATGTCACTTTGCTTCCTATTGTCATAAGAGCAAAGCAATACTACCAAAGTCAATGTCAATATTTTAATGTGTAGTATTTTTTATGGTGTACTCAATTCAAATGATGATTCAATAAAAAAATACTTTGTAAAATCAAAATAAGAAAATTTGTTTGTTCTTGAAAGTAATCCATGACTTAGATCTCCGCGGTTACAATGATGTAGTTCAACCTGATGTAGCAATTATATTTAGCACAGTTGATGATGAATTTTGAACAAAAATTAATTCATTTTCAAAAGTTAATAGTAGTATTAAAAACATCTTTGTTTTGGATTCATCATTTGATTCTATTGTGTATTCATTACTTTTCCAAACGATGATACTGGACATATCACTTTTCCTCATAATGTACAGACTACATTTAATTCAATATCACCCAGAAATACCACCCACCCATGGTGTCGTGTAAAATTAATTGAGAATTGTGTCATGAGTTGCGATAAATTTCTTTATTTTCGTAAAGTTATGCTTACTTAGAATTTGAGAGCCTTACCACCTTATGTAACCCTCTGTTTTTTGTTTCAAATTTATAATTAATTTTAAAATTATTTATAATCAATAATTAATTTAAAAAAAAATCGCAAATAACTGAGTAGCTATGATGAAAACTTTGATTATAGAAGTATATAAGACAAAAGAACCCTAATAAATTTCAAACTTCAAAAAATCAATGAACGATGGTCGAATGTCGCCCACTGGGCGCCCACTAGTATAGAAGAATTGTGTTACATGTGAGCATATTTTAGTTTAGAAATATGTTTTAATTCATATTAACCTGATTTCTCAAACATAATTACTCTATTTTTTGGCTAAAAAACGTGATATTTGCCAAAACTCCCTCTCTCCCCACGTGAAATTCGTTTTGACCCTCTCTTCCCCATGATTCTCTCGCGTAATTAATGAGGCCTCCATTACTTAGATATATTTCCACGGAAAATGCAAATACTCCATTTTAATAATCTTTAAGATACCAACGCGTATACAAAACGTAAGTGATTGGTTAACTCTAAGGCTTTGTTGCTGAAACTTGAGCTTTTGTGCCACAAAATTTTTCAGTACCTCAATGTTTTAATAGGTAATTATTGCTATAAATTCCCCTCGTTTTTCTTTTTTTGTTTTTTTTTTTTGTTTTTTGGTTTTTTTTTTTTTTTTTTTTTTTTTTGTTTTTTATAGTCCGGTTATGGTGCACAAGTGAAGTGGATGGGAAATAGTACCACGGAGCACGAATTCTGAGATGCCACAAAAACGCTGAAAAGTTCTAACAAGGGAGGAGTCACCATCATGTTAGAACATTGAAATGATCACAAGACACTTGTAATATTATTAGCTACTTGACAATGGTAGTAATAATCTAGAAGATTATTTGGAAAAAATAACATTTAAAAAAGTCTGTGATTTAATGTTAGACAATTACTTTTCGCGTATATACAAAATGCATTTCAATAAAAAAAAATGGATATTTTAAAAAGGTTTCATATCTTGACATATAAATCTTTATTCATAAAATTCACTTACTTTAGGACAACATAATAACGTACACATTGCGCGAGATAATTAATTAATTATACATTTCAATGATGACTCGGATCACAAAACGGTTTTGTCGTCACCCGCAGGTAATTTTACGCTACGCATGTCGAATGCGGAAGCAATGAAAGACGCATCGTTCCCCTTCATGAATGGATTAAGCGACCCTATTCTTGTCCCATCTGTACGTAACCGATGATTCCCGTTGACCCTCCTATTTAAATCGGTTCGGTTATAATAGTTTAAGCGCGCGCTCTATCCGCGTCCTGGCACGCCGGTTTCCCGTTCCGTCAGTAACGCGACGCACGTTGCGAGTGCCACAATCGGTGTTTAAATGTCACATGTGATCGAAATTAACGTTTATTTTTATTTTTTTAAAGTGCGTGCTACATTTACCTTAATATTTAGTTAGGAAGGATGTGATTTGATACAGTAATACGTGTATAATGAAAAATCAAGTAAACGGATCAGTTTGTCCATAATTTTATTGATCGCCTTCGGTACACGCGTTGACTATTAGATTTTGGTAGCTCCGATGTTGTTTATGATGAAATTTATTTTATTCTGAGTTTGTCACTAACAATAATAGACACAAGTTAGACGAGACTTCTTGAGTACATTTATCATGCACAGGGTGAAATCTCTGTAGTCAGTAGTAACGAAAGGTGTATTATATAATTATTTTGCGCATGTTTTTTTCCTTTATAATTTTATTAACTTCATTACACCGTCCGCTAAATAAGGATAACCCATTTAACACAAAATATATTTATATGATTTATATCATAACAATTTTGCTAATTTCATTGTTTTCTGATACACGTTATTTAAGAATGTGTATATTCCGATCGTATATTATGAATTCGACTATATCCGACAAGACGGCAGACCTTACGGGATTTTTGGACTTGATTTAAAAATAATTTCACATATTTAAAAGAAAACATAACTAAAAAAAGATATAGGCCTATTATACAATAAATAATGACATATTCAAACACTTGAAGTGGTTTACTATGGTTAATCACCACAGTCCAGGACGCGACGCGACGTATAGACAATTAAACTCTGAGATTTCTACAGTCCTGTATTTAGAATTTTCTCTGATACAAGAACGAACTTTGAACCGACGATGGTTTCTACGTGAACGCGCCTTTTTCCTATTACCAATTATTAAAAACTATCGGGCCCGGCTCACTCCCGCTCTAATAATAATTAAAAAACCTTGACCTAAACATTCCTCGTGAATCACTTTATCTACTGATGAAAACCGCATGAAAATCCGATCAGTAGTTTTTGAGTTTATTGCGCACAGACAGAGGTGGCAGAAGACATTGTTTTAAAATATGTATTGATAGGTACGCGAATTCCGAAAATTTCGTTAGAACCTAGAACCCGTGAACATCGAATAAATGTTCTCATGTTCTACACCACTCGATTAATAACTCTTTGTTACGCTATGTTAACGTATACAAATTTAATATAACTTTATAATATTTTAATAGAGTTAGGAGTGAACTTTTTACTAACAGTTCAACATGTCAATGAAGTAGTGGTAACTCTCAATTTAAAATTGTGAAGTTATCGAAATGAAACGTAAGAAACATGGAATCAAATTTTGGACTTGAGTGAAATGTCCATTTCGAATACTCTATCACATTATGAAACGCCAACTTCACTCGGTATATAACGCGAAGTTACATAATTTTTACGTAAAAATTAATTCGAACCGGATCAACATAGATATAAACATAAAAAAGCAACTTTGAATTCTTAGCGCGAACTAACAAGCTTTGCTAGTTTTTTTTACAAACACCGTAACCGTACGAGAGTGTTTTGGCAATGTGTTTATAGACGTTATAGTATTTTTCTTTACAAATTTATCATTGTGTTAAACACAAGTTGGAATCGTATTTATGTAGTGAATTTACGAATTCTAGTCATGTGGTAAATGCAACTAAATTTTTTCAAAATAGTAATTCTTTCTTAGCGTATTAGAGTTGAAACCGAATCAAGTTGAATTTTGTTATTATTCTTATAGATATTTGGTTATTAGATATATAAATAATATAAGTCCAATTTGCTACCCGTGCCCGTCATTGTGTGTGCTTCATTCTTCTAAACTAGGCAATGGTTTTTGATATAGTTTTTATTGTCTATCATTTGGAGAGCTTCTTTCGGAATGTTTATAATTTCCATATCATTACATAGTATAAAACGAAGTCCTCTACCGCGTCTGTCTGTCTGTTCGCGATAAACTCTAAAACTACTGAACGGAATTTTATGCGGTTTTCACCAGTGGATAAAGTGTTACATGACGAAGGTTTTGGCATATAATTTATCAAGGATTTTTTTATAATCAGGGCGGGACAACTTCTGCCGGGCCCGCTAGTATGTATATTATTTTATAGAAAGCAGAGAGGAGTCTCATAGAATATTAATCAGCTACTTATATTACTAACGCTGGCTAATCTATGTATTTTTATTTCGAACTGACTACGCTATTGACCTGAAGGGCTTTCACAGCTCCATCGGATAAATTCTTTGTAACATAGTATAAAACAAAGTCTCCTACCGTCTGTCTGTTCGCGATAAACTCAAACACTACTGAACGGATTCGCATGCGGTTTTCACCAGTAGATAGAGTGATTAATGAGAAAGGTTTTAATATATAATTTCTCAATGATTTTTTTATAATAAGAGCGGGACAACGTCTGCCGAGATCGCTAGTATATCGATATAATATACTACAAAATTGTATATCTTATAAAAGCTTACAAAAAAGTCCGGTATGATGTCATATGCGTATCTTGGTACCATAACTTATAGTTATTTATATATTACTAGCGGGCTCGGCAGACGCTGTCCCGCCCTGACTATAGAAACCACCTTGACGATTTATATACTAAAACCTTCCTCATGAATCCTTGTATCCACTGGTGGAACCCGCATGAAAATCCGTTCAGTAGTTTTTGAGTTTATCGCGAACAGACAGACAGACAGACGCGGTAGGGGACTTCGTTTTATACTATGTAATGATTTAGAAATAATAAGATATTTAAGAAGCAATTTTGTCCAACATATTGTTAATCCTTTATCCAATGAAATATATTGAAAGAATATGTAACAAACTATATGCTGTTTTTTTTAACTACTCCGGGCACAAATTCATTAATATTATATGACAAATAGCAACAGTGACAGAAATTCACATCTATCACATGACATATTATTTTTCATTTCATATAAAAATAGCGGTGATATATAAACTCTTTCACGGTTAGTGCAATGTTTTTAATTTTACTTGTAATTCAACGAAATGTAATATATTTTAGATATAATGCACATAAATCATTATACATATACGTAAATAATGATATACGTAGTTAAAAGAGTATTTTTGTAATTCTACGTCTTACAATTTTATATTTCTTTTTCTTAAGCCACGAGATTGCTTCATTAACAAAATTTCATATAACCTAGCTTATATGTATTTCGTATCTGCAAAACAGTCCCAGTTATAATAATACTAGCTGGCCCGGCAGACGTTGTCCCGCCCTGGTTATGAAAAATTCATTGAAAAATTATATACTTACTAAAAAGTTTCTCATCAATCACTCTATCCACCGGTGAAAACCGCATGAAAATCCGTTCGGTAGTTTTTGATTTTATCGCAAACAGACAGACAGACGCGGTAGGAAACTTTGTTTTATACTATGTAATGATTTTACTTTAATAATAAGAGAAGTAAGGAAGGTAATGACAATGCAGACGTTATGGTATGTTCAATTCACGGTCCAGATAGCCTGACGTCAATGAAACCCTACACGGGCTGATTGTTGCACGTAACATAAAACATTACACAGGCTTCAACCAATGATATTATAAGTAAAAAGGTGTACTATCATTGGGCTTCAACAGTGTTTCCTTTCTTTATATGTAATAATGATGTAAACTCATTTATTTTTGTAACTTTTAAAACCATAATCAACTCACAGCTTCGCATACCATTTTTAGGCAGTAACTAGTTACGCTTTTAATTTATTAATATACTAGCGGGCCAGGCGGACTTTGTCCCGCTCTGACAATAAAAAAACCTTGATAAATTATATACCTAAATTGTTCTCATGAAACACTTTATCTACTGGTGAAAAGTGCATAAAAATCCGTTCATTAGTTTATGAGTTTATCGCGAACAGACAGACAGACTTGGCAGAGGTATTTGTTTCATACTATGTAATAATGATTTTGAGAATTAAATACGTTATTTTTTATACAATTTAATAGTAGTATTGACGATATGTTTACTGCGTTATTTTTTAAATAGGCAATACTTGCCGTGTACAAAATTTAATTACAATCGTGAGAACAAAAAATGTTTTTTAAATGTTTAAGTTTTTAGAATATTTTCGATAATTTTGATAGTATAATATTTGAAAAAAGATAACAGCTTCTTGAGTACAACATTTCAAATTTCTTTGAGTTAAATCTGGATATACAAACAAATAGACATGTCAGGCAGGTGAAATAGATAGTCGGAAATAGACTGCCCAATCTAATAAAATATATCGGCAGGTATCGGGACGGGCTTTTAAAAAAATTCAAGTTGTTCACGATTTAGCAATGCCGTAACACCCCTCTAAAATCTTTCCTCCCCTTTAATTCTGCATGATCAACCTTACGACATCTGTCGCTTGCGTGAGTCTCATTTGACAAGTTTTATACTACCCCAATGTGTTCCAAGAGCTAGGGACACACTAACGGTTAACTCAGATGGCCTTTGCGTTCGAGTAATAATAATTCAGCTGCCCTTTATTGACTCGTTGATAAATTATTTATTATGATAATAAATAACGGGGACAGTGATAATGGAGTTATCAATTTCTATATAAATAACTGTCAATTAACATTCCATCGGAGGAACTATTTAGAGAATAACTTTAAACAAAATATTAATGAAATCTGCAATTTAACTAAACAAATAAATTGTTTTCGAAGTGTTTTTCTTTTTGGACGACGTGAATTGGATTATATGAAACGAAAAAGAGATAGTTATAAATGTATATATAGGTTTTAGGCTGTGAGTGAATGAGGTAGTGTATTCTTAATGTACTCGAAATATATACAAAGAGATAGAGAGATACGTTGAAATTAATAGCAAATTATTATCTGTTGGATCGTAGTGACTATCGTGCGCTTTTAGAAACTATTCTCATTTGTGTTTATTAACATTGTTGATATATATTAAAATATTACTAAATGCTGCCTATAACGAACGGTTACCACCTTCATAGTGTATGCATCTCATTCTCTTAAAAATCAATCAAAACATTAAGTTTCACTTCTAACGCGTGTTAACTCATTCATTTTTTTTATTCTCTCGATTTTAACCTATACTCATAAAACTGTAGTTACAGTACCTAGCTAGAGAAATAGCAGTAAGTCGTCTATACTAAGTCGTTCAATATATTTATATTGTAAAAGCGGACCAAAAATACTAAGTTAGAAAAAATGTTGTCTGTCTGTTAATATTTATTCAAAAACGGTTTCAATGATTTTTATCATTTTATGTGAACATAGCTGAATGTTGAATATTAATAATTGTTTAAAATATCTAAAGAAAACCTAAAATATTGTAAGTAATATTATGATATAAATATATTTAATCTTCATCCGATTTTAATGAAATTTTATACACTAGATATAAGCCACTCAAAAATTAGTACCTTATTAAAATTATCCGTAATACCATTACAAATAATAAAACATACATATAATTTAATTAATTAAAGCGCCGATAAAAAGTACTGCATATAAAATGCATACGGAACCATAGGCATAAATAGTACATAATATTTTCTATTATCTTTATTTTTCATTAGTGGCAACCCAGCCCTTTTCAAAGACTATTACCGCCATTTTCACGTAATATTTTCTATTATCATTTCATCTCCTTCTTCAGAACGCGCATACATTAGGGATGGCGATTCTTCGCCAAAAAAAAATGATTTTAAATCGATCCGAATCGTGGAGTGTGGAACCGATTCAAGAAAAAATCGAGGACTAGAGAATGGATTATTTTGATGAGCTTTTTTTACATATTTTTTTAATTATACATTATTGTATCGGGTTATATTTTTATGCACATAGAAAAAATTCGAATCACGATGTCATAGTGTCAGAAATCGATACACTGAATCGATTCGATGGTTAAAATTGATAAAATTAATCGATTTATCAATGTCTAAAAACCGATTATTCGATCTCAGATCGCCATCCCTAGCACACATTTGTCATGTTCACAATTTGCAAACGATTAATCTACTTGTAGATTTACTTATTAACCATATAAAAAGTTTTTTAGCGCTAATAGATTTTTAGGACTTTTTCTTAACTAATGAATTTTATGAGAATTGAATTATTTTCGGTGAATGTCAGCATTTTATTGTTTGTTAACTATAATATAGTTTCTATTCAAGACAATTATAAAAAGTTGGCCCTGACGTCAATGTTATCGATTGTTTAAAGGACACCGGATGCTGTAATAAACATTTATCACTGCTATTTTTCATAATATATCATGTGATAAAAACGCCTGTTAAATATAATACGAGTATGATTTGACGTCATCATCATTCGGTTTTTCTCTATTCTTACATCCTTTAACATTCATATTTAACAGTTTGCTAGTAATATGACTCGCGAGTTTATCGCGAACAGACAGACAGACGTGGCAGAGGACTTTGTATTATAATATGTAGTGATATAACTAAATTTAAGTACTAGATTTACTACATTTATGACTGTCTGAAAATCATAAGCAAACTGTATCATAATTCGCTGCGTAGTTTACAAGAACTAAGGGAATAAACAGACAAACGAGGGTAATGACTTTGTTCTATATTATTAATTGATAAGACAAAGTTGTATAACACATATTAGTACATAATGTTGGATGTCATATAGATTAAAAAGAAAAGAATTATTGTTTTTGTTTTTTCTGAGTAATGGGGGAGAATATAATTCTTCCCTCTTTTCCTCCTTTGATCTAGTTTTTTTTTTAAAATTTAACCATTCTTCCTATTTTTTTGGGGGGGAAAACTCAGGGAGGTGTTTTATCCCTTCTAAGACCCCTCCTTACCCTCTCGTTCACTCCTTGACTCCTCTTTTCCCCCCCTCCCCCACATAACCCCCCACCCCCACGTGAATCCCTAGAAAGGGAAAAAGTTTTCCTCTCTCTATAATAAATTAATCATAATAGAAAAAGTAGGTTTGATTTAATCATTTGGTAATTAAATGAAAATTAGAATCTTTGTATTTGGTAACAATTATAATGAACTATCAAGTAGAAAAACAAATTTAAATATATATCTCATTTTTTCATCTCTTATTTTGCAATCCTCATAACTCAATCATATTTTATACTAGCTGTAGACGCAGTTTCGCACGCGTTTTTTTTTTAATTATATTGAATTAATATAAAATTGTGAGACCATGTACAATTATAGAAATGCTCTTGAAAAACAATTGTAAGTACGACACTCGCGCCATTTATAAGTAACATGTAACGTGTACATGAGATATGTAATTAAAATAATTTCCAAAAAAAATTAAACCGACTTCGATATGAAAAACCCATAAAGCACTAAAAAACGAAAAATAACTAGATTATTAAATTAATCAAATTAAATATACGTATTGATATTTACGCTATCTAATAATATATTTAAAGTCAAGTCAAAGAAATTCATATGGGACCACCTCTGAGTATAACCAATTCAAATAAAAAAAAATCATTAAAATCGGTTCACAATTAACGAAAATATCGATTAACAAACATAAAACAAAATACATAATCGAATATAGTAATCTCCTCTTTTTCGAAGTCGGTTACTTAAAGATGTTATTACATATTGTCAATAAGTAATACGTTAGCTATCCAGTTAGCCAGTACGTTAGCCAGTGAAAGTTTCGTGAAGATCAGTCTCACCGTTTTGGAGATAGCACTGTGGGCGAAGCCACGGTTAACGGCTAGTATAAATTAAAATTACCTTAATTACTTTTTATAAAGCCAGCTATCTGCCAGTGAAAGTCTCGTGGAAATTGGTTCAACCGTTTTGGAGATAGCACTACAGACGAAGCCGCGGTTAACAGCTAATCTAAATTAGAGTAGCCTAAGTAACCCGCTGTAGTTTTAGCTGCTTCCCAGTGAAATTCCCGTTAAATTCGGTCCAGCCGTTTCGGAGATTACCCGGAACAAACAGACAGACCGACAAAATTGCATTTTTGTTATCAGTATCGTGTATACTTTCATATTCAATTAGTATTTTTTTAAATTTTAATATTACATACAGACACTTCATTTTTATTATATCTATAGACAAGTATTAAATTTGTAATTAAAATACAAATAAATCTGTCTGTTTTCATTTTTTGGAATGTTGTTACACTTTCTTAGCAACGTAACTGTTCCAAACGTTTCTGTTACAATTTCACTGTATTTTTTTTATGTTTACGTTTTATTTTTACCGCAACAAAACAACCGGTACTAGCAGAGATATTGCGAGAATTTTGTATTTCCTTTTTGTTTTAACACCGTTACACGGGATCTGTTATCCGATTTCTTTTGGCGACGCGCTCACTACGTTTTACTGGCACCATGGTTTACCTTGAAAGTGGAATTTTAAAGACTGCTGAGTAAAGTTACTCAGAGAAAGCTATTGCAAGTATGTTGCTGGAGACAGTGGGGTGACAATAAAAGACTAAGCCAAAAAAAAACAACTAAGTAAAGAAACATCGTCTTTAGTTATATCACACGCAGTTTCAATTCAATAGAACATGTCATTCATCTATCTTGTATTTAGATACCAATGTTTGTTGGCGGCTTTGCTCGCTTTAATATAGGTTTTTGATCTATACCCATTGATATACAAAAACCCAAGATGCACACCTAACGTGTCACAGCCGGCACACAAAAATGAGTGCATAATTTTGGATTATGCAGTCATTTCAAATATTGTCGCATCGCTTGCGTCCTTGTAAAACCAGCTTTAAATCATTCAGGTAAGGCTGAATTTACGAAATCATAAGATTATCGCATAACTATAACCACGTATGTATATTGGGGAGTTTTTGCGGCCGGTTTTGATCGCTACTTTTATTCGATACCGTGTGTTTTGGGTTTTTATATGTCGATGTATATACCTTAAGAACAGTGTATTTTGTTGTCTTTGTTTGTACCCCTGGCAAAGATTATGCATTTCATGATGGTCGTTTGAATAGTTAAGGAATGAAAGTGTAACAAATAAGCTCACATTCACAATTATAATATTAGTAAGGATAAGAATGCTAGTGGCTTAATTCGTTTAATATAACATATTCATTAAACGATCTCATACTTGCTTATCTCAGAAGAGCAATTTTTTCTATATAAAATTGATACGAAATCAGTTGTAAAATAGCAAATTAAATGTAAATTCAAATGTGCACTCTTGTTTATATACCCACAGGTATATTCTTGTATTAAGCATACAAGGCTCAGTTTTTTTCTTCAATTATGTTGGTTTCGCGCAGAGATCATTTGGAGTTGGCAATATAAAGGGAGAGAGGGGTGATCGCAATTTGATACAATTCACTACTCACTCCCTTGACGTGTTGCATGGGCATAAGATAAAAGTCACCAAGATTTGTCAGTCATGATTTAGAGACAGTCAAAGGTGTCGTCATTGAAGGCTCAGTTATTGCTGATGCCATCATGAAGGTACCTCTTCGTAGCTGTTATTTGGTCATTGTAAGAATGCATTTCTGCTAATTGCTCTGACAGGATTCATTACAATTTTGTTTTTCTCTTTATTCTAGGAATCAACCCCTGACTAATACACTATTGAAGATATAATTCCTGATATAATTACGATTCTCCTTACGGGTTTTGTGCCATCTCTTGGGTGAAACCCGTTCTCATCATATCAGGAATACTTCGAGCCCAAGTGTTTTACTACTTTTGCCTTTCTGTTTTAAAAAGGACAATACCGTGTTTCCTGGCCGTCCAATTTTAGCGTTTTACCATACCCTTACCCAATATTAATGTGTGACTTAAGACGGTAACATGTTAAATTTAGAAGACAATTGGCTCTGAAGTGTAAGTACCAGAACTTACCTACTTGGCGACAGATTTTTGACTTGAAAACGATAGCTAGTTAGACCGGCTATATTAAAATCCCTTCCATTAGGCTATGGTTTCATTGTTTCTTATGATATTCATAGACCAAGTACCGTAATAACATATAATATCAGAACTCTCGAATCCGAATGAAGTATTTATTATCTGTAAGAAATTACTATTAAAGAATATTTTTAAAAACAAGCTTTTTTTCGAATGCTCTAAAAGGCTTATTCGTATTTTTGTCAAAGTGTTTGGCGGCCATTTTGACAATCACCATTTTGTTTGTTTGTTTTTATATCATAAGAGTCAAAGGTACAGGCGGGCCACCTGATGTTAAGTGATCAACGCCGTCCATAAACACTAGTAACACCAGGGGCGTCGCAAGTGCGTTACCAGCCTGCGTTTGGGAAAAAGAAGGGGAAGGTGTAGGGGGAGGGGAGATGAGAAGAGAAAGAAGGAGAGGTGGGCCTCCGGTACTCTCACTGACTGAACGAAACGCAACAATGCAAGCACTATTACTTCACGTCGGTTTTCTGTGAGAGCGTTGTACTACCCCGGGCGAGCCGACCCAATCATGCTGAGACCAGTAACAACTTCAGCGTGGCTCTACCAACTATCTATTATCATCAGAACTGAACAAAAAAGCAAAATTGTACAGTCATAGTAGGTAGGTCCTAAGGAACTGGTTTTAATTCTACTTGCAAGTAAATTAACTAATAACAAACATTGCAAGTTAAATAAAAGCTTGTAAAAATAACGCCTACGTGCGAATTGAGAATAAAATTGTAACAATTGAGCGAACTAATATTACGATATTACAATCGATTGGTCACCCTTCGAATAGAAAATATTACTGTTGATCTGAGCTTGGTGCTTAGTGCTTAGTGCGACTTCACGACTCAACGATCGGCGATAACTTCGCGGTTACGTTGGAGACACTATTTCAAACCTTGTTTCGTAATTGCTATACAATTGTTTTCTGGTGATGTTCCTGCGCGTTATTTATGCACTTTTGTATTCATTTATATCATAAATTATATCGACAGTTCACTGGACTCTGATTGTAATGGATTTGTAGATAGATATGTGAATTGTATACAAATGTGATCGGTTCCAAAGATTTACTGTGATAATATAACGAAGTGATAAAGTAATTGTAAAGACTGTGATGTTGGAACAACAATATATACCAAGAATCGTAGAAAACTAAATCATAGGCAAAATGGGTGAGTATCTTTTTGTATTATAATTAGATGATTCTACTTTAATTTATTATCATTTGCTGGCATCAACATTTTTTATAGTTATTATTTTTGTATGTTTTGTATGTATGTGTTGCAGCTATAAAGAGGTTTTGTAAATTTTTTCGTGTCCAAATATTTACAAATTGTAATTTTCAGAACGATCAGTTGAACGGCATAGAAGTAAATGCGCTGTTATTATCTATACGTCTATACTAATATTATAAAGAGGTAAAATTTGTGACGTTGTAGGGGGTAATCTCAGGAACTACTGAGTTGATTTGAACAATTCTTTCAATATTTTATAGCTCATTTATCGAGGATGGTTATAGGCTATATATCATCACGCTAAGAATAATAGGAGTGGAGCACGAATGAAGAATGTTTCGAAATCGGGGCTTTTTCCCTCTTGAGAGCTTCCGCTGCGTGTTGTGTCAGCCCAAAGTACCACGCGGACGATTTCGCGGACAGAGGCTAGTACTCGTTTATTCGTATTGTGTATTATGTTTAAATTGATAGCGTATTCATGTTGTATTTATTCAAATAACTAGATACACTAATTTTTAATAAAACCGCTTGAACGATGCAGGAGTTGATATAAACCAAGTTTTATGAAAAAGGATAGCCAAAATAACGATTAAAAAATACTTACGAGTGCCAACTTTCTTGGTGATCCCTCAAACAGTGTTAAAGTTTACTAACCTCAGATCTCCTAATCCAGTGGTCGTCAAATTTGTCATCCAAAAGAACCAAATATATACAATACAAAATTGAAGTCTACGCAAAGAGCCTTTTTAAAACGTTAGTTTTTCTTTAGTAGACACTTTTATAGAAATAATTAGGATTAAAAGTACACTTTCGAGCATGCCTTTACTATGTATTCTTTTAGGAGGGAATAATTATGCTATTGTTGCTTTCTAAAAACATGCCCAGAAAAGATGAGAAATATGAAGAATGTGTAGGTTTTTGTTTCAAAAATGTTTACTCGTGTCCCCTTGTAAGGCAAATAAATAAACAATATTACATGTCCGCATCCAAGTAGTGAAAGAGTCGCTAGCTGCTCGCGAGCACATTTTGCCGACCACTGTCCTAAATATTATAGTGGACGTTACTTTGCACTTCCAAGCAGAAGTAATTTAATAATGGATTTCCGCAAAGTAACGCCTTCTTTAATTAAAGACCACTGTCTTACACCAATATATATTGTTATATAGATAACATAGATATCTTAGTTAGATAGATAGATTCCCGACCGCTATGTTGGGCAATAAATATTGCAGATGGTCAATCGAATCCATAAGATAAAGACCATCTACGAAAAAAATCGTATCGAATGGTCATAGTCGCATGCCGATACGTTTGGTTGTTTTGACGTCATTGAGCCTCAAAAGTGCTGTATTTTCATTATATACCTATACTAGCGGGCCCGGCAGACGTTGTCCCGCCCTGATTATAAAAAAAAATCCTTGACAAATTATATACCAAAACGTTCCTCATGAATCACTTTATGCACTGGTGAAAACCGCTTGAAAATCCGTTCAGTAATTTTTGAGTTTATCGCGGACAGACAGACAGACAGACGCGGTAGGGGACTTTGTTTTATACTATGTAATGATACATAGAAGATATACAACTTACATATAATACTACCCAGTGTAATAATGCAAACAGGTTAATCTTGAACCATCACGAGTCAAAACGGAAGGTAAAATTTTAAATGCCGCGTGTGATTTGATTAAAACGTTTTGTAATTTCGACAATCAACGGACTGCACAAGGATTTCAATTTAATAATAATATGTGCATATTGATAAGTCACGAGCAACGTTCTGGCTGTTCATTGATTATTTTAAATACTAAATCATAAGCGTTATTCTGTAAGACTAATGCGAAAAAAAATGTTAGGTGGATAAACTTTTTTATACACCAACTAGCGGACCCGGCAGACGTTGTCCCGCTCTGAATATAAAAAAATTTCTTGACAAATTATATACTAAAACCTTCCTCATGAATCACTTTATCCATTGGTTAAAACCGCATGAAGATCCGTTCAGTACTTTTTGAGTTTATCGCGAACAGACAGACAGACAGACGCGGTACGGGACTTTGTACTGTGTACTGTGTACTATGTAATGAAATTCATATGACATTTTCTCAAAACATAGGTTGAATTTTCCGAGAAAAAAACGTTTACTCATTTTATTTACGACACTAAACTTAAAAAAATGTATTGACTATTAATTTTAATGAACTCTTGGACTGGATGGAGTCTCCGCAGTAATCCGTGTCCACAAATCGATTAGCAAAATTCAAGTAAGAATCGATATGTATTTACAAATTATTGTTTTCATTGCATCTTTGCAACGATTTATTGTTCAATGAATATTAATTTAACGAAAAAATACCTGATACTATTTATTTATTCCAAGATTATTTAACCTGCAATGTTGGTTAGTTTGTTTTGGTCAAATCTTGCAAACGGAATTAGTTTTAGTTGTTTTAAATCTAAGACTTTTCTATCCTTGTCCAGTTCCGATGACAATAGACGAAAATGTAAAAGAAAAAACAAAATGGCGAATTTCAAAATGTCCGCCATATACATTAAAAAAAAAGATCCGATTAATCAGATGTCTCCAGAATAATAATTGAAAATTAGAGAAAAATACCTTTTTTGTTTTTAATTTATTTTAAACATTAATTGTTAAAAAAATGTTGGGATTAATTTTGAACAAAAAATAATTTATCAATTTTACTACATTATAAATTTCACGAATTTATATATGTAATTCCGAACTGTATGCGTTCCGGTCCTAAGGAAGACACACTAATGGTCGTATCCCGATAAAGGAACCTGTTTGCATAGTTATAAATATTGTTTAGTCGGAAGCTATCTTTAGCATTAACGGCTGGAAACGAACATACGGCTTTTTTTTCTTATATGTTTAATCGTTCCTCGGAACCTAATTTTTACTTTCCAATTTAAATAATATCTCCCTGTCTATTAGAGTTTATTTATTATAGAAATAGCTTTTGCCTGCGGTTTGGTTCGCGTTAATGTAGATTTGTTCCATCGTTAGGACTTTTTTTTCTTAATGAAAGGTACTCTGTGTCCTTTTCTGTACCCCAGACAACAATTCATGACGATCGGTTGAGTTCATAAAGTGTTAAAGCGTAACATATAAACAAACTCACTTTTGCATTTATAATATTAGAATGGGTTAGGATTTACATTACGTACATTTGTACTTTACCCTATACAGTATTGCAGAAAGCGTCTTTTGATCTGTCACGTTGGAGAAAAGACTGAGACAGTCGACTAAGTTCAGTTTCATGTAACGTTATCTCTGTCTATCGTAATCATTGCGCTGTGTAATAGAGTGAGCGCTTTGAAAAACAGAAGTATGCTGATCTTAGCCACGTTTCACTCTTCTGCCCGACGTGTTAAATCAAAAGCCGGTTACTGTAGCTATATCGATTTAATATTGTTCCTTTTTCAGTAAGTAGGTATATATCCTTTATAAAAAATATAAATAAGGAATTACATTACGTCGAATTTCCCGTTAAATGGTTTATGTGAGACGCAACAGACTGCGAGACTGCCGCTACTCGACTACCGTAATAGACTCGAGCGATCTTCTTCTTAAATATGATCTTCAAAGGTATAATTTAGCTTTAAGATGTCGTAACTTGCGGTATATAGTTAGAAATATGAAATTCGATTATTTAACACTAGTTTTTTCTCGCGACTTCGCTCGCATAGCCCGCAGATAATGCAGCTTTCTGTAGGTGAGAGCATTCCTAAAATCGGTTAATTATTTCTTGACTTTATCCACCACAAACAAAAAGAATAAATGTTTTCTCTTTAGACTAGTAGGTTAGTGTGTATAAATATAGATTGAATCAACGATCAGAGAGAGTCTCTTCACTGTGTTGTGCTATTAAAAAAAAATTACATATGTTTTGTTCAGTCATCTTTCATTTACAGATTACAGATTTTCAGAAAATATACTGTGATTTCTAAAATTAATGATAAAGAAAAAATCGACTTTAAAAATTGGCAAAAAGTCATCCAAGCTACCAGATAGATCATTATTTTAATAGTACAGGATGTAGGTATCTTTCGTACTTCTTCATTCACGAACAGCTTCCGGTCCTGTGCACTATGATTTTTAATGATTAGACCTTTCTAATAATTACGCATAAAAGCCAGTTTCAGACCAGTGATTAATATCTTTAAAGAAAAACAAAACTCGATAATTTGTTCTTTGCTGGTTTCAGTGTTTTATCACAATACCATCTGATGTTAAAAGACAATGTGGCCTAAGATGGTAAACATCGGAAATCTAGAGGACTAACCGCTGTGGGAACACACCAACAGATTTTGAACTTAGGGTGGTACCTAGTTGGGCAGATTTAGACAAAGCCCTACCACCATGTTACGGTATTATCACGATGTGCCCGAACACGCTATCATTTGAGCCCTCAACGCATCACTCTCCTCACCGAATAAAGAGACGTGAAGGTATGACACGATATTGAAATTCAATATCAAACGAGTCACGAGTTATCGCTAGTGTTGAATAATAGTCGGTGTCAGAATAATCCTTCAGACTGGAACGAAACCCACGTCTCGCTCTGACCCGAATGTTTCGCCGACGCAAACAACTCATACCTTACCTTATGGTTCCGTCATTCATGTACCAGTAGGGTGAATTCATTGGCTTTTACTATAAAATGTTCTTACTAACTCCCCACCCCGGCTTCGCTCGGGTGTACTTTTGAAGAATATTAGACTAAATCATCCGTTTACAGTACGACCATGTAATGAAATAATATGGCAATTGAACAAGTGAACGTCAATTCTAACAACTGATATTGCTCGCGTCTGCAGGAAGTGCTTTTTTTATATTATAGGGGTAAAGGAAAAGGCGGGTCACCTGAAGGTAAGTAATCACCGCCGTCCATAGACACTAGCAACACCAGGGGAGTCGCAAGTGCGTTGCCGGCCTTTTAAAAGGTGGGCCTCTGGCGCTCTGACCGAACGAAACGCAACAATGCAAGAATTTTCACTTCATGTCGGTGTTTCTGTGACTGGGTGGTACTACCCCGGGCGAGCCGACCCATTCATGCTAAAACCGGTAATAGCTTCAGCGTGGCTCTACCACTCTTAAAAGTGTGCCTCTCATTCCCCTACACGGGTGCTGCTAAAGAGTAACAAATGATTAGCCGATGCACTGTTCCACATAAATTGTATCACGCAGCGACGAATAGAGTAATCAATCAATTTACGATGATAAGAGATGAATACTCTATTTAGCCATATGTTTTAACCCATTTTTTTGACATATCCATACGATTTTACAAACATTCTCTTTCATACGAATATAAGAAAAAATAATTAGCCAAATAGGTGTTAGCCGTTCCGAAATAACGCGATGACATACATTCCGTATCGATTTTTATTTATATTGATAAATTCTATCTGTATAACGTAGCATAAGGTAGCGTTTTTTCTTGGATTCTATTTACCATTAAATGTAAGCATGTAAGATTCCCACTGCTGCGCCAAATGCCTCTTCCCGAGGGAAGGTACGGTCAAATAACGACGATGTACGATATATCAACAATTAAAAACCCTGATGGTGGTACTACAAAAACATTCCTTACTTTTATGTTTCCTCATGATGCTTTCCTTCACTATCAGTCGAGAGTGTTTCCAATTTCAATGAGTAAATAAATGTACGCAAATTCCGAAATAATTATTAGTATCCGTTAGCGTTATATCCTGCTGATACCGAAACCATAATCCACCATTCAAATCACTTGACTATGGCAAGAATAACGAAGAACGATCCTTTTGCACTTCTCAGCTAAGCAAATCTATAAACAAATGTAGAAATAATAAAACAAGGATATTCTTGGGTATTACAAATTATGTAAATCATATATATAATTATGTCACTCTGCCACCTACGTACGGACAGACAGGTCTTGCTTCGCCGCGCCTTCGAGATCTTGAGAAGTTGTTTGTAAATATTGTTGATGTCATTTACATTCACAACTAGCTTCTGTTAGCCATTCTGGCAGCATCGGGAGCTAAATGTCTTAGCAAGTAGAACACGAAGCATTTTGGTCAAGGTTTATTTCTTTAGATTAACAAAAATACAGTTTAGTATTTAAAATATCGAGAGTTAAAACACTTTGAATCTTTAATCTCGGTATTTCCAAACATTTTGACACGATTAAACTGAGTCTAAGACTCAAATGAGATTTAATTTTGTGGTACAAGTGAATCTAAATGTAGGAATATTTTTATAATATTGACAACAGTGAATAAACTTAGCTGTATTGATGAACCCTGTAAGACTTCATGCTTCGCCTAGGCGTTTTTTGCATCGCTTTATTGTAACGATCAACGTAGATTCGAACCCTGTTGATTGAGTTGGAGTTTTCCATGAAGGGAAATGTCCTGATGAAACCATAGCAATGGCTTTATCTAATTCCGTCTGGCTAGCTACCACCATTACATTGAAAATTTGTTCCCAAGCGTCTGTTGGTGCGTTCCGGCAGCTACACTTGAGAGAGAATGAGTTTCTAGGTTTAGCGTGACTATCATCTTAGACCTAATAGTGATTTGACATCAGATGCGATCGTGGTCTAACCTCTTCTTCTTCTTACCCTTAACCCACATAAGTAGGGTCGATACAACATGTTTGTTATGTAATGGTATATGATTTGGCTTTGGCTGCCTGACATCAACCCTCCTTGGGATTATTTTGTTGTACCACTGGACTTTCAAAAAGAGGATTGTGGTCTAATTTAAACCTTTTGAACTATTTAAAAAAAATACGATCCTTGCCAAACCGTTAGAAGTCCCGGATTTGTCAGTCGTCATTCTTTTTTAAAATATTTGAGTAATTTCAGCATAGAAATACATTTTATTTATTTAATTAGCTTCTGCCCGGACTTGTCCGCGTGGAATATTTACTTTGGGCTAACACCAACACGCAACGGAAGCGGCAAGAGCAAAAATCCCGATTTTGAAACATTCTTCAATGGTGTTCCGCTCCTATTGGTCTTAGCATGATGATATAATAAACTTTAGCCTTCCTCGATAAATGAGCTATCTAACATTGACATTTTTCAAATCGGACCAGTAGTTCCTGAGATTAGCGCATTCAAGTAAACGAACAAACAATCCAGCTTTATAATATGTATTAGTATAGATAATTGTTTCACTTCCAGTAACGTTCAGAGTGTTATTATTTTTCTTTACTACGTTTGCCAAAATTTGTGCGATGTACTTATTTCTAGTATACCTATAGTAGTAGTCAATCTAATAATATACAGTAATTGTAAAGATAACATTTTTTGAAATATACGCTGTTAACGTTTGAAAAATAAGGACTCTTTACGGAAAAGCATTGCGTTGTTTTAGGATTTATTCAAAAAGTTTGTACGTTATAATATTAGAAACACGAATTTGAGTTTGTTTGTTACGGCTTTTACTCCTTAACTACTCAACCGATTATCATGATTTCATCTACATCAGTCAGACTGTTTTATCCAGAAAAAAGTACTGTTCCCGAGAGATGGAACCAATCTACATTACCACGAGGAAAACCGTGGGTGAAAGCTAGTTGTTATATAATATAGGAATCGAGGAACCGATTCTGAGAACTGATTTCTGTAGAGAAAGAATTAAAGATATTTAAAAAGTAGTAGTTGCAATGACATGTTGAAGACCCGCCGTTCCTGGAGTTCACATGGTTCGAGATCTGTACCGTATTTACACGGCTGAGTGCCTTAAGCGCTTGCCTTAGTAGTCCGGTGAAGCTGTTAAGACCTTGCTAGGTCAATAGCGTAGTCAGTTCGAAAAAAAAAAAAAAAAAAAACCGTATTTACATATTTATATTTACAACATCAATAAAGTTCGACGAACAAAAAACATCTTTCAAACACTTTTCTCAAATACTCAAATTTATGAGCCCAGTAAAATAGACCGTCATTCGAGGACTATAATAAATATGTGCAACATTTGACATACTACGTCAAAATTAATTTGCGGTTATCCGTGAACTTATTTTCAAAGTTAAAAATATACTAGTAGGGTAACCAAGTGGAACAAATAATTTAAGTAATATTTATATTCAGAGGTATACTCATTTCTTTACATTATATTTATTTCAATAATATTTACTCCCAATCATTGTTAAAACTACTTACTTAAATTTAAACAGAATGATACATGTTAATATCGCAGTATTTTAATACGATATCTGGCAACTCAATCGACTTACGTAAGAGCTTGACGGCAACGCAGTGCGACATATATGCACATTAATCAATATATATCCTTAACTAATGCAAATCGCATTTTAAAATCTGTAGCATATTATGAGTATACTTTATGCTATATTACGATTATTCATGATTTTGTTTGAAAATGTTTCTCTCGGTTATATACATTAAAAAAATCTGAAGTTTGACATCAGTTTTAAGAAGAGCAATAAATTTTCCACATCAATCGTTACGTTTGATATTTTATTGTGAAATTGTTCAATTCGAAAAACCGCTTCCAAAAAATCCTGATTTCGAATATGACTATAGTTTAGGAGAATTTAACTTGTAAAATAAACATCATAGAAAAATAATTGTATGTCCACATTCATACCTACTAGAAGTGCTGAATATGAAGTGATTATGTTGAAAATGAACGAATTTCGGAAACTCGCCTTTTTTCGTGATTCTCTTGACGTCAAAATGCTCCAGCTCTCAAATATGACATTAAAATTCCTCGGCCATATATTATGCTATATGTCTTCCGAAACAGTTTCACGGAAGAAGTTACGAAGCCAAGCAAATTTCAACTTAGTCCAAAAAACTGTGAACTCATGGAAGCCGTACTACACAAAACGTGTCACTTCCCACGCTGTAAGATTAGATTCTACAACCTTTTTATTATATTGTAATTATGATTAATTAAATTAATGCTATTCTTTCGGTGCAACACAGTACGAGATAACTTTTACAGCGTTCCAATTTGAGACTGAAGGCATTGACCTACTTAGTTTAGCTTGCGTTAAATTTTACACGTTTGAATTCTATTTGATAATTGATGTAATGAATACTTTGTTTCTGTCGAGAGATCTTGTTATTAACTTTATATGTACTCAGAGAATTTATTTTAAACTAGCTGTGTCCAACACGTCGTCCGCGTTGAACGTAATGTAAAAAAACAGTGAGTAATAAAGTCACCTGAATGTATAAGTCCATTTACTTATCTACTTTTCTTTCGTACCTAAGTCGCGTCGTCATTAAATTTACAATAACTTTTAATAGACTGAATCAATTTTAATGATACAAAGACTAAATGTTACTCGAGGATATCCTTTATGTTTTCTTGGTGAGGTTTTCTCGTGAACGCAATACTTTAGCAGTAAAAGTTTAGCAGTAAATACTTTAGTAGTTAAAAATGATAACAATTTTTTTCACAAATATCTAAAAAGTACAGACACGTTAGATTTACATTCTTATTACATGTTTAGACTAGTAATGTTGATAAAGTTTTGAAGCGGTAATGGCTTAGTTGTTAGCGTGTTCGAAACTTCGAACACAGCGTCGATGAGCATAGGTTCGAATCCTAGCAGCTGCCCCCGGTGAAGGAAAACAATGTAACGAAACCATAATATGGTGGTAGGGCTTGTTATAGGTCCGCCTGGCTAACTACCTGTTGGTGTGTTCCCGCAGCTGCACTCGACAGCCAGTCTCCTCTAGATTTAGCGTGCTTACAATGTTAGACCACGTCATCATTTATCATCAGATGAGATTGAGTGGTTGTATTAACAAAGAAAATGAGCCAAAATCTTCCGTGTACAGTACGACTATCGTTCCATAGATTTATTAGATATTCGACATTCAATCGATCATTCGTGACACAGAAAGAAAATGTGATAGTGTGGCGAAGTAAGGGCGAGTTTTGAAAAGGTAAAACGTTGTGTGACATATTTTATAAACGGTCCTTTAATCAACAAACGAGTTCGACGTACGCGCGATACAGTGACACAAAATCTTACATCACTGCGACAACATTACACATATCACCTCCACACACGTGCACGCATACACGCTTACACATGAAAGTGGAAGGGTTTTATTTTTTTCCCTTATAAAACTGAAATAGTTTAGAATATTATCCGATACGAAATATATATAAGAGTTGTTGAGGTATGTATGCTTGGTACACATATATGTTTCAACAACTCATATATGGATGAATAGTTAGCTTAGCTTAGCTCAGATAGGTCGCGAATTGCATGTATCAGGCAACAGCCCAAGCCGAGGTGAGACGTGCACCCTTGAGCTAGTTGCCCAAATAAAATCGGCTGATTGCCTTAAGCGCTCGCCTTAGTAGTTCGGTGAAGCTGTTAAAACCTTGCTAGCTCAATACCGTAGTCAGTACGAAAAAAAACAAAAAAGAAGAGTTCGACGTACTTCCCTAAAGGCATGGACTACAGAGCTTTCAACTTTTCTCCGATATCTGTTTTAGTTAGATTCATCGTAAATTGCTGGTGTCACGGCGGTTTGCAAGTTTCTAGACAGCTTGGTATAGACTAGATCGATTGATTCCAAAACGTGACAACCCTAAAGCGAGCCACGTGTGTGACAGAGGTGAGTCAGTCGGGTACATTTCTCTCTGTAAGCCCCTTTGATATGACATCGAGGCACTTAGTGCGATGAAGCTGTGAAGGCTCTTCAGGTCAATAGTGTAGTCGGTTCGAAAGAAAAAAAAACATCGAGACACGTCTAAGTACACTGTTACAAATTTTTTTTAACTACAAATATTTTTTTTACATAACAAAATATGAGTCAAATTACAAATCAGTGTGTTATCATTACAATATGTTATAATATTTTAATTAATATCTAGTCAAAATATAACAAATATATTGTAATTTTTCTAAACGGAGTTGAAGTAGGTCATGTAATAAATTCACAAAAATGATTTTTATTATTGTTATATTGTTGTGTGTAAAAATTCGTATTATATATATGTTAATGACTATAGAAGTGTATGTCAATATAGTACACTCCTGGTGGTTGAAATCTAGTCTATCCTATCACACAAACTTTGAATGGTGAATTATCTGATTCCTATATTCGCGAGTATATTTCTTGAATAGTTTGGTGAACAAAATAATTATGTTAATTGATGATCTGCTAAATATTCATTAAAATCAAATTAACGAACTTTGTATTAGTCATAGAATACCTTATCTGTTGAATCATGTGAGAGAGGTGATCTTTAAATGTAAAATGTATTCATATACGTTTTTTTTATTAACGTGGTGAAATCCCTTATGGATACGCCACCCTCTCGGGGGTGAGAATGGGTTATGTCCGACTCGCACGGACTAAAAGTCCGATCGTATTGTTGGGGCGGCAAAGGATCGAACTACGCTATTCCTTGGATAGCCACCCCAACGGTCCGCCCGCCGGAATTCTTTTTCTTTTTTTTTTACTTGGGGATATCCCTTATGGATACCCACCCTCTCGGGGGAGAGAGTGGGTTATGTCCGACTCGCACACTAAAACCCCACGGTGTATCGTCCGACCGTAATGTTGGGGCGGCAAGAGATCGATCTGTGCTTCTCCACTTGGAGAGCCGCCCCAACGGTCCGCCCGGCGGAAGGTGACCGCCGGGCTCCTACCTATAGAGAGACAACCGGGTACACACCGGCTCCCCCCCCCTCATCCGCCGAACCTGTGCAATGAGGAGATGGGCCCCCCGGCCCATCCCCTCAGGTCCGGCTACGGTGGTGGGAGGAGTTGGGCGAAGCGCCGCCTCCTCCCGCCGGTCCTCCGTTGGCGGAGAGGGCCACTTAGAGGGTCTACCTCGCGGGCCCTCTCCGCCGCCTCCTTATGCGAGATGACCTCCTCGCAGAAGGAAGCCATTGCTCGCCTCGCCTGTTCGCTGCCAAGCATGGCCAAAACCACGATCGGCAGCGAAAAATTACCCCCTACATTCCCCACCGCCGCAGCCAGATTGCGGCGCTGCTCCTCCCACGCAGCATACTCGGACAGAGTGTGCTGCGCAGTGTCCTCATCAGCGCCGCATTCATGACATGCGGCGGTCGGCTCCCTGCGTGCGATATGGTGCAGGTACCACCCAAAGCAACCGTGCCCGGTGAGTACCTGCACCATCCGGAACGTCAGGGAGCCCCACTACCGTCCCATCCACTCCCACAGGACCGGGCGGACGGTGTTCACTGTGTAACGACCATAGCGC
Source organism: Antheraea yamamai (assembly GCA_036509395.1). NCBI lineage: Eukaryota > Metazoa > Arthropoda > Insecta > Lepidoptera > Saturniidae > Antheraea > Antheraea yamamai. Next base: position 4,215,610 of record AP028439.1, on the reverse strand, counting down.
GCGTTCGTGAGGTCCTGCATCCACATTTTGACCGCCACTCCCTGGATCTTCCGCCTCTTAGCTTCCACTTCCCTGAGAGCCGGAGGCTCTCCACTACGTTTTCTCGCCTCCAGCTCCCCAGGGTAGGGAGCCAGCGAGTGTAAAAGCCGCCGCCGAGGACACCGTGCGAAACCCCGGACCGCCATCAGTGCCACCGTGCGCTGCGCCTTATGCAGCGCGCGCACGTTGTCGGCACCGAGGGCGTCAGCCCACACCGGTGCTCCGTAGTCGGCCATCGCCCGCACGACTCCCATATAGAGTCGGCGACACCCAGCGCTCGGACCTCCTATATTGGGGAGCAACCGGCCAAGTGCCGCCGCCGCCCCAACAATTCGCGGTCCGAGCCCCGCGAAATAGCGCTCGAACCGCCAGCGCCTGTCCAGGGTGAGGCCCAGATACTTCATCCGGGTCCCCACCCTGATCCGAGCGCCTTCCACCATTATGTGGGCCCCAGGTGGTGGCCCCTTCCGAGGCCCGTGGAAAAGTAGGGCGTCGGTCTTCTCGACGGCCACCCTGAGGCCCAACCTCCTTATACGTCTTACCACGAGGGTTGTGGCCATCGTGGCCAGGCACAGCAATTCCCTCCAATACCCCCCCGGGCTACGACCAGGGTGTCGTCCGCGTAGCAGATGAGGCGCGCTCCGTATGGGAGCACGCAGCGGAGCACCTAGTCGTAGCCCATGGCCAACCCCTGTGGAACCCCTCTCCTGGCAGCACGTCGGACCATTCGCCCGTCGCCGTCCATGTAGGCGACCTCCCTATCTTCGAGGTACGTCTCCAAAAGCCGCCGCAGGTACGGGGGCACTCCGAAATAACGGAGCGCCTCTCGTATAACTCCGTGCGGCAGGCTGTTAAAGGCGTTGGCGATATCCAAAGGCACTGTCAAAACCCTCTCCCCCTAGGAAGTCGCCTCTGTGGACAGCGACTTCAGGAGGCACAGGGCGTCTATCGTTGAACGCCCTGTCCGGAAGCTGAACTGCGCGTCCGCTTGATTAGGCCCCAATATTTCTAGGTGCTGGACGACCCGGGTGGAGACAATACGCTCCAAGGCCTTCCCGGCGCCGTCCAGCAGGACGAGGGGCCGGTATGCAGACGCGCAGTCTGGAGGGCGGCCCTCCTTCACCATTAGGCAGAGCCGCCCAAGCTTCCAGGGCTTCGGGAACTGCCAGACCGATAGACATTTGTCGAACAGCTCCCGAGGCCACCCCCCTAGATGACCCAACGTCAGGCCGAGCATCCGACCCGGAACCCCATCAGGGCCGGGCGCTTTCCGCCGGTTTAGGAGACGCTCAACAGCCCTCCCCATCTCCTCCTCCGTTATTGGAGGGGGAGGACCGTCGAGCATCTCCTCGACTTACGCTCGAGGCGGAGGCATGAGAGGAGCTGATAGCAGCGGAGGGTCGGAGAATAATTCCTCCACGACCCTCGTCACAACTTCCGGCCGGAGGGTCTCCGTCACCGGGAGCGCCCAGGATCGCAACTTTTTTCGCACGATCCGGTATCGGAATTCATATACCACTAACAACTGCCGGTGACTATGTTCAAGCTTACTTCTCATCTTTACATATCTTCTTAATATATATATTTCTTGTGTGCGTGTGTATGTGACTGAACTCCTCCTAAACGACTGGACCGATTTTGATGAAATTTTGTGTGCGTGTTCGAGTGGATCCGAGAATGGTTTAGATTCACAATTGGACCCGGTAGGTGGCGCTGCGGTCGACTTTTAGGATTTTTTTGTTTTCAAGGCAGGACAACGTCCGCCCGGTCCGCTAGTTTTAATATACTTAAGGCGGAACGGAGTTCGCGGGCACTGCTAGTATACTATACTTCTTCTGTTAGTGTGTATGTGACTGAACTCCTCCTAGATGATTGGACAGATTTTGATGACATTTTTTGTGTGTGTTCAGGTGGATTCAAGAATGATTTAGATTCACATTTGGACCCGGTAGGTGGCGCTGCGGTTGACTTTTAGGATTTTTGTTATTATCAAGGCAGGACAACGTGCGCCGGGCCGGCTAGTTTGTATTTAAGAATTAGCAATATATGTGAGAATTATACGTTTCACAGAAGAAAAATGGTTATTCTGAGTATTTAAAAAAATGTAAATATCGATAACAGCGCTATGTCTAGCGGTATCGACAACAAGTAAAAACAATCCATATGACACCATGAGTGCAGGAAAACTCATCGAAGTCGTTTAGTAGGAGAACAATTACGAACATACGCACATCAGACTTTTACGTATAAGGATTAGCAAGCTATTCTATAAAATAAATATTTCACAATGATCGGAACTAGTTTAATGACATCATTATTTATTAAAATTATTTTCAGGCGCTGAGTAACTTGTATTTTTAAATTGAAACTTTTTTCCATTGCCTGAATTTTTTTCGTCCATCTATTGCATGTCGCATTACAACTGGTCACGGAGTAGCGGTAAAGGCGCTCGACAGAGTAGTCAAGGCCAATATGGCAGCGCCCATGGCTCATTTGAAAATGATTCAATGATTTAAATAAATATTATGCTCAGTTTTGAATAAGCGTCTGTTAACTGAATGCTTGTATTTATTGTTTTATAGGTGGTAGAGCCATGCTGAACCTATTGATGGTTTCAGCATGAATGGATCGGCTCGTCCGGGGTTGTACCACCCTCTCATAGAAAACCGACGTGAAGTAACAGTGCTTGCATTTTTGCGTTTCGTTCGGTCAGTGAGAGCGCTGGAGGCCCACCTACCTGCTCCCCTCCCCTCTCCTTTCCCCCCTCCCTCCCCTTCCCCCCAAACACAGGCTGGCAACGCACTTGCACCTCCCCTGGTGTTATTAGTGTCAATGGACAGTGGTGATCACTTAACATCAGGTGACCCACCTGTTCGTTAGCCTCCAATGACATAAAAAAAAGAAAAAAGTATTCAGTACTCAAAAACGCAGATTGAAATTAAAATTTATAGTTGGATATTTTGTCTACTATTGATTTCACATTTTCATTCCCATTTTCCATTTATTAACTTAGGATTAAAAAGGCGATTTTAATACCTAAATTGAATAATCTTCCGAACACCTACGATTCGAAAAAAGCTTCACTTGTATTGTGATTTCATAAAACCCCAATATATTTTTTTATACTGGGAAATTCTATACTCTTCAGTCTTCACGGTTAGATCGAATTATGGGAATTGGAAATGATGAATAGACTGACAAAAACCTTTCGCAGGTATCACGCATCAAAGGCAGCGTGAGTGGGCGGACCTTGTGGCAACATTCACACATTGTTATCCTTCCGATACTGTGGTACCGATTGTGCAATTTGCGCAACAGCATACGAAATTATCGATGAACCGATGTGGGAGATTTAATTCATAGGTACTATTGGGCAATCAGAATTACTTGCTAAATAATAATTAATGCCAGCATGTAAGATTTTCACTGCTGGGCCAGAGACTTCTTACCGAGGGGTGGTACAAATTTCTCACATGCGGTAAAAGAACATTTAGGACATCATCTACAAGAACATTTCTCAGGTTCGGATCTCTTCGTTATGTTGGAACGAAGTTTTTTTAACGCAGCTTGCGGTATGAGTTGTCTGGACAAATTAGTCACGTAAGAAAAGACTGTAATGCCTCATCCGTGTTAATTTTTTTAAATATCACTTTCTATTACATACATAGATTCGAACAGACGAACACAGGATACAGCACCATCTTTCCGGTTATACCGTAAGAAGTTGTACCTTTAACGTTAATATTGAATGCATGGAAACTTTATTCATGTTATTTCTATTTTGTATTTTTCAGATAATGTATTTCCCTTTTTCCTACAATATTAAATTAAACTTTTCGGTTTCGATTTTACATTACATTTGATTTACATTATTTGCATTGGAAAATAATAGAAAATGGGAAAAAACAGATGCCACTGAGAGGGTCATAACACTTTACTGCTTTCGTGCGGTCTCCGGTATGTATTCTCAGGCTTATGGTAGCCACTGAGCAGCCGAGGTGTGAGGAGATTTTGGACTGGCACATTTGTAACACTTATAATTTTTTAAACGTTTTTATTTTATTATTTATTGTTTATATATGAGTCTTGTAATATTCTTGTCACTGACTACACATCCATATATTACTTTGGCTCCCCATTGAATTGAAATCAGCGCTGCAGTACAACCGAGATGTACTGCACCATGTAGCTACATTGTAGGGTGTTATTGTCGGATAAACTATGTATGTATTTCCTTTATTTATCTTGTTGTTCGTAATTGTTTTCCAACAATAAAACAAAGGTGAAGACTTTCTTTCTTTCTTCTTTAGGTTATGAAAATATAAATATATATAAATAACAAACTATCTAAATCTCAGTATCGAATTACATTCGGAGACGAAGAAAAAACCCAAGGAACCTCGTTCTTGGTGGGGTTCTCGTGACCAGAGATTTTTTTTGAGCCATTGCACCCTGTATGCAATTTTGCCAGTGTCAAATATGACGTAAGCGCAATTTAAAAGTTTATATATCTTCCAAAGTACTTTGAAATAAACCATTTTCTTTGTCAATAGATTAAATTGTATAACTAATAATACGTACAGCGTAACCGGACGACCGTTTCCCCTTTTATTTATTGTATGTTGACATTTTAAATGTCAAACTTGCCGTAATAAGTCTAAGGAGGAGAGTTGGGTACATCTTGCATAAGTGTCATTGGCCTCACTGTCTGTGAATAGACAATTTAACAGTCATTGTGAATTTGATCCTTTGTATAAAAAAAACTGAAGAGGTGATGTAAGTAATATGCATATAATTAGAATTACGTATAAATAAACAGCAAAATAATTATATAAGCGATGACTCAAATACAGCGCATTCAGACTTTGTATCACTCGAAATACATACAAAAAATACTTAAATTCACTTTCAGATGTCTTATATAACTAAGATAAACATTATATTTTTATAATCTTATGTTTTATCTGATTTAATTGTGAGCTATCTTTAATTTTGTGATTAGTTTTTACTTTAGTGTAGACATGACCTATCTCTAAAACAGTACCATTCTTAGGATGAAGAGTACCTTATAAAGTATATATCCTTATCCACGTAATGATTAAGGCATGAATGAATACATAACAAACAAACTCACATGCACAATTAATGGATTACTGCTTAACGACTTAAGTTGACAATTGGCTATAAGTCTCCATAATTACTGTGTATAATAAAGCTGCTATGTAAAAGTTACTGAGTGCTACAATAAAATACTCTAAATGTATGCAGAATGCATTGTCCATTTAACTGACAAACGTTCCCAATGCAAATAGCTGTTTCAGTAATCGCGGTGTCGTCTTTTGAGGACAATCGGTCTCGATTCGGACAGATACTAACGAAACACATCAAACCAATTGCAACTCTCGTACGCACGACATAAAGTTGGCAATTATTTAACAAGCTCGGTTGCATCCGGCCGCCTCCTGTCCAGCTGTTTGTCGTTTTCATTCATAATTAGAAACGCGTTTGTAAAAACACGGGCTGTGTTAAAAAAACGATTCGCGAAAACCGCTTATCATAACATACACCCACAGGTTGACGCAACAAACCGCCGCCAGCGCGCCCGCTATGTTCCGAACAGAGCGTACCAAGTCTTCGGATCACAGAGTACTATCCGTAAAATGGTTCGGATAGAACGTACTGCACGCGGCATAAATAATTTAAGCATTAAAAAAACACGTGATCATTGAAACATAGATTGCCGTCGTATTTAAACACGTTATCATTATCAGTCGAATTTCTAACCTGATAAGTGCCGGTCGCGTTTTATTTCGAGTTTAGCGGTCATCTCAAAATAACTATTAAATTTAGTTGGTTTTTGAGTGATTTGTTTATTCGTTTGTTGAGTTGTGCAGTTTTTGTGTGTTTTGGTGTTTAGTTTTTTGTTTGTTTGGTTTTACGAAAAGTGCCATTAAAGGCACTCGCAGGTTGGTTTTGTTAATACATATTACATCGGTATAAGTTTGAATATGCCTTATTTATTCTAGGCAGGAATTTATCGATGCATAATTTTATTGTAATATTTCATAAGGATAATTTATAATAATATTGACTAATATTCACAAGAATGTACAACATCAGTCACGTCTACATGTAAGGAAAAACCATTTATTATTACACTAGCTGATTCCCGTGTCTTCATCTGAGTTGTCCTGTTTAATAAAATACATATCGCTTAATGTGTAGAAGTTATATTGTAGTTTCTTAAAACTTTAATAACTTTATTTGAAACTAACGGGCCAGGTGGACGCAGTTCCGCCCTATAAAAAAGTGACAAATTATATACCTCATGAATCGCTTTATCTACTGGTGAATACCGCATGTTAATCCGTTCAGTAGTTTTTGAGTTTATCATGAACGGACAGACAGAAATGGCACAGAACTTTTTTTATAATATGTAATGATAAAGACATCTTGGTATTGTTTTAGATAAGGGCCATATATTTAAGACGTGAAAATTTATCGAAATATGTCCAGAAGTTTTTGAGTGTTGTTCACACAAGTTAGGACCTTTATATTTTTTAAACCCTTTCAAACTTATTCAAATGTCTATACATATAAATTAAATAAAAGTATGTGTTATTTATCCGGGTTATCTACAACATGACAGAACTAATTTAGAAGAGACTTTTACTGGCAGATATAAGGGTTCTTTAGAGTATTATTATTACGCTTTTCCATATGTATATATCCATATGTCCACATCAAATCTACATTAACGCGAACGAAGCCGCGAGCAAAAGATAGTAGAGTTATAAGAATTAAGCAGTAATGATAATATTACAAACTAGCTGATACAAACTACTGCGTTGTTAATTTGATGAACAGAGGAAAAGGCATGAATAAATTGAAAGCAAAATAGAAAAATTTGATGAGGCTTAAATGCATTTGCTTATCGACTTTTCTCTGGTTGTAGTCCGGTGAAGCTGTTAAGACCTTGCTAGGTCAATAGCGTAGTCAGTTCGACAAAAAAAAAACTTTTCTCTGGTACTGAACTCGCGCCGTCATTCAAATTACCAGACATTTTGATAGACTGATCTGAGTTTAATGAAACATAGATCAAATATCATGCGAGAATATGTTTAGCAGTGATTCGTGCCCAAATAAACAGACAGATCGAAATGTATCCCCTTACTTATTGCTATTCACTTGCAAAATTTTTTTTTACAAAAATCTGTAAAGCACAGACACGTTTCATTTAGATTCTTATTATATGTATAAGTTAAAAACAGCCCACAATTAATCTGGTACGAACTCCTGATCCTTATCTTGAAAATCCTGATACATCTTCACTATCCTTGTTGAAGCTTCGATAAGATCGGCTAATATTTCATTAATGATTTCAGTAAGGCAAGTCTAGTTCAGTTAGAGTTTCAGTGCTATATAGCTTATTTATCAAGAAAGGTTATAGGCTATATATCATCACGCTAAGACCAATAGGAGCGGAGCACCAATGAAGAATATTTCAAAATCGTGGTTTTTTCCTCTTGAGAGCTTCCGCTGCGTGTTAGCGTTAGCCCAAAGTAACTATTCCACGACAACGAAGTCGCGGGCAAAGGCTAGTAGTTAATAAACAAAATAAAGTACATATGAACTTATAAAATATAAAGGAACGTTTTTCAGTGTCTGTAGTAGATAGATACCATGATGAAAACATTTCGACTTTTCAAACTAAAATGATATCTATCTAAACAATTCGTTAATATAAATTTCAATAATAAAACGTGCTTAATAATTGATTTCTTAGAATATTTCCGTACTTATCCAATATAATTATAGAGCTAATCAAAGCTATAATATAAAATGAATACATTTTAAGTATTATCTATTAGGAATTGTTAATTGGCATTTTATCATCAGAAATTCTTTAATGTCATGTATTTACGTACAGGAGTGGAATAAGAAGATACGATTATGGCGCAATTACAATGTAGTGTTTTGAGGTTATGAATTCTATTTCATTAAGATTAAGTTAATTAAATTTCTAATAAGGTTAGGTTTTTTGAAGAATTTTCGAGAACGTTATAAATTTACTGTGACAATAAACGTGATTCAACCTTACAATACATAATTGCTATGGCGTGGCACAGCGCGATGCGTAGTGGTAAGATATATTCACCCTAAAGTATCCCCACAACAATGTAAATAGTGGAAAGTGACTCATTTTGGCGCGTTTACATTAATTTTACCGAGCCCGCATAAACAAGTCACTTATATGTTATGTGTACACTCTTGTGTTATTTTTTTCCCGAAATTCCTATTTAGGGATTCGCTTTATCTTCAACTTGTATGTAAACAATTTTAATGTGAGACGAAACTGAGAAACGAAGCTTAAGTAATACGTATCTCAAATCTAGAAATCTATACATATGTATTATGAATACAGTTCCTTTAGGGCTACTTATTTTTTGGATTGATTGACCCTTTGCCATTTTTTTATACCCAATGAATACCTACATTAAACTTAGGTTTTTTTTTACCTGTACATTGCTGGCGTATGAGAAAAATTGGACACTAGGTATCTCACATGCATTTTGTTAATACCGTTGCTAAAAGAAAGAGAGGCACATCTGCTATTTTGGCAATATCAAGTTGAATATATATTTAAAGACCGGCAACGCATGACGCATCTGTGATGCCTCTCGTGTCGCAGGTGTCCATGGGCGGCGATCACTTACCATCATATAACCTGTGTTAGTTTGCCTCCAATCACATTAAAAATATATTTCGAAATCAGGAATAAAGGTATAATGTATTAGTATTTTTTTTTGTTCACCTACAGGTTTCTAATCTCAAGTTAAAAGTATTTAAAAAACGTGTTAAACGTATTTCGCTAAAGGCACAAGTTACCGACATCTAGAGTTTTCTCCGATTTGTGTTTAGTTACATACATCCCTTTTTCTTACGGTGGCAGGATGTCTCTCCTATATTTTTAGAACCCAATTCCTCGTTTTTACCTGACGATTGGTAACTTTATATCTACCGTGAATAAAATCGAAAGGCAGGTAAACAATGAAAATACGGCAAACGTATCGTCACATGTATCACGTAGTCAAATGATAAGGATTGATAACATTCTTGTATTCCATACGAAGAGTACTTCATGTAACTGTCGACAAATTGTTTTTGTTTTTATTTTGCATCATGTTATTGTCTCTTTCTGTGATTCATATATATTAAATTTTCCTGTTATATTATCCAACTAGCTGTTACCCGCGACTTAGTCAGCAGTGGAATATCCGAAATGCTTGGACTGATTTTCACGGGGCTTTCACCGGCAGACAACTGACCTTATAAGAAGTAACTTGGACTATTTTATTTCGTTACCCGCGACTTCGTCTGCAGTGCTATCGCCAAAACAGTTGGACCGATCTTCAAGGGATTTTCAGTTGGAGATAGCTGATCTCATATAATATAATTTAGAGTTTTTATTTTAGATAGTTCCACCAAAGTTTAATATTTTGTTAATATCGGAATCGTGTTTTTCTGAAGACGATAGATATAGTAAGAAGTTTGACTACAAAAAATTCTATCGTAAAACAGTAGAACTCGCGCTAGAATGTTTCACCTCTCTAATTACATGTTTCGAGAGAACGAAGCGTTAGCGGGTAATACTTAAATATCCGTTTTAAGATTGCAAAATTTAAATTATATCCCAACGATAACCAGTCTTTAGCAAGTCAGCAGTTCTGTATCTGTATGCATAATATAATATACCTACAAGTACGTCTGTAAGAAAAGAGTACATATTTTAGGGTACATTACAACTATTATGTATTAACATTACTGACACTAAAAGACAAGACAAACACAAAACAAGTACCTAACAAAATTGTTAATTTTAAGTAAGAGTCACTGTCTGTTGTTGTGACAATTTCATTAGCAGATCATAATCATTACATAGTATAAAACAAAGTCCTCTACCGCGTCTGTCTGTCTGTCTGTTCGCGATAAACTCAAAAACTACAGAACGGATTTTCATGCGGTTTTCACCGGTGGATAGAGTGATTGATGAGGAACATTTTAGTATATAAATTGTCAAGGATTTTTTTTATAATCAGGGCGAGACAACGTCTGCCGGGCCCGCTAGTATTATATATTTTATTGTCACTCATTTGAAACTTACAATCATCAATCAATGAGCACAAATGAAAGTAACGATATTGTTGAATGAACAGGTATTATTTGTAACATAAAATTGAGAAATTACGTAGTAAAATGTAGATTGTCTTCTTTATGGTATTTTAATCATTCTATTTGGTTAACCATTTTATCAATGTTTAAGTTAGCTGTCGTAATTTTTTTATTACTAATTATACCCTACAGACTAAGTGTAATGAGATATATCCTAGCCAATACGTTGAAAAATCCTCTACTTACCGATATAAGTCTTTTCAAAATCGGTTCAAAAAACAACAGGCTCATTAATTCTGCTTATTATACTTTTATACGTATACTTAATATTACAAAGCTGAAGAGTTTGTTTGTTTGAACGCGCTAATCTCAGGAACTACTGTTCCGATTCGAGGAAGGCTATAGACTATATATCATAACGCTAACACAAATAGCAGCGAAGCGCCAATGAAGAATTTTTCAAAATCGGGGTTAACGTACCTGTAATTTCAAAATATTTTCACCCTCAACGTAAACGAAGTCGTCAGTTAAATTTAGCGTTAGCCCAAAGTAACTATTCGACGCGGACATAGTCGCGGGCAGAAGCTAGTATATTTATATTTATTAAATCTGACAGGATTCCTAATCATCTCTTCGTCTACATAAACAAGGATATTGAGTCAACAAGCAGGTTTGTAGATCTAAGTGTATTTTGAAGGTTTTTGTACTATCTATCCATTTTAGTTAGTAGGTATATGTACTATCTATTTTACTAAGTTATTTATATTAAGCATTATAATGTAATATAACGAGGAAGAAGTCGCGGGCGTTCACTAGTAGAATGGATGATTCCTCTCCAAAATGACTAATAAATACTGAATTCTGTATGCGAAATCGTAACGAAATTTTAGTCATAAACCCAATTGAGCCGTGATCCAGCCAGCGGATTATGAGAGAAGGTGCAAGAAAGGCGCTAGTTGCGTAGGCGCTGGCTGTTGCAAGCACACCGACCGCGCCAGATATCGATCGAGTTCTACAAGCGTCGAGATGACATACAAATAAATCATTCCGTTATGTCTTTATTACTCCTAATGTTACCTACTCGATTTTTAGCTAGGCTATTTCTAAAAAGCTTTCTTGGATGCGTTTTTTTACGAAACGTGCAAAGATTTACTGCCAATTATACAAAATGAAAATCTTTTTATAAGACGGTCGTGTCATATATCACTATCACTACATATTATATAACAAAGTCCTCTGCCACGTCTGGTTGTCTGTTCGCGATAAACTCAAAAACTACTGAACGGATTTGCACGCGGCTTTCACCCGTAGATAAAGTGATTTATGAGGAAGGTTTAGGTGTATAATTTCTCAAAATTTTCTTTTTTATTATCAGCCCTAGTGCTTATAAAGAGAAAAGTTTAATTTTTTGTTTGTAATCGATAAATTAAAAACAATTCGCCGATTTTAAAAATTCTTTCATATAGAATAGAAAGTATAGAAAGTTACATTCAGCTGCAGCGAGTAGAATGGGATATAGTGCGGTGAAGCTGTGAAGGCTCGTCAGGCTAATAGAGTAGTCAGTTCGAAAAAAAAAAGTAAAATGGGCAGTATTTTGTTTTAGAAGGTTTACAATAATGCGAGCGAGTCTGCGAGCAAAAGCTATTAATTCTTACGTGTAAACATAATACATATTTATAATTCCCAGGAATACAAACTAATTTTAAGTTTAATATTATAGTAATAAAACTTCTTATCGTGTACATCCGTTTGAATGGGAAACCCCTTTGACAAAACTTTGCAATTATATGCTCATTTTTGCTGTATTATGTTCGTCGTATAAATATGGTATTGTTTACGTCATTTCAGTCGACCGCATGCAATCGACATGGGTTTTATAGGCGAATGAAATCATCCCTAAAATTATCATTTGCTTTGTCTTGTGTCTTAACATATAAATTATTTCTCGTTTTCAATGTTTGTGTGTAAAAATATATAGGGATGTGAATGAATGTATTTATTATATTACTAGCTGTGTCCGTGACTTTATTCGCATGAAACCTGGTGTACAAAACAGTGACTAATAAAGTCATCTGAATTTAATGTAATGTCTAATGTCTACCTTTCTCTCGTACTTATTAAGTAGTGTCGCATTAAAATTAGAATAACTTTTGATAGAGTGAACCGATTTTAATAAAACCAAGATTAAATGTTACTCGAGGATATACTTTATGATTTTCTTAAAGAGGTTCCATGCGTGTTCATACAAACAGACAGATAGATATTTCTAAAATGAAATTGATTGAAATGTATTTTATTACTTATTACTAGACACCTACAACAATCTTTATTACAAAAAGTTAAAAAGTACAGACACGTTACGTTTACATTCTTATTATATGTATAGGTGATTTGGGTGAAACATCTAAGGCCATGTGCTTTGTTAGACCAATTATCCGTACTACTCGCGCTAATATTATTATTGTTTTCTTTATATTTTCTTCTTCTGAACTAACATTTATTTCTTTTAGGATTTTCTATTATAATAAAGAACAAAATAATATTTTATTTTGATATTAGTCAAAGTATCGATAGGTTTCCTATAAAAGCCAATGGTTCCTTATAAGTCCGAATCAAAAAATTGACTGCTGGCCTTGCTATCGTACAAGGACTTTTCTAAGAACATCTAGAGCTCACAAAAGTTCGATTTGAATAGAGATTAATGACAAAGTATTTGATAATTAGTATAGGTAACTGTTGTGTTGATAATAATATTGATAAGTAATTAATGTAATGCTCATTAAAATGTATATAAAAGAATTTCACAAATACAATCTTAATTTCATGATAGTGTTCAAATAATATTCGTTGAATATTTTTATGTGCATTTCAAATGATAAGTATTTAGTGTTTCGTTCACCTTTTTATGCAGTTTAAGTATAATCAGATATTTCGATTGTCAAAATGTTAGTTTTATGTTAAACGACTGATTTATTATTTTGACCTTGTATGGAACCATGTCCTTTACAAGGTCATTAGGAAGAGTTTAATAAAACCTTATTTTTGTACTTTAGCTACCCATGCGGATTAACAAAAGGCATACCACAAAGCTATAGTTTCGTCACGATGTATTCCATCACCGAAAGCTCCGGTTCGGTTGCTAGGATTCGAACGTACGCCCATTGACACGGTGTCCGAACACACCATACACTAAGTCACCATCGCTTCAAAATGTAAACTTAAATTTAATAAACAATCATTAAACCTGCAATTAAAAAAATGGTTATTAAGTTACATAATAAAACAAAGTATTACTTAATAACTTATATCTCCAACTAGTAAATAAAGAAAACGAAGTATGTGTGTACTTATATACACGCGTTAGAAGTTATACTTTTTTGGCGTAACAAGATAAAAATGTTTTCAAAAAATTTATCTTTTGCCTTATTCTACGTTTGTAGAAGAAACGACACTAATAATAGAAAAAAGGTATTTAATACATTGAAAGTTTTAATACAAAGAAATACAAACAACATACACAAAGAAACAAAATGTTGACTATAGCTAATTTCAGGGTGTCGGTTTTTCGTGACGGTGTGCGCGCGCATCGTAAAAATTTACTCTCATCATTTTTACCTAACGCGCCAAAAGAAGTATAACTTCAAAAACAATCTATTTGTTATAGTGCTTTTCCATGGTCCAACCGCCTTAACACTGACTGTCACGATGGTTTATTTTTATGTCATAGGAGGCAAACGAACAGGTGGGTCACTTGATGTTAAGTGATCACCACGGTCCATAGACACTAACAACACCAGGGGAGTCGCAAGTGCGTTGCCAGCCTGTATTTGGGGGAAAGGGGGTAGGGAAGAGGGGTGAGAGGAGAGGGGAAGGGAGGGGAGGTGGGCCTCCGGCGCTCTCACTGACCAAACGAAACGCAACAATGCAAACACTGTTACGTCACGTCGGTTTTCTGTGTGAGAGTGGTACTACCCCAGGCGAGCCGACCCATTCATGCTGAAATCAGTAATAGCTTCAGCGTGGCTCTACCACCTACCAAAACAAAAATATATATACGACCGGCCACGGTTTCTCCTATGACGCCACGGGTGCAGTGTTCACTGATAACCAGAGCCCTCTAGATCCTATTACAATTGTAAAAATTCATCCGTGGCGTTCTAAAAGAAACATATAAGAAGAATAAACAATAAGAAATATATTAACAAATAAATAAATAAATAAAACAAATATGATTACGGTGTCGCAGTCAAAGTGTTAATACAGTCTACGGCTGCGTAAAATGACTTTAAATCTGGTTTTAAAGAGTGGTTTTTATTTAAAAAAAACTTTTGGTATAAATATCTTTATCAATAAATAGTATGACAGAAAATATTATCCGCGTATTACATATGCGAATATGAGGTTGGGTATTTATTTGTTATGCTTTTACGCCTTAACCAACTCGACAGATAATCATGATTTTTTCTATACACGTTCTCAGGGGTACAGGGTATGTCCTTCATATGGTACTTTTCTTGCAAAGTTTTTTGTTCGCGAAGGATAGGTTAAATTTACATTAACGCTAACGAAGCCGCGAGCAAAAACTAATAAGTAATAAAAATTACACGTGGTTTTATACCAACAAATTAATAGAAAATAAACATAAGCCGATATATTGTAATCAGTTTGTAAAACTATTTATCGGGTAACTTACCTTGCTATCACTGGCTGGTGGCGCCGTTGCGTTGTCGACGCCACCGAAGGGCGGGGGTTTCTTTGCTAATTTAAGTGGACTGTATATGCGGGGGGTGCTATATTTGATATTCAACTATTGCGATCAGCTACGAAGAGGGAGACAAGGGTAGGAAGGAAACTTGGCACATACCTCGCGCGCTGCAGTTTTCACGTGGCTAGCCGGCTAGGTGATTCTCGTTGCTCTCCACTGAGTTTTCTCCCACACAACACTTATTGTTTATAATGTATGTCGGGACGCAATATATGCGGAGCGATGCGTTTATTTCTCACTCGACCAGGCGAAAATTCAAACTGTTTGCATGCGGCGCGGCGCGGAATCAACAATAATGGTGCGGCGCGGAAACAACAATAATAATGGTAGTGGTGGTGGCGCGTCCGACGCGTTACTGAATAAGAATGTGCCATAGGAAGGGGTAATTGAGCGGGGCTGGAAAAGTGGCGCGATCTGATCACAATAATGCGGGAATTTCAAATATATATAAAGCGGCGCAACCACTGGCTAAACATAATGTACAGTGTACAATGTACAGTACAAAATATTCACAAAGGCTGCATAGTAGACTGATTGCAGACGGGATAAATAATAGATATGAACATTATAAAGCTTCTAAGGGCGGAAAATGCATCTAAACCGTAAGCAGCAGCTCCATCTTTATCTTAATATATATATTTCTTGTGTGCGTGTGTATGTGACTGAACTCCTCCTAAACGACTGGACCGATTTTGATGAAATTTTGTGTGCGTGTTCCAGTGGATCCGAGAATGGTTTGATTCACAATTGGACCCGGTAGGTGGCGCTGCGGTTGACTTAAAGGCAGGACAACGTCCGCCCGGCCCGCTAGTATATATGTATTATCGTTCTGTCCGTGTGTATGTGACTGAACTCCTCCTAAACGGCAGGACAGATTTTGATGAAATTTTTTGTTTGTGTTCAGGTGGATTAAAGAAGGGTTTAGATTCACAATTGGACCCGGTAGGTTGATCTGCGGTTTTTTTTATTATCAACGTAGGACAACGTAGTAGTTATATAAGAAAATGCGGTATTACAAGCAGCTTGGTATCGTGTGAGGAATAGCGTAAGAGAGATCTGCATACTCCGCATAAGTACGTTTACCAAGTGAGCGGATGGAAATTATCAGTATTACAATTTTATCTAAATTATATTTCTATAACGGTATGTGATATTTACATTTGCTAAATCTTATTTCAATGTCATCGGACTTATATAAAAGTGTAGTAAAATCTGCGTAAACTTGTACGAGATAAGATAAATTTTTAGAGCAAGGCTAGATATGGAAACCATGAGAGATATGCGGATTCAAGTGCGTGTTTACACTCTATTACATTATTATTACTATGTACCATATACTAAGCTATTACTGATTTCAGCATGAATGGGTCGGCACGCCTGGGTTAGTACCACCCTCTCATAGAAAACCGCCGTGAAGTAACAGTGCTTGCATTGTTGCGTTTCGTTCGGTCAGTGAGAGCGCTGGAGGCCCACCTCTCCTCCCCTCCTCTCTCCTCTCCCTCCTCCCTCCTCCCTCCCTCCTTTTTCCCCAAACACAAACTGGCAACGTACTTTCGACTCCCCTAGTGTTGTTAGTGTCTATGTACGGTGGTGATCACTTAACATCAGGTGACCCACCTGTCCGTTTGCCTGCTATGACATAAAAAAACGTGATTATAGGTATCTGTATGTATACACTATAGGGGTAATTAAAACCTTTATTATAAGAAACTGATCAACTTACATAATATTCTTACGTACATTCCGCACCAATGGGTCTAAGCCCCATAATGCACTACTATAATATTAGCATAAAACTGAATAAGTTTATAAGTAAGAGACATTGCTTCACCGAAAAAATTACTTATATTTTTTTAAGTACGATGATCCAAATCGGAATTAATACATTTTAAAATTAATGAAAGTAAATAAAATAATTATATTTTACTAGCGGACCTGGCGGACGTTGTCCTGCCTTGATAATAAAAAATATAAATCCCAAAAGTCAACCGCAGCGCCACCTACCGGGTCCAATTGTGAATCTAAACCATTCTCGAATCTCCACGAACACACACAAAAAATTTCATCAAAATCGGTCCAGTCGTTTAGGAGGAGTTCAGTCACATACAGACGCACACAAGAAATATATATATTAAGATAAAAACATGTACCTTCTTATTTCATTTTATTAACCGTCTCCGGAGACTGTTTTTACACGTTTATATCAAAAAGAGAACAGTTATCTATTTCCGTAGTTTTGCTTGTATTGTAGTGGCTTTTGAATTGGGCATATTCCTCTCGCAACGTTAATTTACTTTCTGGTAAAAACTCGAAAAACGTAAATCTTGAGTAAGTCATCTTTTGATTACACGAGCGATATGATGATGTTATACGCAAGAGCAATTCACAACGGTTGCTTGATCTTATTCGCCTTTATTCTTCATTTAGTCTGTGATGAGGAAATATGACAGCAATTATTTACATATAATTAAACGCACGTGTTCGTGTATCTGCACTTAAAAGCTAAAATTGACTGTCTCATTTGAAAGATAAATTGCTCAAGTGTAACCTGTTTATTAAAATATTATCTGGCTCCTGCGACTTCGTTTCCATGGTAATGGTTTTATTATTTACAAATTATATACCAAAACGTTCCTCGTGAATCACTTAATCCATTGGTGAAAACCGCATAAAGATCCGTTCAGTAGTTTTTGAGTTTATCGCGAACAGACAGACAGACGCGGTAGGGGACTTTGTTTTATACTATGTAATGATTTATTTTTATTTTAGTTTTGGCAACCAATCTTTTAGATTATTACTGCCATTGTTGAGTAGTTAATATTATTACAAGTTAGTGTCGTGCGGTCATTTCAATGTCAATGTTAATGTTCTAACAAGATGGTGGCTCCCTTGTTACAACTTTCCAGGGAATTTTTGTGGCATCTCAGAATTCATGTTCCGTGGTATTATTTTCCATTCACTTCACTTATGCATAATAAACATACTATATTACATAAAACACCACCAATTTTACACAATATGGAGTCAAGTAACACAAGATTATGAATAAAATATTTAATCCACTACATGACAAACTAAAATCCCGCCAAAAACTCCGGTTTTATTATTTACATGGGATCTATGTGTTTGATTTAGTTAAATTGTAGCTTGTCTTTATATATTTTAATTGTAATAGACATGGAGAATAATTTTAAAACCTGGAATGTTTCTAGAAGATATTTATTATTATCAGAATAATCAGATAATCCACTGATACCTTTGGAAAATAAAATTTAATTTATATACGTCCTAAAACGCTTAAAGGTGTCATGGCGCCTGTCTGTGACGTCACGTCTAAGTAAAACCATTTCAACGACAGAACGCTCAAACAGTAATTTAATAATTTTGTGTCTTTAATATCGAATGGAGTACCTAAATATAGATAAAACCAACTCCTTATAAATTCAGTACAAAGAAAGCGATGTAAAATAAGTGATTAAATCTACAGATAACGTTAAAAAGTTCATAGATGTCGCGTCCCTTAAGACAGTCCCGGTGAGTAACATATAGTACAATCAGTCAATAAGTAAATCTACAGGTATAAGAAAATATCTGTGTTTATTTAAACATTACTTAGCACAACAGCGCTAGTTGGACTGTACAAAAAATCGTACAAATTCAATCACAACTTGGAACGCTAATATTGATGTCGCTTGAATACTAAATACGCGTCTGGACAGACGAGTACTCGCAAAATCATAATGTATAATATTATACGATAAATCGTGATTATTTAGCAGTAGTCTATTAATAGATCTGACGGCTGTTATACCTAGTTATAATATTTGTCTTATAACGAAATAATTATGGAAACGTGCGTAAAACGTAGATAAGATAGAAAACAATTCTAAAGCTATTTTTTCAGTTTTAAAAGTAATATATAAAAACGTTTCAATTTATTTAATCCCTTATATGCTTAGCTTTTGGGTATAGATTGTTAAAACCTGATTTATTGTAAGTGGTAGAGCCACGCTTAAGCTAGTACTGGTTTCAGCATGAGTGGGTCGGCTCGTCCGGGTTAATACCACCCTCTCCCAGAAAACCGACGTGAAGTAATAGTGCTTGCATTGTTGCGTTTCGTTCGGTCAGTGAGAGCGCCGGAGGCCCATCTCCTCTTCCCCCTACCCCTTCCTCCTCTCCTCCCTCCCCCAAACACAGGCTGGCAACGCACTCGTGACTCCCATGGTGTTGCCAGTGTCTATGGACGGCGGTGATCGCTTACCATCACCCACCATGACCCACCTGTTCGTTTACCTCCTATAATATAAAAAAAAATTATAAACAATTCAGTCAGGCACGTATCTAAACTTTTGATTCGGGGGAGGGAAAAACATTGAAACAACCATGTGAACTTTGTAAAAAAATGTAATCACTGTACTAAGTTGTTTTGTTTGAGCGACCTATACCTACTTCGTACTTCACAGTGGTTATGATCCCGTTTATTTTATGTAACGGTAGTTTTCGGAGGGGATAAATCCCAACTATCGCCCCTTTGTAGACGTGCTTGAATTCTGTACACTTTCACTTGATAAAGCAAAATAGCGAATAAAAAATTTTTTCGTGATCAGAACAGTTAACAAATACCCACTTGTTTTTGTATTTAACTTTTTAGTATAAAAGTTGACGGATATAGGAGTAGAGGGAGAGCGACAGACGTATGGATGGACTGTGTGAATGTTGTGTGATATGCGTGTAAAAGGTGTGCAAACTGAGATGACATCTGACAGTGGAGAGTGGGAGAGGAAAACGTGTTGTGCCGACCCTACTTAGGTGGGATAAGGGTAAGAATATGATGAACTAACATTTTTTTTTCGTGTGTTTTATTTTCAATTATTTGACAACTCTTCTCTTAGTTATTTTTTTTACCAATACTTTATGTCCGTTGTCAATCAAATGTTAAAATTATTACGGTACTAGCGAGCCCGGCAGACGTTGTCTCGCCCTGATTATAAAAAATCCTTGACAAATTATATACCAAAACGTTCCTCATGAATCACTTTATCCACTGGTGAAAATCGCTTGAAAATCCGTTCAGTAGTTTTTGAGTTTATTGCGAACAGACAGACAGACAGACGCGGTAGGGGACATTGTTTTATACTATGTAATGATAATGATTGTAATCTGTTCTTAAGACGCGTGCACAATTTCAATTTATTCAGATGTTTATAATTGGGTAAAAATTGAAAGATTATAGGGACAAGTACATACAAATGAAGTTAATAAAAAGCGTGTTAAAATTATATTACAGTGTATATTGTTATCACAATTTTGATATATGCGTTGGTATTCAGAAAAACAAAAATAATTATTAACTTTTAACTAAACAGCAAAGAGTGCGACATACATGTTTCACTATTAATTATAATAGTAGCTTTTGCCCGCGGCTATGCTCACGTTAATCATCGGGAACATTACTTTTTTCTGGATAAGAAGATGAACCTATGTCGTTTTCTGTACCGCATACACGTATGCAAAATGTGTGAAGTTCACTTAAGTAGTTAAGTGTGAAGGCGTAACGAACTAACAAACTCCTATTCAAGCTTTTATATAATTAGTTACGATGCAATAGCGATCACTAAGAGATCAATAATCCGTTGCCAGTCCCAGCTATCAAGCTGGCTTGCAAGCAAGTTCCAAAGTACCTATATGAATTAAAACAAAATCTATCGTCTCATTTTAGAATGGCTAGCCGATTTATATTCAAAAGTTTCTAATAAGAATCATAAAAATTCTAAAGGTAACAAGTATTAACTCATTTCCTGTCGCTATCATAAATATGTGTGTTACCAGTACTACTGAATTCCCTGCGAATAATAGCTATACACTTTTTGTATCTCAAAATTTTATAGAACAAATTCGTTTTTCTGTCTGTCTGTGTGTTCCTATAGTTCTTGTAAACTACGCAGCGGATTTTGATACGGTTTTACTGTCTACTACAGATTTTTAACAGGAAGTTTTATACACATAATACGAGAAAAGTCGATGTAATTTAATGAAGTGGGAAGATGTAGTTTTGGAGCGCTTATATTGGTGATGCTAAATTATATGAGACACATAAAAATAGTATAGTACAGAGATGTATGTATGAAATATGCCCACTAAAAGGTTACGTAACTGAATATATTTATCTCCTAAGCATAATCCACAGTAATCATTTTTATCTTTTACGCATTATTAAAGAATAATTGGTGATTTCCAACGCTATTTTCACAAATATGTTATTAATCATTATGCAATTAAATACTTTAGGTACGATGAGTGTTTTATGTACTTTAAAAAAAATACCCTTTACACATAACAATATATATAAATAACTGAAGCAAATATAAAATTACACGCCTAAAATAAAATAGGGTGTGTCGTAAAAACACACGATACAAGTGAAACTATTGTTGTACAGGAAAACCATTATGATTCAAAAAATAAAACAAAAAGCCAACGTCATGCGGAATTCCCATGCGGTCATTCATACAAGTACTGACCGCGCCCGACGTTGCTTAACTTCGGTGATCGGACGAGAACCGGTGTTTTCAACACTCTACACGACACAGTGTTTATGCCCACCACTTTTCGTCGCACAAAAAGGTTGCCGATCAGAAGTTCAAAGCCCTCTCATAAGAAGTTTTATTTCAAAAAGATAATTAATTGCTTGTATAAAAATTGTTAACTCCTATAACTTTGATGAACCTTAAATATCAAAGAGCTAAAAATTATATCTAAATCGTTTAGATATAATATTATATGACACCATTATTACACTGCACCGATGCAAAGCCGGGGTCGGTGAGTCGCTAGTTTTTTATATAAACTAAACATAATGCCGGTTGGATCGGAAGTTAATAAACTTTAAACGCAAAATGATATGTATTATCATTAAAAATATATGGGCAATGTCCGTTATAGCAAACTCGCGTTTTTATTTCTATGTTGGGTGGTGTGTACATACAGTACCCAACTTTTGATTGGGCACGTCTGCGAGAAGATCGCGGTACTCTTCGATGTCGTGTAGCCTTATCTCTGTCTATTGCAGTCATTCTGTTGTGCGTTAGAGAGAGAGAGCGCGTTACCCAACCGACGTATACCGATCATAGCGTCCAACTCGTTCTTCTCTCCGACGTGCCAAATTAAATATTAATAAAGCGCTATAGTTTGTTAGTCATTCAAAATATATAATAATGGCTTACTTTATTTCATACCAGCAGTGCCCTTACCGGAATCACGGAAGAACTACTATCGATATTATCACATACCAAGGAGATATAGACAATACCTATAGTAATAATGTGTTATTTACGTATAATATAATACATTATTTTTTAATTCTGTCCATTAAGTGTATTCTTTTTAACATTTTATTTTTAATTTTGTACCTATTTGAAAGCAAATAGGAACTCATGATCATTAAGCAGTAGGTGTAAAATCATGTAGCTATATGTCCAATATAGAAATGAAACGAATACAAAAATAATTGTATATGCAAAAATATAGTCTCTATTGATTAATACAAACACCGACGTGTTCGGAGAGTGTTACAACAAATTGCCACAGTGTTGGTTTTTTATTGAGATTTCAAATAATAACGAAGTTCTAACAGAGCATGATGCAAGTGAGATGAATAAATTAGACCATTATCAGAGAAAAAACCTCGACGTTTACATACCGTTATTCGTTTTATTAATGAAAAATGACTATTAGTATTATGAATTTAAGAGTCATTCAAGCATTACGGAAGAACTAAAGGGGTTGGGGTGGGGGTCATGGATTTGCTTATTTTTGATGACATAAGGGTTTGGGGGGTCTGGGAAGTAATTACGTCAGCAATATTTATTACTATTTGACCCGTGCCTACTTCGTGGGGCGGTAAACATTTATAAAAACTATTTTTTGTGACTTATATATAAAAGTTACACATATGCTGTTGCTGGCTTTTTATAGGCGTTATCAAGCTCTACAATTTTTTCAATCATATATATCTCATCGTTAAGGCAGCGTTCGTAAGCAACGTTCGACCGTTTTTTCTCCGACTTACTTTGCAAATCAGACTACCTCAAAAAGTCTTTTCATTGTTCGTGTTAATATATAGCCTATGACACTCACAAATAACGTGACTTTCTATTGGTAAAAGAATTTTTAAAATCGGTTTAGTAGATCCAGATATTACCCCCTACAACGTCACAAACTTTACCTCTTTATAATATTAGTATAGATTTACTTTTTCGAGTTTTTTGTAAAATTTAGTCGTTATGTATAAAATGTTTACGTAAGCATGAGAAGGAGGAGGGGGTAAGATCTTTGCTTACTGTTGCTGACAAGTGGGGGGGAGGTTCAGAAATTACTAAAATTCTACATCCGTAATACTTGCCCCTCATTGAAGTTTACAACAACAACCATTAATTCTAAGGATAGATAATATGTTTGTACTGTTATCGGAACTCAGATTCGTTGGTCGACATGACACAGTTTAAGCCAGACGTAATACGTATATAATGTTGTAATTATAAAATCATGAACCAGAGTCTGATAGTTAGAATTAGGAAAGAGTTCAAAACACATACATACAGGTCATTAAATATATTAGTCATTATCTGCTCGCCTCGACTTTGCATGCGTGTACTTATTTAATTGAAAAGAAAATGAGAACAAATCTTACTTTTGTAGTACGAACATGTAATATAAAATGGTGAATGATAATATTCACTGAAGATCTACCAAGTGTTTTCTGTTTCATTCACTATTTTGTATGAAGATTTTTAACCCAAGTTATTCATTTTTCAATACTATTTTTCAAATATTTTAATGGAATACATAATGCAAGTGACTGTACTTTGTTATTTATCGTCAAAGTCTAGTAAATATATATATTGTAATCGTTAATTATTGTATATTATAGCTGTCAGTCTTCCAAATAAATAAATAAATAAATTCTCTTTCATAAAAACCTCGTTCTGACAACTACAAACGCAATAAAAAAAGAATTAGAGTTTCACAAACATATCTCTATCTCAATCACTACAATTTCTATTCGATTTTGACAAGCTCCCAGGTGTATCTTCGATACTAAAATATTATATATTAAAATATATAAGATATTACTACAATATTCACTTTCGGATAAAACAAAATTTTCCAAAACGGTTTATAAATGACTAAGTATTATTATTTTTTGGAAACCAATCTTCTAGTAGATTATTACTGCCATTGTCGAGTAGATGGCACTAACAAGATGTTGGCCGACGGCCGCCTTGTTAAAACTTTCCAGGGAGTTTTTGTGGCAAAGTAGAATCCATGCTCCGAAGTATTATCTCTCACCACTTCACTTGTGCACAATAACCGAACTATATTACGTAACACACCACCAATACTACAAAATATAGAATAACACGAGATTATGAATAAAACATAAAATCCACTACACGACATTTCAAGATCCCGCCAAAAATTCCCTAAATGACGAAGTACTGCGGTAACAGAATAAAAAAAAAAAAAATTTAGAACCTCCTTTTTGCAGTCTGTTAATGTCATTCAAAGATAGATTGCCAAAAGAAATACAAGTAATTTGAAGTCGCAAAAAAAACCATTGCAAGTATCGTTTATCATATCTAATTGGGATTTTAAATTACAATAAAAAATGTGGACCGGCGTTCGAAGGACTCGAGAGTACCAGTTTATAGTGGTAATTCAATCGATCACATATCTCGTTTGCTAATGACGTCGCGGTACATTTTTTAGGAGATAAGGATTTAATTTAGTTGCAGTGTGTTATTGTTAAGTTGCCGTCGAACAATGCAGTATATTGTTACCTCCGACAATTATGTTTAGCCGTCTTGTGAGTTTTAATCTTTTTTTTCTTCATTGCATTATAGAGATTCCGCCAATTTTTTTTATTATACGTTGTGTAAAGATTCAGCGTGTAAAGATTCAATCGCAATCAATATTAGAACACCAATATGTATATTTAGAGTAATTAAAACTATAATTCTATTGTTACAGATAGAGGAGGTTATGCAGCAGAAGGCGCCAGGGGTGCCTAGTAATATAAAACTCCGGTAAGTTCAAAATATGTATATCTAAAATTTGATTTTATTCTTTATAGCGACATCTATTGTCGTAGTTCTTAACCTTATTTTGACAAAAATGCTGTTAGTACTGTGATGTTCGTATAGAGGTCGCTGAATGTATTTGAAACTATACAGTATTTTTAACTTACTCGTCATCGGGGATATAGCTCAGTGGTAGAGCATTCGACTGCAGATCGAGAGGTCCCCGGTTCAAACCCGGGTGTCCCCTAACATAAATATTTTTTTTGGAGTATATATTCCATATATATTATATACGCTTATATAATATAAATAGAATGTATGCTTCGGGCACTTTAATCTGGATTAAATATGCATATATTTTTAAGAACATCTTATATTTACGTTATAAATAGTTTTGTTTGGATTATGAAGACTGCAAATTAGAAGGAGATGGTAAAAAATTAGATACATTATATTTCAATTTGTATTTGATATTTTTCTACGCAATATTTTTTAATCTGTTAAGACTTTGTTTTAAATTCATTATAACATGACAGTAAATTATTAATCATATTAATACAATTGCCATTTAATTATCCTTAGGTTGTTTCGATTTAAATTATATTATATTCATGGGTATATTTCCCAAGGATAACCCGTAGGAAACTCTTTTATGTTTTACATAATTATTATCATTACTAATGTTATAAATGAGAATATGAGTTTGTTTGTTTGTTCGATGGGCTTTCACGTCTTAACCACTCAACCGATTTTTAGGAAATTTTGCACACACGTTGTCAGCAATATAGAAAAGGATCACCCAGGAAAAAAATTTGGTTATTTGCGAAGTTGTTTTGATGACATAATATAAATCCTTATTCAACAGGGTAGGTAATGTAGATGAAAATTGTATAGAATATAATTTCAATACCTTAGGAGCTAATAGAGATTAAAAATTACGCACAACAAAAAAAAAAGTTTTGTGACGAAATTTACGAAAGTTCTGGATGAAGTAACAATATCAAAGTGTCAAATAATAGATATATCATACATTTATAGTACAATGTCGTGGAGTTTTTTTTTCCATTTTCTTATTGGCGTATAAATATATTGAAAATTAAAAAGTAATGAGAAAGAGGAGTGGCTGCCATTTGTTAAGAGTCACTTTCTTTCCCTTTGACGCGTTGCATGAGCATATTTATTATAAGGTCACAAATGATAGTTCAAATAAGAGAGTCACAGCCATTGCTATGCTTTCCAAATCATCAAATGATCTGATGGCAGACTCCTTCTCCAAAAAACCAAAAAGGCCGAAGGGGCATTATGAAGAATATGTCCCAAATTATCAAATGCCCCATTCTCTTCGAATTAATTCTTGGGCATTCTTGACGTAGATGTTCACAATTATGCACAAATGTGCCGGGGTCGATCGATAGTAGGTTAAAAAATTATTGTATTTTTTTCATTAAAGCATTTGTTTTCTACAGGAAACAATTAAGCGGCCCCACATTAGAGGACCAGAAAAGCAAAAGTATCACCGCAAATTTTTTCAAAGCGACTTTTAGTTCACGCAGCAAGGCGGTGCAACCCGCCGTCTCGACGCAGTCGATCGACGAAACTACCAAAATAGGTAGCGCGGAGACTAAACCTGTGACTAGAAATAGGCCTAGGTCAGGTAAATATCACTTGGATACTTTTTAATCCTAAAATTTTCAAACTTTTTCCGTTTACCTTCTTTTACGTCGGCTTTGCTAAACATCAACTTTGAAACATTTATAGAACAGAAATAATGACAGGAAACAACTGTAGTAAAAGGTTTGTTATTCATGAGCTTATTGATACAAATGGCCGACAGCTGACATTAAGTATTATTTTTCTTCATTGTTATTACACTTCATATCGACAGAGGAAGACCTTAGGAATGGTATAAATTACATTGCATTTTTATTGGTTTACTAAAATGTTTAAAATGGTAAAAAAGGTTTGAAATAAAATGTATGTAAATAAAATTACAATTGCTGTTTTACTTGAATAATTTGAAAATTAAAAATTACAATCACGTTACGTCAATCTCTAATAAAGCTTTTATACAATTTTGCTCATGTGTGGCAAGGACAAAATACTTCCAAAACCCATAAAATTCTTCTGACGTAGTTTATAGATGTTTCCTTATAGCCAATTGTCTCAATTTATTATGCTCTCACAGAATGCTAAAAGTAGTAAAATAAATTTAACTACACACCGAAGACAGTCGTCATAATCTCTAGTTAATAGATTTTGTTTTATTAATTGTTAAAAATATTTCTTCTAGTACCGCAACCAGAATCAGCTAAATCCAAAGTAAAGAGAGGTATCGATCGTTTGAAACCAAGTGTCAAACGCATTGACAAACCTATAGAGACTACAGGACCTGAAAGGCCAAGTAGAAGTAAGCCAACGACCCCGGACCCCGGTGGCCCGAAACCTATAAAAGAGACAAAAAAGAGTGACTCGAAAACTGCGAATGTCGTGTTACAAATCGTGAAGAAATCTCACGCACCCGCTAAACCGCCTTCTCCGAAAATCGAGAGTATCTTACCTCCGACTTTAAGGCCGAAAGTTGCCGAAAAAAATCTTAAGGTCACGAAGAATATAAACAATAATGATGTTTGGACGAGTGCTAATGATCCTAGAAGTTTTCGAAGGAGGATCACTTCATTACCGATAAGGTGAGTGGTTTGTGTACGTTTATCTGTATAAATTATACCGTTTTTGTGTTTAAGACGAAACGCAAACGTTTTCTATCACTGATTGAATATTATTACAATAATTTAAAACATGCGCCAAAATGGTCACGTAAACATGGTTAAGTCCGTAATTAACTTAAAACCATTCATATTCTAGGGGAGTAAAGTTGGTTTTCAAATAAAGTGTCGATCTACAAGTTGATTCAAGCACGTGAGGAAGATATATTTTTTGTCTATACCTCCATCCTGTTCTAAAACGGTAGCCGTTTCACTCATTCTCAAGCTTTTCTATAGCCGTCTTGTTTAAACGCCTCGATTACTGTATAATACGACGAAATTCAGATGCCACCTCAACTATTACCTTAACTATAAGCGATATTGTTTTGAATTTGTTCGAATACTAGAAAAGAACAGCGATATATTTTTCTTTTCATTGTACATCTGCATTCCGTTGGATTAAACACAGCAACAGGCAAGTTGTTTGGCTCTGTGGGCCGTGGCTGTTGTCTGATCGGCCGATACATTCTTTTTCGAACTTTTTTATAATCGGGTACCAAACGAAATCAATTTCTAGAAAGAAAATTGACAATAGTGCATATTATGTGAAGTTAGTTACAGTGATGTGGTATTTATTTGATCGGAATGAGTGTTGGATTAGTGAATTTCGTTTAGCGTCTACGTTGTACCAAGTAGAGTTATAGTGTAACAAAAATTGAACTTATTAACTTAGTGTCTTATTGCTTATTCGCTTTCTCATACAACACGTATAAGTAGTACATTACATTTCTACGTATCGATATAGCACAAAATGTAACGTGTACTTGTATTATGTAGCAAAGACGGGAATATGTTTTAAGGGTTTTGTTGTTATTCTTTTCAGTTGTTTTGTTTAAAATTAACATCAAATATTCAATGACATTATAATTTTGTTGACCTATTATTTTGAATATTAATTAATAATGATTCTGATAAACATGTTTTCTCTTGAGACCTTTTAACCAAGCAGTTCGGTGAAGCTGTTAAGCCTTGCTAGGCCAATAGCGTAGTCAGTCCGAAAAAAAAAACCTTTTAACGGTTGTAGTCATATCTATAGACTATAGAGGTTATATTAAAAATATAGAGATGTCATTTAACTCGTTTTTTTTTAAATTCTTCTAGTATCTCAGATTACATTTTATTGACAATCTATGAATAAGAAGAGGTCATGATGGCCGTAGTGCAACAACAATGTTTTTTTTTTCTTTCAGTATAATTTCGTGTTCATTTATAGTGAGATTAGGGATATAATATTTCAATTAGTACTTACTTATCTATGTTCTTTATTTTAGAAAAAAGTCTGAGATTCTTGTCAGCATTGGAATATTACCCAAAAACATCTCCGAGTTTCAGAAAGTAAAACCAAGTCTTCCCAGCTCAGAACTTAGTAAAATAAATCCTTTGAATTGGAGCTGAGTGGCTCAATTCTACAACAGTTGATAGTTAATTATACTTCCTGACAAGTATACTTCTCATGTATGTAGTGTTGTGCCTACATGGAGTAGATATTAAGCACCTATTCTTTTTATTTCATAATAATATTCTCGTTTATTAGGATGAAGTATAACTTAAGAAAGATGTGTAAATATATTTTTATACATTAATATATTCTTAAATATGTTCGTAACGTTAACGGAATAATCCGAGAGGTGAAATTTATGGTCAAAATACATTAACTTTAGGTGATTTGGCTCTTTGACGTTGGTATAAATTCTATAGATTCGTAATGTTAACGATTTCTATGTTATGTAATATGGTGAAATTTGTTTAAACGCGTCTGATTTCGAAACTGCTCAATAAATAATTTAGTTTAATGTAGGACTGAACCCAAGCAAGGAACTATGTACGTCTTTGTGCTTTACTTTAGGGTTTAAATAGTAATAATAGAATATGTTTATAGGTTTGTATGTTCCCGTAAAATTTTCATAGCGCCGTATTAATTCCTCAACCACGTATATTAAATGCGTCTGTGCATTAAAATGATTTTTCCCGAGTCTATCGAAACTATATTTAGAATTTTCGCTAATACTAAGTTGTATTTAAGTAAATATTATTTCTGAATGTAAACTATAGGTATAAAAGAAATTAATACGTCAAGTGTCTAACTAAAACGTACATTTTGCTTTTTTACTACAAGATTAAGAATATTGTGTCTGTTTTTTTCGTTTTCGAACTGATTACGCTATTGACCTGGTATGAAGGTCTTTACCGTATATTACCGTACCGTACATATAGTATTGTGACTGCTGTATTCACTTATGTACAGTAACCGAGCTGCGTTCTTAAGATGCCAACAATATGGAATTTATAGGATAAAGTAACGCAAGATTTTGAATGAAAAAATAACACGACAGATTAAAATCACGCCAAAAATTTCTCCGTGATTCCTTACGTACTTTTTTTTATCGTGGAACAATTGTTCTTGTATCCTTTATGGATTAACGTTTGACCTTAATATCTTCTGACTCAATCGGGATTATGGCAGAAGGCGGTAGCATGCCTACGCTAGAGTAATGACTCTAAATGTGGAGCCGCTAGATTAAATCTGTTTCCCGACAGATTCTTTAACTTGAGTATGGTAGCTAGCCAGGACCAATGATATTATAACATCAGTTATTGTAAAATGGCCCATAGACAATTACTCCATACGATGACTCAATCAAGATGTTTTCCTTTACCGATGGTTTGTGTTAAAGGGTCCGAACCTTTAGTTCGGTGAATCTGTGAAGGTCTATCAGGCCAATAGAGTATAGACAGTTGGAAAAGAAGAGGGCGTAACTACGTCGCTGGAACTGATAACCGAACACGTTTAGACTAAGCCTTAAAATAGTCATGATTTGAACTGTTCTTTTATTTAATAGGCACGGATATTAGTCTTATAATTCACAAGATATGCCCGTGGCTCCAAACGCGTTTATTATTAACAATTATTATTAAATAGCGTCTATTATTAAATATTATTTGTTGCAATAAATAGATGATATAAGAACTTTGACGAAAAAATACTTAGGTGTGCTAATTTTTATGATGATTCGACTGTAAAATACACCATAAAATATTTCGAGTTAATAAAAAAGTATTGTAAAATAATATTGTGATCAGTTTAATAAAATTTTAAACTATATTCTTTCTCAAATAAACATAACTCACAAGTGAGACGATCTTTAACAGGCATGTAGGAGGTGACGCGTACGCTGTAAACTGCCTTCAGTCTTGTTTGAACAAGCTGTTGCGAAATAACAACTCCTTTGTGACGAGGATCGCGGTGAATAGCATTCTGTTTCTAAAGTTTTTGAGACGAGAGAAATATTTTTTTAATTTATTGCATAATCTTAATACGAAACTAAAGTGTAAGTGCCTTGTATGAGAGTGAATCATATGATTTAAGTCAACTTTACAAATCAAGTTTGTAATGTAATATGATGGTATACTCTATACTTGTAATGTTGTACTGGAAAGCATTAAAGGGTGTTTACATTGCCATCAGGTAGACGGTTGATCGTAAACCACAAAACCGAGTCTCAGTTCGCAACCTAAACGAAGTAAACTTGTTATGTCGACTCTATTTGGGGGGAAAAGAGCAAGGAGGAGAAGTAACAAACCAAAATCTTTGACCTTTGGTGGCTTTAAATTATTTGAAACTATTAATTCCTCAAGATTTTACCATACTTGGCTTTTAAGCAACACAGAGTATGGATACCCTATCCATTAACTGTATCTTTAAATACATCTTTAAATTGTTCCCTAACAATATAAAGATATAGTTAAATTTGTCAAAGAATAACTGTTACTTGATGAGTTTCAACTTCAATGAAATTTCACGTACATTCTAAGAATTTATATAAGACATTTACCTATATTTGTGTAAATACGTAATTCTTTAATAGCAAATAATTCCACTCAATGTAAATAGTGTTATATTTGGCAGCGAGGCATAAGTCAATTGTCTGTTTTAAAGAATTAAGTGTACTGAAGACATATGTCATGGAATATAAATTTTCATAAACGGTTACTGTGTTAACAACGATGATAACATACATATATATCATTACATAATATAAAACAAAGTCCCCTACCGCGTCTGTCTGTCTGTCTGTTCGCGATAAACTCAAAAACTACTGAACAGATTTTCATGGGGTTTTCACCAGTGGATAAAGTGATTCGTGAGGAAGGTTTTGGTATATAATTTGTCAAGGATTTTTTTTTTATCAGGGCGGAACAACGTCTGCCGGGCTCGCTAGTATATATATATATAATTTGTATAAATAATATACATGTAAAATCATAAGTCGAATATTTTTATGGACTTTCGTATTTTGATGTGAAACTTATGGCACGGTAGAGAAAAATCTGTGTTACGCATTACGCTTTAAACATGAGGTAGGTTTTTACGTATATTTGTAAGTATGTATAAGTGTCTGTTTGGTTCTAGTAGTATACCAAAATGAGTAAATAATACTTCGGAACTTCGTATAGTATATTGTTAATGAGAATTCTCATATCATTATTACATAGTATATAAATAATAGTTTAAAAAAACACGCTTTCATATAAAATCCAACTAAAAAACAAAAAAAAATTTAAAATTTGGATAAGAAGTGTAAATTAAAAAAATATATTTTTGTAAAAAGTGACAAAAAAATGATAAAAATACTGATATCTGGAGGTGCTGATATTAACAGTGACGCATCGCATGTTATGAAAGCGTGTTTTTTTAGTTTTTTTAAACTATTATTTATTTTTCATTTTTTAGTAAAAATAATTTTTTAACTTTTTTTTTCGGATTATTGCATTGTCATCGACCTTTGACAGGTGTGCAAAGTTTGAATTAAATCTGATCGTTCAAAGTAGGACAAATCGAGCTCAAAGGGGTCGGTTACATACATACATACAGGTGAAGCTAATAAAAGCGTGATAAAAATAAAGTCCTCTACCGCGTCTGTCTGTCTGTCTGTCTGTCTGTTCCCGATAAACTCAAAAACTACTGAACGGATCTTCATGCGGATTTCACCAGTGGATAAAGTAATTCATGAGGAACGTTTTGGTATATAGTATGTCAAGGATTTATTTTTAATCAGGGCGGGACAACGTCTGCCGGGCCCGCTAGTATATATAATTTAATACATATAAGCCAAAGAAATTTCACTTCCTTCCCGGTACACACTTTTTTAATGTTATGTAGCTGGTTCTATTGAAAATTTTCTATAACATAATTAATGGTATACAACTTTCAACTAGTCAGTAACTTAAGTTCATCGCAACAGCTTATCTCACGCATTCTTTCAAGTTCCGATAACTTAACCGGTGATACAGTTACCTATCAACTTTCTCATATTTCGATGTAATATGCTAGTCGCTTATAATTACATTATTCACGGTCGTCTCGGCATATTCTTTTGAACAATGGAGTAAATAACCTTAAATAAAAATTGTGTGAACCGCGTAAGGCCTCGGGTTTCAAAATATGATTTATTGTGTGACCAAGACTTACATTAAAGGCGGTGTGTATTGTTTTAGATAATTTATATCTATTATGAAACAAATATAAAGCAATATCAGAAACTATGTCGAAGGTAATTAATTATCTTAGAGCATCATCTATTGAAATTATTGTAACCCAAAAAAAAATAAAAGCCTATCTAAAAAATACCAGGCTTTTTAATGCTATAGTGTTTGTTTTTGTTAGTCTACTTTATATTTTTGAAGAGAAAACTTCTTAAGGTGCGTTGAGCGGTAAAATAGCAGGAAATAAATCTATAATTACACGTCGTGACATGGTACGTAGGCATGACCAGCCGTATTGCGTTTGCGCGGAATGCGTCAGACTAGCGACACGTAGTGTAGGGGCCTGTGTACATGTAATATTGACATTTTGCAGCACATCATACGTTTGATTAATAGATTTTATAAAAATGCATATAATTAATGTTCCGAGTGTCAATACATATGAAAACTATACTAATGTTACAAAAGTAAATAAACAAATTCGGAAATTTAAATATGTATTGTCATTCACACTACAAATAATAATTTTTTTTTGTTCCTTTTCCGTATCCGCAATAAGTAGTACTCTAAGCGGATTTGTTGAATGAGGAGTAAGTCTATAAATAATATGAGAATTCAAAAGACAACACATTTATTTAATTGTTTTGAGTTTTCACTTCTGTCTGTAGTTCTTACGACTGCCTCGATTTCTTTCTATATTATAATGCATAATACGTAATTTTTTTTATACAAATATTAATTTATTAAATAGATTTCACAGTTTATATCTGTTTCGCAACGATAAGAGGATTTAAAACAGCGATGCGCACGTACGACTTAGTTTGTGCATTGACGCGAGATGGTGTGACGACCATTTTGTACGTGCAGAACGTGCACGTGAACTTAAAAACGGAATAGTAATTATATTAATAACTAACCTCTGCCCGTGACTTCGTTCGCGTGGAATAGTTACTTTGGACTAACGCTAACACGCAGCGTAAGCTCTCAAGAGGAAAAAAAACCCCGATTTTGAAACATTCTTTACTGGTGCTCCTATCCTATTGGTCTTAGCGTGATGAAATATAGCCTATAACCTTCCTCGATAAATGAGCTACCTAATACTGAAATAATTTTTCAAATCGGACCAGTAGTTCCTGAGATTACCCTCTACAATGTCACAAACTCGCAAACTTTACCTCTTTATAATATTAGTATAGAAGCATAGATAATAATAGCTACTCCGTCCGCTTGGAAACTAATGTAAAAAACAGTGACTAATAAAATCATCTGAATGAATTAAGTCTATTTACTTTAACTACTTTTCTCTCGTATTTAAGTCGCGTCGTCATTAAAATTACAATAACTTTTGATAGAGTGAACCGATTTTGATGTATTTTTTTTATCTACGCTATTGGCCTAGCAAGGCCTTAACAGGTTCACCGGACTACTAAGGCGAGCGCTTAAGGCACTCAGCCGATTTGATGAAACTAAGACAAAGTGAGGTTTTATCGTGAACGCAGTACTTTAGTAGTGATGCGTGTTCAGACAGACAGGCATCTCTAAAAATGTTTGAAATGTATTTTATAACTTATTCGTAATCACCTGCAGCAATTTTTTCCACATAAATCTAAAAAGTACACACACATTCTTATTATATGTATAGATATCCGACTGGTTTGAGATATAATTAATAACCTGAATCGATTCGCACGTCTGTTATGACCTCAAAGCATGAGCATCCATTCTCATGCAACGGTATACGTGGAACCGTATATATTGGAAGAAGAAACATGTTTGAAAAATGAATCCTTACTGTTACGATTCATTGGAAATTGAAAATTTTAACATACAAAACGGTAATTTAACTGGCAATTCGTTGGTAAATAGCGTAAATAAATACTAACCTTAAATAACAACAAAAAGGAGAAGGATAATAAAAATATTTGAACACATAACAATTGGGAATTCTAATTAATGATAAAGATTTCCTCTGTAAATAACACGAGGTATCGTATTACGTGTATCGTCAACACGTGTTGAATAAGTTCGCAATCTGTATGTTCTCACATGTAATCACTTATTATGGGTATAAACATGCTTGTTTGAATTTTGCTGGAATTATATAATTGAATATTCGTACTGAAGATTTCTTACGTTTAGAATTCTAGCTGATGAAATGTTTACAATTGTTTTTTTTTTATTTTTGGCAACCAATATTCTAGTAGATTATTGCTACCATTCTCGAGTCGATAATTATATTACAAGTTTCTTGTGATTATCTCAATGTTCTAACAAGATGGTGGCCCTCTTGTTAGAACTTTCCTGGGCTTTTTAAGGCATCTATATACTTAAGGCATACTACATTTGTGCACAATAACCAAACTATATTACGTAAAATACCACCAATATTACAAAATATAGAGTCAAATAACCCAAGATTATGCAAAAAATATAAAATCCACTACACATCAGACTAGCATGCCGCCAAAAACTCGAATGTGTGATTTATATATACTAGAAACTTTAACAAACTGGTCGCGCCATGTTTCAGACTTACCAAAACCAGTAATAGTTTTTTAGGTAATAGTGTTAGGTTTTACAATAAAGTCCCAAAGCATGTTACCGATTTGCCGGACTGTAAGTTTAAGCGCCACATCAAGCGGGTTTTGATGTCAAAAGGCTATTATAGAGTGGATCGATATGTGAACGATAGTGATGTCTGGAATTGACACTTATCTGTGCATCCACTAAAAACGATCTATTGGAAATATATATGTTAAAAAGATGTACCCGGTCGAGTTTCTTGTCGGTTTTTCCCGAAGACTGGGTTGTTTTCCGAACCGGTGGTAGTTTTAACGTTCATAAGTGCCTTATTAGGGCCCAAACTGAATAAAGTATTTTTGATTTGATGATTGTCTGTCTATTAGATTATTTCTTCCTACTTCATTGCTAATTTCCTGTCCTACAAAGTTATCTGCCAAAAACTCCCCTTAAATTCATGTTCGTGCATATAAACATTGTTACATTGTGCCATTGTTTTAGACACCATACGTCCTAACAGCATACTTCGAATCATCAAACACGTATAACGTTTGTTTGACCAAGTGTTATGGATATCCAAGGATTTTATGTGGCCTCGTTAAATCAGCAAGGTTGTGCGACAGTTTTACACTGTTAATTGTTTCAAGTTTCGTTCGAATTATAACGTATTCGGTTGTGCGGCTTGCCGGTCTCGCTCATCCGTTTATATGCACGTGGTTAACAGATGGAATGTTTATGCTAAGGTTTTAAAATGCATCACGTACTGATATTATTCATGTGTTGAAATTTTTACATTCATTTATTTGCGTGTAGCATTTTGGGTAAATTTGTTTCTCTGTTTCCATATGGTTGTTTGTTGAATGCTGAGAATAATTCTTGACCTAATTAATTTCTAATGCCACGTTCTTTTGCACTTTGTCTATAAGAGTGACGTAAACAAACTGACAGTCCATTTATATTAGTCATTGAGAAATTGATATTGTGTTATGGACTTGATAAAACTAGTATAATTTAACTTGTTCCATATACGCTAATTAGTATAGATAACAGAACTGTTAAGAAACTGTATGATAATTCAACTCAGTAGCTTGGTTTATAGGCAGATGTATTAGTAACGTTTAGGTCACAATATTTAATAGGAAACTTAAAAGGCATGAAAGATGTTATTTTAGGTTTTGTGTATAGTAATTTCTACTGACTGCAAATTAATTATTATATTTGGCTTTATAAGAGACTAGCTGACTCTCGCCTGTTTTATTGGGCATGAAAATAGATAGCAAAGGGTTAATTGAATCCCAAAAAAAAAGTAGCGTAGATCCATCTATGAAAAAATCCGCATTGAATGGTCAGTCTTATGCTGATACGTGCGGGGGTTTTGTAGGGATTGAGCCTTGACGGAATTGTATTTTCATTATGTATATTATATACATAGGATGACAGGTCAGGTAGGAAAGATGCTCGACGAGCAAAGAACTTACCTTTAACCCCTCGGCTGATTTTTTAAGACTCGGATCTCAAAATAACGAATCATGTGTGTAAATAGCCAATTTTGTTATATTATAATTTAACATTACATAATTTGATATTGTTTAACTTTTTCAACATTTTGTGATCAATCCAGTATTTTTTTAAAACAGTGCATAAGGGTTACATGCGTTTGTTTGAAGTTCAAACCCTTACGGTGTTATTACAAAAAAGTTAAATACGTATTGAACCCTGGCTTTAAAAAGGTCTCATATGAATTGCACCGCGGTCGCTGAATATTCGCCATCGTGCTCTTTTGTCTCGCTTTCGTTACGTTAGGTTAGACTTGTGAAAAAGGATAACGCGAACTTGCCTCGGGTGAGCGCGGTGCATTTATTAGGAAACTTTTTAAACCAAGTATTTAATACGTATTTAACTTTTTTGTAATAACACGGTTACGGTTTTGGACAGCCCAGGGGTTAACTGTTGATTACAGGGTGGATCAGTATGTGAACGATAGCGACGTCTGGAAGTGACGCCTCTCTCTGTGCAACCACTAAAAACGAATGTAGCTTTATGACTCTATTGGTGTATAAAAAACTCCCCCTTTTCCTTCCCTTTCTTCCCTTGCTGGTTGTTTTCCCCGTGGTAGTTTTGACGTTCATAAGTGCCTTCTCAGGGCCTAAATTGAATAAAGAGTATTTTGATTTTGATTTGATTTGATTTGATTTGATTTGACTCACTCAGTTTCGGATACTTTAGAACCGTGTTTATTTAAATAACCCTTATAGTGCATATCTTAGAGCTGGTTATGATAACGTAATTGTGCTGGTAGTTTTCGCAATGTGCTGATTGCATGAATAGTATATATAAATATATAAAATCCAGTGTCATAATGTTTCTCCACGATGAACTCCGAAACTACTCTCACAGAAAACCGACGTGAAGTAACAGTGCTTGCATTGTTGCGTTTCGTTCGGTCAGTGAGAGCGTCGGAGGCCCAACTCCCTTCCCTTTCCTCCTATCCCTTACCCCAACACAGGATGGCAACGCACTTGCGACTCCCCTGGTGTTGCAAGTGCCTATGGACGGTGGTGATCACTTAACATCAGGTGACCCACATGTCCATATGCCTACTATGCCATAAAAAAAAATACTCAATCGATCTTCATGAAATGTTGGCATTTATGTATAATTTGGTCCAATTTGAGAGATATGATAATTTATATTTCGATTAGTGGCATCAATATTTTTTTAAACAAATTAAGTGATTGCCAATGTTGATTATTGTTATTAATTGTGAGTTTCATCAGTCTCGGACAGATGGTACTTTAAATTAGTAGTTTGTTGACAGAAAACTGTAGGACCGACTATTATAGATATCTGATAGATGGCGCCACATTTTAAATGTGAGTTTTTTTTTCAATCCCAAATATTATAGTGGACGCTACTTTGCACTTCCGCTTAGTAACGCCTTCTTCACTCAAATAT
Organism: Antheraea yamamai; assembly: GCA_036509395.1. Taxonomy (NCBI): domain Eukaryota; kingdom Metazoa; phylum Arthropoda; class Insecta; order Lepidoptera; family Saturniidae; genus Antheraea; species Antheraea yamamai. The sequence continues at coordinate 4,176,833 of AP028439.1, read as the reverse complement.
CTCAGAAAGGCAAGCATAGTCGTACAGGCTCGACTTTACATCAAGTTGACGAAACTTCATCGAGTCGCGGGCCAATACATATGGTTCAATCAGCAGTGTAAGAAATACCACATTTCCAAGCGGAAGTGCAAAGTAGCGTCCACTATAATATTTAATGATGGATTTCCGCAAAGTAACGCCTTCTTCAATCAAACTTTTCAATCCCAGTTTCTTTTATGATGCACGTGTTCTGTTAATCTATATTTGAACATGTAATAACTGAGCCACAGCAACGCGTGGCCGGATCAGCTAGTATATCATATACTAGTTGCTTCATCCGCGTGGAACCTTATGTAAAAACAGTGATTAATAAAAGCATCTGAATGTATTAAGTCCATTTACTTATCTACTTTTCTCTCGTATTTAAGTCGCGTCGACATTATAATTACAATAACTTTTGATAGAGTACACCGATTTTAATGAAACGAAGACTAAATGTTCCTCGAGGATATGTTTTATGATTTACTTAGTGAGGTTTTATCGTGAACGTATTACTTTAGCAGTGATGCGTGTCCAAACAGAGGGACAGATAGACATTTCTAAAAATGATTAAAATGTATTTTATTACTTATTCCTAGACACCTGCAACAGTTTTTTTTTCATCTAAAAAGTAAAGAAACGTTAGATTTACATTCTTATTATATGTATCGATACTGATGAAGGTATAAACGACAATGCAAGTAATGAGTATGCCGGCGTCTGACTGCCGGAGGCTACACACCTATAACAGAGAGGAGGGCGGGCGTGCCCTCCCTACCGTTTCGTGCACCGTAATGCACTTATTGGATTATCGGGCATTCACAGACTGTTTGTCGTCTTGAGTTTTATATTGATATTATTTTATCGCGTAATCGCTACATCGTGATGTATTATGCGGAAATTTAAGTGGAAAGATACAATCGACCTTTATTATGCTACTAGCTGCCCGACTTGGCTTCGTACGGCTGAAAATGAGACCAGTGCCCTGTTTATTAAACGTTATCGGTCATATTACAAAAACAAAAATGAACATAGGTTTAACACGAGTTTTACTAAGCAGTGTCTTAAATTTTAGATCCAATTGAACACATGCTTATACTACTTTATTACAAAACCGAGTAAAAGCGGTCTCTAGCTAAACATCTGGTTTAAGTTTTTTATGCAAGCAACTCTGAATAGCATTCGTTCAATTCGATCTCAACCTTCAAAAACGTTCCATTACATACAGATTATATTTTGCAAACAATTTCATTTTATGAATAACTAGCGGACCAAGCAGACGTTGTCCCGACCTGATTGAAAAAAAAGTCCTTGACATATTATATACCAAAACGTCCATGAACCACTTTATCCACTGGTGTAAACCGCATGAAAATCCATTCGGTAGTTTTTGAATTTATCGCGAACAGACAGACAGACAGACGCGGTAGGGGACTTTGTTTTATACTATGTAATGATATTTGTGTTTAGATTTTTATTAAGAAAATGTGTTTATAAGTTAAATTGGTTATCATTAGTGTGACATTTCAGGTAATGGAAAATGATGTAATTGTTAAAATAAGCAATTTATAAGATTTATACATTACGTCAAAGTGCGTAAGGAGGAACAACAGTATGTTAGATGTCAATAGTGTCATATAGTAGTAGTTATGATTTGCTTGTGGATCTCTAAAATTGTTTAGTTAGTTTATTTTTCCAAATTAATTATAACTACCCTCGAAATTCATAATATATTACAAAATGTCTTTTGTCGGCAAATAGAAAAACAATAAGTCACAAAAATAATATAAGAACTGTCAACTTAGACAAGTATTAGAGAATATATAAATTTAAATAATGTCTATCTGTAAACAATCTGTATTTATTATAACACTAGCGGGCCCGGCTGACGTTGTCCCGCCTTGATTACCCCCCCCCCCGCAACCCCCCTTGTGGGTGGAATTTCGTAAAATCCGTTCTTAGTTGACCTCTACTCGGCGAAAGGAATATTCCTACCATATTTCAAGTACGCCTTATGGTTCCAGAGATATCGTGATGAGTGGGTATAGGATATAGGTGGGAATCTCTTACTCTTTTGACGTATTATATGTCGATAAGAGCGAAAATGCGATACAATAATGAGTCAAGTTAAAGTTAAAAATAACACTGTTATCAAATAATTTGGTTTTGTGCATTGGTAACCAATTTTACACTCAACGGATGATCTCCAAAATTTTCGTAACAAGTTACAAACTACAAAAGCATTTATGATAAACAAAATTACAAATACAAGTCTGAAAAGGACTTGTATTACAAGTGATTTCGCTTTTAACTTGTAAAATACACGTGTAGTTTTGATAAAGTAATAATTTATAAGAGAAAACGCTTGTAATAGAAGAATTGTAACGTTTGATAAATAGGGCAGAGATCTTACCTTCACAGTACGACCATATAATGAAATCAAACTGAAAAACTCAATGTAAATCTGTTAATTTTATCTTTTAACTTTTTTTAACATCTATTAATTTTATATTATATTTTTGAAGATCTCTTTTATGTTATTTGAGTCACTCACTCACTTTTTATATGGATACTTTTTTAAAGCAAATTATAAACAATTCCGTACCAATTTTTAAACATTTTCGCTCATTCTCACAATTAAAAACACAACAAAAAATGAATTAACTAAATATGTGTTGCCGTTCTCAAGTAATGCTCTTACATACATTCGGCATTTGATTTTTATTTATATAGATATAAGCAAATACAATAAAAGTATAATATTGATTCGTGAGGAAATCCCTCGGGTTTTTTCTTTTTTGGGAGTATCAAATAATCCTATTAATATTACAAACGAGAAACTCTGAGATTGGAGATATATATATATGTACTAGCGGTCTCGGCAGATGTTGTCCTGCCCTGATTATGAAAAAATCCTTGACAAATTAAACACTAAACCGTTCCTCATGAATCACTTTATCCACTGGTGAAAACCGCATGAAAATCCATTCGGTAGTTTTTGAGTTTATCGCGAACAGACAGATAGATAGACGCGATAGGGAACTTTGTTTTATACTATGTAATGATATATTACATATATTTATTTACAAGACGCGCCCTAAATATTTCAAGCTAGAAATAATAAAAAAAATAAGAATTAAGTATTTTTATTATATAGAATACTAGCGGGCCCGGCAGACGTTGTCCCGCCATGATTATAAAAAAAATCCTTAATAAATTACATACCATAACCTTCCTCGTGAATCATTTTATCCACTGGTGAAAACCGCATGAAAATCCATTCGGTAGTTTTTGAGTTTATCGCGAACAGACAGACAGACAGACGCGGTGGAGGACTTTGTTTTATACTATGTAATGATATAAAAAAATATTTATATATTTAAAGTTATATATCTGTTCGAAATCTGAAGTAAGTTTTGACAAATACACGTTTGACCCCTAATTGATAATCCAATATGTCTCATTAATCGTTCACACCAACCTATCGGCGTTTTAAAGTTTCCATCCGTTCGTAATGCTTTAAAAGTTTCTAGTGCTTTGAAATTAATTTTTCAGTCGTCAACCCGCTCCCTCGGATATAAGACGCGTTACGTATACATAAAAACACGTAAAAATGTGCGTCTTATATTCTTTTTTCTTTCTTTTGCTCCGTATCCTGATAGACTGAAAGAAGTTAAACTTAAATCTTTGTACAATAGAAGAATTATGCTGAACATGACTTTTTTATATAAACTTTTCAATAACCACATTGATAATTCAGAGCTTTTGAATCGATTTAACATTATTGTGCCTTCCAGGCTACCTAGATTTCCTGTCTCATTATTTGGTCACAAAAGCTACAGAACCAATTTAGGACATTTCTCCATTGTTCCCAGATTATCTCGACAATACAATGACCTTGTTAAAAAAGATTACAGTATAGACTTATTTAGTAATTCCCTATTTATTTTCAAATCAAAAATTAGTTGTTTATTTAATTAATCCCGGCAGGATTTTTTTTTCCTTAATTTTTAAGTTATTCATTATCGAATTGTATTATTTTATTTTCTTCTTCATTTTTTTTATAATTCTTTCTTCTACTTTTATTGTTTTCCACATCGCATCTTATGATGGTTAATGCTGTAGTCAACTGTAATTAGTAACATAAATAATTTTAAGTTTTTTCCATGTATGTTTTTACCTTATTATTTTTATGTTACTGTTGTTGATTCTTATGATAAATAAATAAATAAATAAATAAATTATTAAACCCAAATAATAAAAGTTTTAAATCATTGCATATCAATAGAATACTTCAAACGATCAAAATCGGTTTTATGAGTCACGGAGAAAATATTAATATTACTTTATTGAGTTCAATTGTTCTGAAATTACTTGAGGTTCAATAAAATTGTAGTTCATAGTAGAGTCATGGTTATTTCCACTTCAACTTTAGATAGTATTTCTGCACTTTAATAGAAAGCTAAATGCGACGGAACGGAACCTTTTACATTTCTCTCACCTTAATTACAGTGTGACATTTCTTGATATCAAATTAAAAATGTTTTCTTTAAAGCGTAACTGTTGATAAGGATTTACGATAACTATAATAGCGGCTCACAATGATGGCCGTTTTGACGTTTGTCCGTTCATGAAGTTTCGTATAGTAAATTAATAAAAAGGTTGGAAGGAGCAAATCGTTGTTCTTCATTGTCAATAGCGATGTCCAGTTAGGCCTAAAATTTATTATAAAACTCCGGTAAAACAGACGAAAACTTTCCATGTAAGTACTTCAAATCCATAGATGAAATTTTCTAAAATGAGGCTATATGTCAAAGTTGTAACCAAAATTCTCTACATTACTTTTATTAAAATATCGACGATATTTTACATCTTCCCGTGGAAAAATTAGATCCTTATTCGCCATTGAATATAATGATATCATAATGTAACGCTAAATCTAAAAGCTTGGGTCGAGACATTTTCAAATAATATAAGGCTTGAAAATCCCGTCCCACAAAATATCTACCAATCTGCATAATTCAATTTAAAAAAAAGTATGTGTGTACTTATGTGCACGCGTTGGAAGTTATACTTCTTTGGCGTGACAAGATAAAAATCTTTTCAAAAATTTTATATTTCGCCTTATTCTACGTTTGTAGAAAAAACGACACTAACAATAGAAAAAAGGTATTTAATACATTGAAAGTTTTAATACAAAGAAATACAAACAACAAATACAATGAAACAAAATGTTGACTATAGCTAACTTCAGGGTGTCGATTTTTCGTGACGGTGTGCGCGCACATCGTAAAAATTTACTCTCATCCTTTTTCCCTAACGCGCCAAAAGAAGTTTAACTTCAAAAAGTATAGATTCATGTTCATGTAATTTGTGTTTCACGTCCATATATAAAATAACTGTGTTCTATTTTTAGCCTTCCAATTATTCCAATTGCTCATAATGTCTATAATTGCTCAAAGTAAATCGTAAATACCTATAAACGTGATCGTAGTTCACTTGACTCATATTTGTCAGAAATACTGGACTGTCATAGTCTAAATCTTGTTTGTATATTTCATAAATAACTAAATAAGTTTGAAAATAGTACCAAAGACAGAGATGTTGAGGAGCAATAGGTTAGCATGGTATGTACATGCCATTAGAAGAGATGAAATCATGTAACTAGAGAACTTTTGAGTATGATGGTGGATGGATATGAGTAGAGGAAGACCGAAAAAGGCTTGGATAGGTTGTGTGAAAAATGATAAGTATGAAATTAGAGGTTGAAAACGTGTTCTGCCTATCCTCCTTAGGTGGGATAAGGGTAAGAAGATAAAGAAATAAATAAGATTTGTGCTAATTGATGACTTAATATTCTGCCGCTCAATTCTTGCACGTAGGGTGCAAAACAAACTGGTTTGTTAAAGCCAACCGAGAGAAAGTATCTCACGGCGCGGTGCGGCGTTACGTTCAATACACCCATCAGATTTTTGAACACGGCGTAGTATTAGTTATATCGAATTTATATTTATTATACTAATTTGAAAACGTTTGGTTAGTTTCGTTATGTTTTGCATAATTTACTTTATATATAGATTTTCCCTATTGGTCTTCTAAGAATACAAGAGTAACAAAACAAGTACGTTGTGTGTGTGTGTGTTCTGTCAAGAGCACTTTAATATGTAGTTTGTTAAGAATAATTAAAATCAAACTAGCGTTATCATTACATAGTATAAAACAAAGTCCCCTACCGCGTCTGTCTGTCTGTTCGCGATAAACTCAAAAACTACTGAACGGAACTTAATGCGGTTTTCCCCAATGGATAAAGTGATTAATGAGGAACGTTTTGGTATATAATTTGTCAAGGATTTTTTAATAATCAGGGCGGGACAACGTCTGCCGGGCTCGCTAGTATATTATAAAACAAAGTGCTCTGCCACGTCTGTCTGTCTGTTCGCGATAAACTCAAAAACTACTGAACGGATTTTCATGCGGCTTTCACCAGTAGATAGATTTATTAGGAAGGTTTAGGTATATAATTTGTCTACGTTTTTTTTTATTGTCAGGGCGGTACAACTAACGGTATAACTAAGGAATTGATCTATTGTAGGTAGTTTACAACGTGAAGGTCTTTTTAACCGATATCAAAAATGAGGAGGTTCTATCTTGTTTGTATGTTTTTTTTTGTGGTGTCTGTTATATCTGAGAATTTCGTCATTTTTTTTGGGGGAAGGGGGAAGGCGAGGGCGAGAGGAGGTGGCCCTCCAGCGCTCTCACTGACCGGACGAAACGCAACAATGCAAGCTGTGTTACTTCACGTCGGTTTTCTGTAAGAGGGTGGTACCACCCCGTTCGACCCGACCCATTCATGCTGAAACCAGTAACAGGTTCAGCGTGGCTCTACCACCTTCAAAAAGTAATGCGAGCGAAGCCACGGGTTAAAGTAAAAAGTAAAAAATATTTTTAAAATCTGTCTGGTACTTTCGAGATTTGGGCGTCCAAACAGACCATCCCTTAAACTTTATAGTATTACTAGCCGACCCGTGCCCACTTCTTTGGGCGGTAACAGGCATTATCAAGCTACAACTTTTTTCTAGAACTCAATTATATATGTCTCATAGTTAAGGCAGCGTTCGTAAGAAACGTTTTCGTTCGACCATTTTTTCTCCGACTCCTCAGATATTATTACCCCCTACAACCTCACAAACTTTAAGTCTTTATAATATTAGTATAGATAATATAATTAGTTAATAGCTTCTGCCCGCGACTTCGTACGCGAGGAATAGTTATTTTGAGCTAAGACGCAGCGGAAGCTCTCAAAAGGAAATAAACCCTGATTTTAAAACATTCTTCATTGTTGCTCCGCTCCTATTGGCCTTAGCGTGATGATATGTAGTCTATGACACTCACAAATAACGTGGCTTTCTATTGGTAAAAGAATTTTCAAAATCGGTTTAGTAGTTCCTGAGATTACCCCCTACAACGTTACAAACTCACAAACTTTACCTCTTTATAATATTAGTATAGATTATGAAATAATTTGTTTCCGATTCCGAAATTTGGTCTTGCATATAATTAAAAAGAGCAGTGTTTATCATATGAAAAAGTTATGACTACATTCACGTTGGATAAAAGCGTACCCCGTACGCGTTAGTTGTACCACATGTTGTATAGTGTAAATATACATGTTCGCGTAGTAGCGTATAACAGAAAGTGACCTTTCTAGGTCGTGGTTCTATTAGCGGTCGTTAATCTTCCTCTATGTTTCTTAACGCGTAACATGCCGTTTATTTTAATTTTAAATGTTATATCAAAAGTTCATATTTCGGTTCAGACCTCCTTTAGTCTACGCTTTCGTTTATATTTTGACACTTCGATCCCGCAGGTCTTATGATGACGTCACGTTAATGATTTGTGGCCTACCTGTATGGCATTCCTCTCTCCATGGTCTCACGGCTATCATTATACACCGAGAGTTGTTTCTACGAATAAAGTGTTCAACGAAGCAAGTGATATCATTGCAAACATTCGATCGTTCCACGTGTTTTTACGCCAACAATTTGATATAACCCTACCCGATAATAGTCATGTTTTGAAATATAAATAAATCTAGATTTTTTTTAAACTTTATCCATACAAAGCAATGATATTATAAGTAAAAAGACGTAGATACGTTACCTATATGAAATTTGGACAAAACAAATGGCACGATAACGCACACATACACGAAGTAATATTTAAAACTCTGACAAATAGTTATATTTTAGACCTGTCAGTGAAAAATAAAGAATAATTTAAACAGATATGACATCTTGCTTTGTTAAAATATATGCATAAAGATGGATTGACTCGCCGATGCTTTATTTGCAACATCGTATAAAATTAATAAAAAAGTGAATACTTATTGGAGTGTATTGTGTAAAAGTGAATACTTATTGATGTATATAAATGAAAATAAAATCAATTTTATTATACAAATTTAATTAGCATTTAATTTTAATTAGCTGGCACCCTGGGCATGAAATTATTTTATTATTAACTAGCCGGCCCGGCAGACGTTGTCTCGCCCAGATTATAAAAAGAACCCCTACAAATTATATACCAAAATCTTCCTCATGAATCCCTCTATCCACTGGTGAAACCGCATGAAAATCCGTTGAGTAGTTTTTGAGTTTATCGCGAACAGACAGACAGACAGACGCGGTAGGGGACTTTGTTTTATACTATGTAATTATTAACTGGCACCCTGGGCATGAAATGCTTTTATTATTAATATTTGGTTGATCTTGAGTAACTGATCGATCAAATTACAAAAATGATGTCATCTATGATTGACAGAATAATTTTTCTGACTGCCCCTCAACGTCACCCTGACACATAATTTTTATATAGATAGGTTCAAGTAAAATATAGATAGTTTCGATTTTTCTAGTTAAATTTGCATTACATTACAGTGTTTCTATGTAATTAGAATATCCAGCTAAATAATATGAAATAGCAATTAAAATAACACATTAAAAACATGTTTCAATTTAATTATATAATAACAAAAAAAAAATCAACATTTTAAGTATGTTCCACAATTTGTTTTGGCAGACAATACTGTTTTTATAATAGAATTTTAATCTTTGATCTTTGTTCCGTTTGTCATTTTTTGACGTAAAATTTTACGCTGTAATATTAAATTTTTGGAAATATTCATTTATTTATGGAAATAGTAATTATTTACGAATGATATGTGATTCCTTGGCTTCTAAAACTTTTGCTTGTTTAGTTTTTACAATATATCATAAGACACTAGTGTATTTTGACAGTTTTGGGGCATTCAATGAATTGATCAGTACGCAACGCACTCCCGTTACCGCTGACACGATACTGAGGTCACTATTGGCTATCTAGCCACAGTTTGATATGTCGCACTCGGAGCACGTATAACGTATCTACGTCTATTTACTTATAATATCATTGATAAAAAGTCTATTGTAATATCTAATATTTGGTAAACTAGCTGAACCGCGCAACTTCGTCTGCATGAAATCGGTTACTACCGGTTCCAATTGTATTTCCAAACTCGACTAACATAGAACCCGTTTACAGCGACACCCACGGTTTCCAGTTATAAAATCAAACAATTCAGGGACCCACTCAAACACATACCTAGTTGGTTTGCGAAAAATCTTCTTAAATAAGTCTAGAACCCGATTGCGGCACCACCTACCGGGTCCAATTGAGATAAAAACAATCCTATATACACACATCAAAAAAGTCTAAGCAACATGCGTGATATTACAAATTTTACCATTTATATTAATTAATTTCTAAGTATTTACTCAAACAAAGTGCGTAGGTAAGTAAACTTTTTTGTTATTGATGACATACTGGCTGGTTGTAAAAAAAAAATTTGATTATGTTTTGTTTTTCCATAAAATTCAAATGACTGCGAATTTGTTTGAATTTAAGTGCGTTTTAATTGCTACGTTTAGTCTTGATTTTATAATTTTACCAACCGTTTAAATAAAGTTAGCGACAAAATTGAATTGTTAGATATTCTTTACGTCATGAAGCGACGTCATTTGATGGCAGATGAAATGCAAAGAGCTGTAGGGATGTTGCAAGCGGGAAGTAATCAATCTCAGGTATCTCGACATTTTGGCATTCATAGAAGTGTTATTTGTCGTCTTTGGCAGCGCTACAATAATACAGGAGAAGCCGCTGAACAGCATCCAGGCCGTAAAAGGAGTACAACCACTCTGCAAGACCGGTACATACAACTGACTGCAAGACGCCAGCCGATGTTAACCGCTCGAGAGATAAGTTTGAGGCTACAAATTTCAAGTGGTGTTGATGTAAGTCCTCAAACTGTGCGAAAGCGACTGCATGAGTACGGCCTACGAGCTCGACGCCCAATCAGGTGCCCACCGATACGTCACGGGAATCGCGCTCGTCGATATGAATGATGTAGAGAACGCATAACATGGACCCAGGAACAATGGGATAAAATTATGTTTTCCGACGAGTCGCGATTCGGGTTTAAGCCTGATACAAGAAGGGTGCGAGTGTATCGTCGGCCCGGAAATACTGAAAGGCTCAGGTGCGTTCAGGAAGTTCATCCATACAGCGGCTTAACAGTTATGTTATGGGCGGGTATTATGAAGAACAGGCGAACTGAGCTCGTTTTTGTAAATGGAAACATGAATGCTGAAAATTACATTGAGGATATTCTCAGACCTTATGTCTACCCATTTGCACAAACCTTTGGCTCCGATTTTAGGTTAATTCATGACAATGCGCGTTCACATACAGCTCGGCGAACCAGTGAATACTTTGCAACGGAGAACATCCGGGTATTGCCCTGGCCTGCACAATCGCCAGATCTCAACCCCATCGAGCACGCATGGGACATGCTCCAGAGACGTGTTTTGAAGGACTTGGACGGAGCGACAACAACCCAACAGCTGAAGGATTTGCTACAATTCCATTGGGAGCGAATACCGCAAGATGACATAAACAGTCTCATTAATTCAATGAATAATCGTTGCCGACAAGTTCTGAATAGCAGAGGAACCCATACTTTGTATTAAATTGTTCTATTCTTTCACAATAAATACATTTTCTTTAGAAATTTCATTTTGTAAGAAAAAAGTTTAGTTTCTTATGTATCTTAGTTTCTACAGTATATTCTAATATTGTTCATTTCTGTTATTAAAATAACTTATAAAGACAACAGCTGTTATGTTTACATCATAGAACCCTAAAGATATTATTTTAAAAATAAAATACAACGTTATAATGTGAAGAACCATCCTAAAATTTAAATTAGTACATGTTGCTTAGACTTTTTTGATGAGTGTATATTGGCGATAAATTCTTCCCAGTACCCCCTGGGTTGTTTCTATGCTACTCATCTCCGCGCCCCGCTTACTATGCTCATAGGGCCAGCGGAAGCTACAACGCAATAATTTTGCCGGCTTGTAGTTTTTATTTCACATCATCTTCTGACCAACTTCATCAAATGCTGTGAAAATTAAACTATATCTCCATGAAATTTCCATTTTGATTTAGCTGTTTGAGTTTATAAGAATTTGTAAATTTTTCGTAAAACCTGCATGCAAACTAAACATAACAAATACAGAATTAATAACGAAATAACGCGACGCTTCTCGGGAATGCCTTGCGTATGTAAGTTTGAAAGTTCGGTGATGCGGACGTAGCGCCATCTGTCATTCAACAACACAAATAATTTCGTTGTGTTTGAAATACGAACGACAGTTAAACGATATGGATATTGTTAATAAAAAAAACTATAATCGCGTTTCAAAAATGGATGAGTGGAGTTAGGACGATGAAAATTTAGGGTTAAGAAAGTAAATTTTTTTTCTGGATTTGGCAACCTTAATTATGTAACCATATGAAATATACTTTACGACCTATTCTCATATCTACCAAATGTACATAAAAATAATTCATAAAAATCGGTCGAGCCGTTTCGGAGGAGTTCGAGTACTAACACCGTGACACGAGATTTTTATACATAAGATATATTGATTCTCTAATAAAATTAATTATTATGCCTATCTTAATATATATATTTTTTTTTTTTCGTGTGTTTGTGACTGAACTCCTCCTAAACCACTGGACCGATTTTTATAAAATTTTTTTTTTTTTTTTGTGGAGATTCGAGAATTGTTTAGATTCACAATTGGACTCGGTAGGTGGCGCTGCGGTTGACTTTTGGGATTTATATTTTTTATTATCAAGGCAGGACAACGTCCGCCAGGTCCGCTAGTAATTAGATAAAATTCCGGTGCGCGTCTGTTGGCAATTATTTTCCTCTTAAACAGCTTGACCACTTGATGATATTTGTTGCACCCGTATGACTACCGGTATAGTTTTTATATATAGTTGACAGGTTCAACTAGATGGCGCTTTTGACGAGAAAATTTTTTTCCGGTCTAAATATTTTTGGCGTGTTTATTGGATTCTCGTGTAAAAAAATATAATCAATCTCCCAACATCGATGAATATTTTTTAGTTAATTTTTTTATATTTATGAATTTATGACATTTAAGATTTGTGGCAGGCAAGATCTGCCTCCATAATTGACTAACTTTATTGTAAATCTTATTACTATTCATGTTATTCATATAAAGTGCATGTCATAGTTTCCTTAAAAGTCTCAGTGTACTTTATTCCTCGAACTGTGTTTTTCTTTGTAATTATATTTGGTTCAATGACCACTGGCTGTCCTGGTAAATAAAAAAAATTAAAACTTAATAAGTAGATTGGAAACTAAATGAAATTGGACTTACTGTAGAAAACATCAGATATAGACACGAAAATTTATCTCTGACGTATTTAAAAAAAATGATAAATCCTACAATTTATTTTTTTCTACCCATACATAAATTGTATAACTTGTGACAGAATTACATTATTATACAATTGATAAGAAGTAGTTATGTCTAAAATAAGGTAGTCAACTATATTGTAAATATATCATAATGACTATACATGTGCAATGTTGGTCGCAAGACACACAAACGACCTCCTGGGCATCGTAGCGTCCGCGACGCGCTGCGTTGGGGCCATGGCCGTTCGTTCCCCCGTAGCCGGCCGCGGCATATCCTAACTGCCTCGACTTCTATCCACTCACTGCATTCGAGTATCTATCTTTTAATTGAATAGCTATCATTTCTCATTAATTTATGACATTTAGTATATTAATTTAGTTCTTTTTTGTCAATAAAATTACATTAGTGCAGTTTTTCCTATAGCCAAACCGGTGTCAAAATGGCCACTCTAGTATAAAGATGTAAAAATATAATCCTCATCAACCGTTTTGGCCGCTCTGAATGTAGTCATAATATTCGGACTTGTGCATAATATAGGCAAGAATGTAATATAGAACAGAGTTAAAATCCTACTATAGGAAACTAAAATTGGCATTTGTTTATCCTTAAGTTCTTATAAATATAATATAACTAGACTATATAACTGCATTAGAAGCACAAATACAAGTGACCGCTACGGGACTGGAAACGGCAATTTCCAAGAAGGACCTAATAGCAATACCGGAAACTATGCATTCCACAGTCTGATTCCGACAAAATCAAAACCTCACATCAAAAATTGATAACTGCACTCGCATGCGATTATTCAGTTCAATATAAAATATATAATAATACGTTTTTCATTACTTATTTGTAACTGACTTCAAAAATTTCTTCTCTATTGTTCTATCTTTATTAACTCGGAACATTTATAAACCTACTTATAATATCCTTTTTTATTAAAAGGAGGATATTTCCAAAAGAGATCCCGTTTTAATGTCGTTGTCATTGAGTTTTGCGATTCGAAGATACACCAGGACGTTCTTCAGAATAGAATACGAAGTCTATATTGGTAGGTGGCAGTTAAGGCGTTAAAAGCACTTAACAAACAAGATTTAAAACGAAAATAATAAAAAAAAAACACGATAGAAGCGTATGGAGCCACGGGTATATCTAGTTATATTACATATCCCTACCGACGCATATAGAATTCATAAAGCACTATGTCACTCGTTAGCAATATTATTTCGTTCCTTTGAAATTGAAATCGAAATAAAACGTTACATCGCTTGGCAAATCATCGTATGCTGATGATATGACACTTCGAAAAATAGTATTTCGTACACAGTCTTTGCTAAACTTTTTAAACGCTCTGAATATAAGATGCGTAGAACAAGTTTAGTTATAAAATACGTATCTATGCACCTATCTTCTAAGTTTTTTACATAATGTTCTACGCGGACAAAGTCGCGGGCACAGCTAGTCTATAATAATATTATGAAGCTGGAGGGTTTGTTTGTTTGGTTGAGCGCACTGATCTCGGGAACTACTGGTCCGATTTGAATTTTTTTTTCAGTGTTATATAGCTCATTTATCATCATTCATCATCCAATAGGAGCGGTGCACCAATGAGGAATGTTTCAAAATCGGGGTGAACGTACGTATTATTTAAAAATATTTACACGTTTTATGTAAACAAAGTTGCGAGTTAAAGTTGCGGACGAAGTCGCGTGCAGAAGCTAGACTATAATAAAAAAGAATGATATCGATAGCTTCGTTTAATATATTTTTATTATATAAATATTATAATTTCTTTTTAAGAAACTACGGTTTTATAAGCACTACGCATTCTGGGACGTGTGTTTTCTTGTCCTGGGGAAGTGGTCAACCAGTGTAGTGCTTATGTTTTTTTTTCTAAAATATATTGTTAATATAATAAATAATGCGTACGATGTCACGCGTATCAGCTAGTTATATACTAAAGAATCTACATTTATTGACGATAAACACTGAATGTATATCGCGGCTAATATTATTTGATTGGTCTCAATGTTTCGAACTCCGGACTTGTTTGGTGAAAGCGACGATAGAAGTCGCACGACCACTCGTATATTGCATATCTATGTGGTGACTATGTTGTTGATGTTAGTTTATAAATTTTATTTATTACGTTCTGTTAAGGTATTTGATATAATAGTATTTATTACACGCCGACTTTGTTTATACTAAATAACTTTGTTGTTACAATCTTTCTCTTATGGAACTATGAGGATAAGATATACATATTTAAACACATTCAGTAAATTATCTATACTTGTATATATCTATATTATCTATATCTATAATATTATAAAGAGGTAAAGTTTGTGACGTAGGGGGTAATCTCAGGAACTACTGGTCCGATTTGAAGAATTCTTTCAGTGTTATATAGCTCATTTATCGAGGAAGGTTATAGGCTATATATCATCACGCTAAGACCAATAGGAGCGCCAATGAAGAATGTTTTAAAATCGGGGTTTTTTTTCCTCTTGAGAGCTTCCGCTGCGTGTTAGCGTTAGCCCAAAGTAAGCGAATGCACGGACAGTGCTCTGTGGTTTTGAGTGGCTGCAGCGCTTAAGTACGTATATCCACAATAGAACGATCAGTGAATGCGTATATCATGCGTCATAGTTTGCTCCTTAGGCAAAAATGGTGCTTTATATCTAACTAGTTGTTTCTCCGAACTTCGTACCGCCTCAGAATCAATTAATTGTTAATTTATTAGCTGCATTAAATTCATTTTTTTTTAAATATAAAATGGTTGGTACTCATACCACTCATGGAAATCAGTCAATCCGTTCTTGAGAAATAATCAAAAATGGGTTTCCTCACAAGATGAATTTTCGTCATAATGTGTTTCTTCGTTAATTATTCTGCTTTTTGGGGCAGAGGGCAGGAGCCTATCTTATGTTATAAATGGTGTAAATAAACCGATTTTATTTTGTACTAGCTGTGCCCGCGGCTTCGTCTGCGTGGAAGTTTATGTAAAAAAACAGTGATTAATTAAGTCATCTGAATGTATTAAGTCCATTTACTTGTCTAATTTTCTCTCGTACCTACGCCGCGTCGTCATTAAAACTACAATAACTTTTGATAGAGCGGACCGATTTTAATGAAACAATCACTAAGTCACAGTATAAATACTACGTTACTCCCGAGGATATGCTTTACGATTTTCTTTGCTGAGAATTTATTGTGAACCCAGTACTTTAGCAGTGATGCGAGTTCATAGAAACAGACAGACATTTCTAAAAATGATTGAAATGTATTCTATTACTTATTTCTAGACACCTGCAACAATTTTTTTCACGAAAATCGAAAAACTACACACACGTTAGATTTACATTCTTATTATATGTATAGATTTATTGCAGCTTACTTTTATCTACATTGACGATACCTAGTCCAATATACCAAAAAGTCAATAGTAACGAGAATCGTCCAATCAGCTCATTTGGATGCAACACCGAATTGTAAAACTTTCGTTATTTCAATCGCAGATTTTTCACTTATCGACCTTGCGAACAAAATATAAAACTTTACACAAGTCGCGTGCAAACGACGATTTCGTATTGCCCAATAGTGGCGTAATATAACATTCCCCGTACGATATTTCGGTGTCAATTTGGCTCGGTTAAGTCAATTGATACACGCCATGCGCGGACCGCGTTGTGTGCGACATACATGACCACTTTATATTCAAATGAATCGCTGATTTGTATGGGGAGAGCGTAGTCCGACGGACGTACGTCATCCATGTTAGGGTGCGAACGAGGTACCTGTATCGGTAAATTATCGGACGAATCAAAGTATATACATATTACTAGCGGACCGGGCGGACGTTGTCCTGCCTTGAAAACAAAAAAAATCCTAAAAGTCGATCGCAGCGCCACCTGCCGGGTCCAATTGTGAATCTAAACCATTCTCAATCTCCACAACACACACAAAAAATTTCACAAAATGGCCAGCGTAGGAATTCAGTCACAACACACGCACACAAAAAAAAATAAGATAATAGCCACGTCAAAACAATGACCTATATAATTTTTTAGCCTGTCTGGTGCTAAATGAATCGACTAGCAGACGCCTGTGACTTAGTAGGCGTTAATCAATCTATATGTATCATTACATAGTATAAAACAAAGTCGCTTACCGCGTCTGCCTGTCTGTCTGTTTGCGATAAACTCAAAAACTACAATAATCACATTTTAAAAACTAAACTTGCGATTCTGTATAGCATTTTTGCACTCTGAGACACAGGGTCTGAAAGCATCGAATTACAAATGCCTACATCCATGGATCGAGGAACATTTAAAAAATTCCTACAACCCTGATATTGAACACATTCCATCAAAATGTGTTGTACACACTCAACCACACCACACACCGTGCGATTAGGTGATGCTCGCTTTTTTATAAGATGCAAAAACTATGAGGAACCGCTGGCAGTGAGTGAGATTTAAATAAATAGATTACTTAAATTTTGAACTATACTGTAATTTTTTTTAAATTTATATTACTTAGTGTTTGACCACAAACGCATTTCATGCTAAACCAAGATTTCATATAAGACGATAACTCGCAAAGTCTGCATACAACTGGCAGTCACGTTCAAACGCTCCTCAACAAGTACTTGGCTACATACTTACAATCGGAGGATAGTAGCTAGCCACCCAAGCATTAAAGCAAAAAGCTTCCCCATCGTACTATGGTTTCATCATTGACTGCACCAAAAACGGAACCCTATATAGCTGTAGGATTCGAACCAACGACAAGCGGATTGTAACCGTGTACCGAGCAGTGAGACATCATTGATTCAATGTTTCAATATCCACTGATCTCATTCACTTGATATGTAAGCCTATTTGTTTTTTTTTGGCAACCAATCTTTCTCGATTATTACTGCCATTGTGGAGTAGGTAGTAATTATTAGTAGTGTTTAGTGGTAATCTAAATATTCTAACAAGATGGTGGTCCCCTTGTTAGAACTTTCCATGGAGTTTTTGTAGCATATCGTAGTTCATGTTCCGTTGTACTATTTCCCATCCACTTATGCACAATAGCTGAACTTATATCACGTAAAACACCACCAATATTAAAAAAATATAGAGTCAAATAACACAAGATTATGAATAAAATATAAAATCCACTACATGAAAGATTAAGTAATAAGTAATCCCGCTAAAAACTCTTGTATACGACTTTGAGTCACTCGGACGTGAGACACGAGATTAATATTTTCCGTCCGCATAGATAATTACATTATGATTATTAAAAAAATTACAACTACAAAGAACCGGATTAGACTCCATGTTCATATATTCTGAAAGTCTTACAGAACTCCGTGATAAACACAATTTATATTGAAAACTGTTTTAGAAACCAGTGATATTAAAAACAATGTAGTGAAGACCGGGCATGCTTTCGCATTTCAAGCTACTTAGCCAAGTTAAATTAAGCTCAGATGTGACGTCTCAGTTAGCCGCGAGGGTAGAAACCGCAGATTACCTACTTTAATTCTATTTGCAATCTCGTATATTTGTCAACCAAAATATATAAACTAGCTTATCCTTGTGTTAATAAAGCTCTCTATAGGTGAATTAATTTTTAAAATCTGTTACATAAGTATTTTTGGGTTCATTCGTTACTAAAAAAAACTTTTTTTTTTCATGATACTTGTATAGATTATTATATTTATTAACTAGCTGATACCCGCAACTTCCTCTGCGTCGTTTATTATCTTAATTGTTTTGTTATATCTCAAAGGGCAAAGGGCAGCGTTTTCGATAAAAGCCCCTAGCTATTTTGACTTCTTCCGACACTTTCAACATATATCCTTATACTTCAAGCAATTTCACTCTATCTGTTAATAAAAACCACATGCAAAATTCGCTTAATAGTTTTTAAGTTTATCGCGTACAGGTGTAGAATTCTGTAGTACATATTACTTTATGATCTCAACATATCCAATGCGAACGCCCGAACATTCTTTAAGACTTTGTTAGAATACGCAGACTTTTCTCTTGTTTACATAAATATATATACCTTCTGGAAGCAAAATTCTCTAAACATTGGTGAAATTAAGATTAGATAATTAAGGAAACACGAACAGACACGAAAAACAACTTTGATTTATAATACGTATTGATATAAAAGCAGTGACATTTTATTTCGAAAGTTCAGTGCGGTCTCGCATGGCGTGGTGTATATTTTGATATAATAACGAACCCCTTGGGTACTGTGAAAGTAACAAAAGCACAACCGAGGTGTCGATTGTAAAAATAAAAGAGTTAGATACCAATAGGGCTAGGTAAGAACATAACAAAGGACGGTGCGGAGCGTGTCCCCTCGTCTATTTGCATATTAGGGGAGCTTCGATGAACGTCGCCTGTTGTGCGCCAGATATATTACAGGATCAATTGACGGACACTGTGATAGTAATTGTTCTACATATATTTATATCGACGATTCTAAATGGTCTGTGCATATATGTTATGGTAATTGGAAATAAGGGGAACTGTTTCTAACGTTGTATAAGTTGTGTTGTATTGTAGTTATAAGTTGTATTAAATCTTTATTTCGGAAGTTGAATTTTTTTTTATTGACCTTCTTGTTTAAGATACTTTACTTTTCTGAGGCGTCAGAATCAATGTTGCGTTTTGTAATACACGTTCAAACAATTAGAAAATTAGTATTTGTTACATTTTTCCACGTATTTTTTATTATAAAATTATGCAAATGGCCTAGCATGTGCAATAACAATATATATAATAAGAATGTAAATCTAACGTGTCTGTACTTTTTAGATTTTTGTGAAAAAAATTGTTGCAAGTGTTTTGGAATGAGTAATAAAATATATTTCAATCATTTTTAAATATGTTTATTTGTCTGTCTATTTTTTTTGAACATGCATCACTGCTAAAGTGCTACGTTCACGATAAAACCTCACCAAGAAAATCATAAAGCTTATCCTCGAGTAACGTTTAGTCTTCGTTTCCTTAAAATCTGTTTACCCTATCAAAAGTTAATGTAATTTTAATGACGACGCGACTTAAATACGAGAGAAAAGTAGATAAGTAAATGGACTTAATATGATAATGATTTAATTAGTCACTGTTTTTTACATTAGGCTTCACGCGGACGAAGTCGCGGGCACGGCTAGTCAAATATAAATATTGACTTATTATATTAAAATTTCCTCGGTAAAGAAAATAGGAGTGTGTAATTAAAAACAATCGGAGGAAAAGTTGAAAAATTTTTAGCCTGTGCCTTTACCGAAATACGTCTAGCTTGTGTTTTTAGATTCACCTTTTTATCCTGATTCCAACCAGGTATAAAAATGAATTCTGTATAAAACGGGTAGGTAATTATCATTGCGTCGCTACTTCTGTGAAATATACTTTGTAAAATTATTTTTAGAGAGATAAAACCCCACCAAAAGTTACTCATTTTAAAACCAATATATAGAATAGTTAGTGCCCACAATTGTAATCGTGTTAATTAAGTCAAGTGTTGGAATGTCAAGTAATTAACATTAATTGACTCACCTCAACAAGCGAGCTTACGTATCGAAGAATTGTGGGCAAATAAGGAAAGATATATGAACGGATCTAATATCAATTGGAGTGCAACATTGGATATGAATGTATATACGTAATAATAATATAACAAATTGAAAAATTATAAGTAATCTGCCCACAGAGAAATTTTTTTTTTTTAATTCGAAACTCGCTGCCACCTTCTCTTTTGGACACGTTAGTGATAATATGAAAATTAATAAGAAAAAACATATCCTTGGTCACTTACGATTAATGCACCTTCGTATTAGTGTAATAATTTTTAGAATATATATTTTTAGAATAATACTAGTGGATCCTGTAAGCTGACATAATCCAGTCATAATTCTCAATAACACAATATAAAGAAATATTTTTAATTATGAGAGTTGGAACATGAGGAGTGACTAAAATGTTTGAATTACATGTTTTAAATATGTCAGAAATTTAAAACATACTTTGTAGGAAAATAAATAATCTAAATCTAAATGCTAACCCTGTAACTTCATAAGTAGGAAAAATAACAACAAAATCTGTCAAGACGTATATATATATATATATATATATATATATATATATTAATTTACAGTTTTGAATAAGTTAATTTAAAAAATACATTGACAATTTCAAAAAGATTTCACGCTCTTTACTTATCACCCATAAATACTTTTTTCATTTGAGGTTATTCGGGATTTGTTATTTAATATTTTGAACTCACGTAATGCAAGATTTCAAAAGTACCTTAAGTAAATAGATAAAATACCAAATTATATTATTTATAACTTTTACTAAATCACGTCAGTAATATATATACATAATGTCTATGCAGCGATTCTGTATGCTTTATAAGACAACGTATGTTATCATTGATCAATTATCACGAAAGTCATAAAGATACCATGCAAACAGTTTGAAAGCGGTAAACAACGTTACGACGCTAACGGATTATTTAACGTGTGATAGTTTTATACATAGATATCGTCTAAATCGTTCTGTAATATCCGATACTGATTCCGATCACGCACCAGCGAACACCGACAGACCATCGCGAAATGAAAACACCGAACACAATCGATCAGTGATACGAAAACGAACATGATATAATTGTCTCAAGATGATGAAGTTTAAATCGTTATTCCGTAGAGGCCCAAGTCAGGGGAAGCAGGAGGCCACCCTAAAAGGTGCGCCGTCCGTCTCGAGCCTCGATTCCAAACACCACAAAGTAACCCCGGCGAGAGATAAGTCGTTGAAAATCTTCGGCTCGAAGGACAAACTCCATAAGGCGTACAAGAAACGTGATCTCGGGAATAATAATGCAGTTTTGGAGGATCCCGAGTTGAGGGAGGCATTGGAGTACGAGGATGGGCAGGTTAGGCAGGATTATGGAAGCGCAGAGGAGTTGGGCGGCTCGGTAGACTTGCGTGGATCTCAGGAGTGCGTCAGTCTACCGGTGTTACTGAATGCGAATCACATGCCGGGCTTTCAGGAAGTGGAGCTCAGGCCTAGAGTACCATCTGAGGTAAGGAAAATTCTATTTAAAATTTAACTCTAATTATTTAACCCTTACAACGAAATACATTATGAAAGAAGCAAAGGACTATGAAGACTATGGCAGCTTTATGATAGCTTCTCACAATCACATCTTCATAATAGAAGTATTTGATATATTTCAGTTCACTACTTACAGCACTTTGTTTTTTTTAAATTGAATTAGTGATTATGGGAACGATTGATAGTGACTTCGATTTTGAAAGAGTTGAGTTTTGTCGTGAACACTGAAAACTTTTTTAATATCGTTTGTAATTTTTAGCGCATATAATCGCAATTTCACTTGATGTTAAAAGATTATGTGGTTCAAGATGGTAAACACGGTAAATCTAGAGGGACTTGCTCTTAAGTGCAGCTGCCGGAACATATCTATTGGTGCTCGGTGACAGATTTTCAACTTGATGATTGTAGCTAGCTAGCCATATGGGTTAATAAAATGCTTTACCGCTATGGTTTCATTACGGTATTTTCCTACACCGAAAGCGGGATTTTGATCTAAGACTAGGTCGTCATCGTTTCGTCACTTAAACATATAACTTTGAAAACTTTGCTATTTGGGGCTATTCATGTATCATGTAAGTACTAAAGGGGGGTGGGGATCTTTTTATTAGCTTATTTTTGTTCACATGAGAGATGGGGGATACGAATGTATATTATAGGATATATTATGATTTTATTATATGATTTTGATTAGGATATAATAGGATTGAAATGTGAGGCGCGCGGTAATTCCTCAATAGATTATAAATTCCTTATTTATAAACTTGTTAACTGCTGCCCATGTATAAATAAGGAAAGGAAATGTTTACTTAGGCGTGGGAATGGGAAGAGGAGTTGCTTAGTCTTGCTAACCATGAGGAGCCACAACCATCAAAAATTCTGCTTATACAATACTTGAACGGCCCATTTCCTGGAAGTATTGGCAGCAAATCTTGAAATATTTCAAAGAGGTGCCAATAATATATTCGAGATTATTTACATTTGGTATACGTACCTATGGTACTTTTTTTTATTTTGGTTCTTAAATAACGTTTGATGTAATTTCAGGCATCGTTGGCATCCGAAGTTCGAGAAATTGAGTCGCTGAGGCTAGAGCTCGAAGCGAGCGCAATGGAACGTGCACAGCTGCAGGCTAAAGTGGACGAACTTCTGGAAAAGGTTACCGAGACGGAAAAGTTGAGAACTGAGCTGGATAGATTGAAGGTATTTATTATAGACGCCGAATACATGTAGAATATTCCAATTACCGATAGTCTAAGAATTTGTCGAGAGAGCGAAGGCAACTCTAGGCTATGTAGATAATGATACCAATATTTTCAGACCTCAGATCATCTCTAGGTAACCTCTGTACCATTATAGTTCATTTTATTGTAAAAAAGGTCGACATTATCTCGTTCTAATGATTTTATGGTCTGGTGGTGATCGCAATTATTCTGTATCGAGACCTTGATCAGGTAAAGAGATATAAACAGTTAATTACAATTGTGGCTCGAAGTCTAAAAAAAATAGTATGAATCGAAGTTAAAAAAAAATTATAGTAAATTCCATATTATAGGTACTTATTGGTTTTGTTTTTACGTTTATTAAAAGAAACAAAGTACCTAATTCTCGTGTTTGTTATTATTAAAACGGAAAAATTGAATTGTTTATAATCTACACCTAATTACGTGTAATTTATAATTAAACCCGTTTTTTAAACGGATTAATCCCAGATACGTCTGAATCAATTTTGAGTAAACCTTTATTGGCGGATAGAGGAATTTTCAAAGTATTATTTAGACGACATGTCATTACACTTTCTACAGTCGTAACATAGTAATAATAAAATTTAACATACGAAACTTAAAATTTGTAATAGGGTCGTAAGGCTTTAAGTAGAAATGACAAAACTGCAGCTAAAAATAATTAAAAAAAAACAGTCCACAATGAATGCACGCAAAACAATGGAATTATTTTCACGAGAACGTAGTCGAGGTTTTAGCTAAATGTTTTTATATTGGTGCTTTTTTTAATAATTTGGTTGCCTTGTTAGATCCCTGTCATAATCCTCAGACGTTGTGTGGTAATACATTTATAACGTGTACGTTTTCATATTAAGAGTCAGGAGGCGGAACGCGAGGCGGCGCTGGAGCGGCTGGCGGATGAGAACGGTGCGTTGCGTGCGCGTCTGCGGGGCGTCGCGCACTCGCCGCTCTCCGACAGCGAGAAGCGGCAGCTGTTGCTCGCGCCCGCGCCTCGTCGCATGCACTCCTCCGCGCCCGCATCCATCGCGCTCGCGCACAATGTGAGCACACCTTTATTCCTTTCACACTCTATAGCTTTTTTTTTTTTCTTCGAACTGACTACGCTATTGACCAAGCAAGGTCTTAACAGCTTCACCGGACTACTAAGGCGAGCGCTTAAGGCACTCAGCCGATTTTATTTTGACAACTAGCTCAAGGGTGCGCAGCACACCTCGGCTTTGGCTGTTGCCTGATACATGTAATTCGCGACCTATGTGAGCTAACCTAAGCTAAGCTAACTATTCATACATATATGAGTTGTTGAAACATATATGTGTACCAAGCATACATAACAACTCTTGTATATATTTCGTATCGGATAGTATTCTAAACTATTTCAGTTTGATAAGGGAAAAAAGATAAGACCCTTCTACTTGCATGTGTAAGCGTGTATGTGTTCGCAAAGAGGTCTATATGAACGACGTCTAGCAAAAGGGTCGATGTCGGTAAAAAAAAATTGGGAGTCCACGAGATGCAAATGTGAGTCAACGATGGTAAATCTTACATAAACAGGTCGTAATTTTGGTTCCCCATGAATGGAGTAACACATATACACACTATCCACTTAAATAGTACATCCTTATAATATAAAGATGTATCTACCTCCATAAATCATAAAACCACCCTTTATAAAAATTGAGGAATCAGCAAAAGAATAAATATCAGGTAAATAGTAGGTCTACACATAATCAAAAAACATGGCGAGTGGTCTATGAGGCAAAAACGTTTGCCCACCTTTACTCTATAGGTGTTAACGTTTTACACACTCGCATGATGTTAAATGGCTATGTATTCCAAGATGGGGACCACGCTAAACGTAAAGGGACTGGCTGTCAAGTCTAA
Source organism: Antheraea yamamai (assembly GCA_036509395.1). Classification (NCBI taxonomy): domain Eukaryota; kingdom Metazoa; phylum Arthropoda; class Insecta; order Lepidoptera; family Saturniidae; genus Antheraea; species Antheraea yamamai. Next base: position 4,151,735 of record AP028439.1, on the reverse strand, counting down.
CTGCCGATTTTCAACTTGAGAATGGTAACTACTCAGGCGAGCTTAGCAGCAGGCGAGCACCTTCAATGTACCTTCAACGAAAGCTCTGATTCAGTTGCAAGGATTCGAGCAATCGACTCGGTGTCAATATTCTGACGGTGACCCTTCTTAAAGATGAATAGACTGTGGGAGAAATGGATTGTTCTTTCCTATGAAACAGAATTATTTATGATGGTTTTTTTTTTAGGGGGAAGGAGACAGTGGTGAAGCAAGTACCCCAGAGTGGGATAAACATTCGTCGTCGTCGCTTAGCGAGGTATCGGTCGCCTGCCTGCAGGACCGGATCCTACAGATGGAGGAGCACCATTACAGGTAACTGAATCATACATACTAGTGGTCATCCAGTACTCGAAAATGACTATAATGACACGCATATACTTTTTCTTCACACGTTAACATGTAAATAACATTATCTGTATTCAGTATTTGTATATACATTGTAGACGTAAGCGCAGAGTTTGAGAAACTGAGATCAATAAATTAATGCGACGTATCGCATCGATGACATAAAAAAAAAAACTATATTCTACCATAGAAATATTGATATTACAAAAGCTTGTTAATATCTACTAAACAATAAAAAAAATATGTTTTTCTATAACTCGCTACCAGATGGTACTAGGCTATATTTTATTGTTATTTAATCATATATTGTATGTTTATCTAATTTATACTGTATGGCGTAGTATGAGCGAGAAATTAAAACGTTATTGTACTGTATGGCATGGTATGATCGAGGAATTCAGTTGATATTGTACTGTTGTATGGCGTAGTATGAGCGAGGAATGCAATCGACATTGTACTGTATGATGTTGTACGAGTGAGGAACTTCATAGACATTGTATTGAGTGGGGCGTAGTATGAGCGGGGAATTCAATCGACATTGTACTGTATGGCATAGTATGAGCGAGGAATGCAATCGACATGGTACTCTATGATGTAGTACGAGTGAGGAACTTCATAGACATTGTACTGTGTGGGGCATAGTATGAGCGAGGAATTCAATCGAAATTATACTGTATGGCGTATTATGAGTGAGGAATTCAATCGACATTGTGCAGTATGGCATAGTATGAGCGAGGAATTCAATCGAAATTGTACTGTATGATGTAGTACGAGTGAGGAACTTCATAGACATTGTACTGTGTGACATAGTACGAGCGAGGAGTTGCAAGCGACGCTGGCAGAGCTCGCGGACCTGCAGTCGCAGCTGGCAGATGCGCACGCCGACAACGAACGACTCGCTGACGAGAAGCAAGTGCTCCTCGAGTCCCTCTGCCGACAGACCGAGAAGCTCGAAGACAGCCGAACTAAGGTGCCCACTTTCCACCTTCATTTCATCATCTCTATATACCTATACAGTGAAATCTGAATAAGTGGACACTCGATACTATAATATTATAAACTAAAAAGGTGTAGATACGTTACCTACATGATATTTTGATAAAACGAATGGCACGATAACGCACACATACGTAAACTGTTTTAGATAAAATGTGGAAGTAAGATGGCATATTCTCACTATTAGTGGTGAAAAAGAAATAGTTATATGTTGCTTAGATACGGACGGATTAACGGGGCAGCCGTCAAAAATAAAGTAGTGAGCCCAGTTTTATCAAGGCGCTGTCGAAGTGCTTATGACGTATCTATAGTTATAGTATCATTGCCTGGATACATAGAAAACTCTGTCATTGATAATTACAATGATGTCCCGACACATTGAAATACCTCTGTTACTAGGAATTTTCAAACCTTTGTAAGTGAGACTTCTCTTCGATTTTTTCGATGTTTACCTCTACAATTGGAAGTCTAATTCCTTTCCCCTATAAATAAGACAACTAACTGTCTTGTTAACCTGTATATTTGGGAAACTGGTTAAATAAAAAGCCCTCTATACGTGTAAAAAATATAGGCCCCTTCAGATCTTTCTTATACAGGTTTCACTGTATAATTTTTCTGTCCGTGTGTATGTGAATGAACTTCTTCCAAACGGCTGGACAGATTTTCATGAAATTTTGCGTGTGTTTACAACTAATGATTTTTTTATATAACTAGCGGGCCCGGCAGACGTTGTCCCGCCCTGGTAATGAAAAAATCCTTGACAAATGATATACTAAAACGTTCCTCATTAATCACTCTATCCACCGGTGAAAACAGCATGAAAATTCGTTCAGTAGTTTTTGAGTTTATCGCGAACAGACAGACAGACAGACGCGGTAGGGGACTTTGTTTTATACTATGTAATGATAGGAGGTAAACGAACAGGCGGGTCACCTGATGTTAAGTGATCACCGCTGTCCATAGACATTAGCAACACCAGAGGAGTCGCAAGCGCGTTGCCAGCCTGTGTTTGGGAGAGTAGGGGGTGAGGGAGGGGAAGGGGAGGTGGGTATCCGGCGCTCTCACTGACCGAACGAAATGCAACAATACAAGGATTGTTAGTTCACGTGAGTGTTTCTGTGTATCGGGTGGTAGTACCGCGGGCGAGCCGACACATTCATGCTGAAACCAGTAATAGCTTCAGCGTGCCTCTACCACTTTCACAAATATAATGTTAAAAATATATCGAATATTTTTCCAGGTGGACACACTCCAGGAACTGCTTTTGCGCGAGGGTATAGAACCGGATTCGCTTGTTCCCGGCGATACCGATCAACAACTCTTCGCTGTCCTGAAGGTACCCTATAAATGGAATAAAAATATTAATCATTTTTAATATAGAAGTAATACTCTTGCAATACATTACACCACACGTATCGATTGATTTGTAAAGAAAATACGAAAGACACGACTATATTTCTAGCGTTTTAGAAACACAAAACAATATCGGTCTTTGTCGCACTCGCAAGTTTGGTCGTGTGTGAAAGGGACAGATACACGTTTACGTTTCACGTACAGTGTGACGTCATATAGTAACTATACAAGTGTAATAATTAATAGGTTAAGAAATTAACATTCCTCGTGCTTATGTAGATTATGAAAATAAAATACAGCTGATGTTTGTAGCTGATAATGTAGCTTACTGTAGATGAATTTGTTAAAATTACAATAATTTTATCTATTACAGATTAAAAAATCAAATCTTTCCTCTCTGTAATAGTAGTAACTGTTTGAACTCGCTAGTCTTTGTAACTAAGTTAGATTTGAATTATACTTTTAGCCTTTTAATAGCCTATTTATTGACGACGGTTATACGCTATCTAATAGGCCTATACGGTTCATATAATATCGTGCTATGACCCGTAAGAATCGAGTAATTATCATTGGAAATCTAGGTAAAAAAGTACACTAGATGACATAGAAGTAATAGTGTGTTCAAGGGTGTGAAAACATAATATGACTGAAACCGCGGTATTCACCTAGTTTATGACAATGTATACGCAATTAATATCTATATTTCAGCTCTCACAAGAAGAACGGAGGCATCTCATAACGAAACAGGAGCAACTGGAAGCCGATATAACGCAAACAAAGGCCGGCTTAGAGGAGAAAACCAAAGAAAATGAGGGTCTCAATGAGAGGATTAGGTAAAAAGACTGCAATATTGCAACAGTAAACCTTTATTGACCATTTAAATTGGTTTTTATTTGATTAAAAATTATTCGATTAAATACGGAATTGCGTATGAAATTGCGTGCGTTGTTGCGTATGAGTACGTATTTGCGTGCGTTGATGTATTTGGCAGGAATTACCTTAAGAGAAATCGATATAGTGTTAACGTATTAAGTTCTGACAGACGAGAGACCAGGTGTAGATTTATTTATTACTTGCAGCATAATCTATGTGATTCCTCATAGACAATACGGGGAATAACCACCGAAAAACTTTAACACTTTAGTTTATAACTAAACATAGACAAGTGTATAGGTGTGTACGAATTAGGTCGAATGAACGCTTTTGTAGTTGATTTGTGATAAGGACAATGGGATCTGGTTTTTTTACAAACCTAAAAAAAAGCGATCAACGAGATGATGATCCGGCCTAAGTAAATGTCTCGTCGCGTTACGTTTAAAAAAATTGATGTCATAGGAATTTAAGGTTAAATAAATTAACAGCCGTAAGGTTCTCTAGAACCTTCATTATAACGCGTGACTGCCGCGGCAGCGGTCTGCGAGCGCGGTGCATTATATAAGTAAGTATCAAAAATTATACCAAAAATTAAAAAACGATGTCAAATGAATGTACTCTTAAAAATGCACCAAAATGTCTTTGACCATAGTTACGTAGTTACCTAGTCTTAGTCTGTCACAAATCGACCAATATTTCAATCACTATACATTTCCTATACGAATTGGATTCCTTTGTTATATGCCCAAATTCGAGCTCCAATGCTAATGAAATTAAAATGGGATCCGCTTGAAAATATCACATTTCTAATAACAATATAGAATTTTTCAAATCGGTTCGTAAATGTAACGGATAAAAAATACAACCGAATTGAGAAACTGTTGCTTGAAGTCGGTTAACAAGGTATTGCAACACGCCTTTCAAGGTCGGCGACACAACAGATACACCTCTGGTGTTGCAGTTATCCGTAGGCGACGATGATCATTTAACATCAGATGTGTCGTCCGCTTGTTAACTGCCTTTGGCATAAAAAAAATCTAGTTGTATTTCGCTTGATGTAAGGGGCTTGGAGAGTACGTTGGAGAGATCTGAGGCGGAACGAACACAATGGGAGCAGGAGGCGGGTGCGGCGAGGGAGCTGGCAGCCGCTCGCCAGCACCAGATCACCACCCTCACTGAGCTCCTGGATGCTGCGAAGGCCAAGGTACGTTTCCCTCCCACAGGTGTTACCATTCAACGTGTCCTAAAGGATTAAACCTTTAAGGTTAAATCTGGAGGAGGACTGACCTTCGGATGCAGGTAGCAAAAAACTTTGGGTTAAATTTCCAAGTTGAAGTTGGTAGCTAGCCTAATGGGTATAGGAAATGACCCTAGTATCATCATCAGCCCTTTCATCATGATGTTTAAACTTACGTCGGTAGAAGCGATGTAACGATTCAAAAATGTTTTTCATACCTAGACCATCTGTATATAAACGTAAAGATAATTTGTGACACACTGAATTTAAATTAAACTGTCATGTCGTTTACTAGGGTTTAGGATAAATTAAGCGTCATTAAGTGTAAAACGTGTTATGTACACACAGTGTTGATTATTATTAACTTAAAGTATTTGCAATACGAATATAACGAATTGAATTGAAGTGTATGGGAATATGGTGTTTGCGGAACTATTCTTTATACAAATATAATGTCTGTGGTTCTGTGCTATGTGGCACCATTTTTTGTGGAAATATAGTACCTGTGAGACTATATTTTGGGGAAAATAGTGCGTGGAGTTCCTCCGCACGGTAGAAGCGAAACTTCGTAATGTGGAAATGAAAATAGGAAGGGGTAGAAATTGATTTTTAGTGAAATCATATTGCTTCTTTCAGATAAACTTTGTTAACATTGCTTACAATTCACAATTGATTGCATCTTTTAATTATCATTTTCGAGTGCAGAAATATCCAAATCTATAACATTTACAATGGGATTATAATAACTGAAGTAAGATACGAAATGTTTAATTATTTTTCTCGCTCTGTCTCTTTCTATTCCCCCTCCCCAGGAGCGTTGAACGTTTAACGCAACAGTGCTTTCATACCCCCTCCATGGTGGCGTTAAACGTTTAACGTAACCTTATTGGAAGTCACATTAGTTTCACTTCAATAAAATATCTATATGATTTTGTTTTTCGGAAATATAATTTCTCTGAGAGAATACATCGAGAAAATATAGTGCTGTGCTTTGTAGGAATATAGTCCGTATGGGACGTTGATTTATGGAATTTTGCGGGGTGGTAGAGTGTCTGTACCCGACTGGATCGCGACCACCGTACACCAGGTGGAACACCCGCCATAGTGACACGTTTGGGCGTGCCGCGTTCCGGGATCAGCCGGTGTATATCCAGCAACCGGGGGGGGGGCTGTCCCTGACTGGGTCGCTTTCAGGCCGGCATGACAGCGGCGACCGGCGATAGATAGTATGTCTTTCGGTGGTCGCCATTGTTTTTGGATTGTACTGTGCTTACCATCAGGCACAGTACAGTCACTTTGCCGAGCTACAATAAAAAAAAAAAAAAAAATGGAAGTATAGTGCCCGTGGGACTATACTTTAGGGACACACAGTACCTGTGGGGCTATGCTTTGGGAACATGTAGTAGCTGTGGGCTTATACTTTGGAGGCAATAATATTATAACTAAAAGCGGTACATACGTTATAAGCGCTTCGACAGCGGCTTGTTACAACTTGGCTAGCTAGCTTACTTTTGACTGCTGCCCCGTTAATCCGCCCGTATCCAAGCAACATATAACTATTTCTTTTTCACCACCAATATTGGGAATATGCCATTTTTCACAATTTACCTAAGACAGTGTGGCGTTACAATGTTACTTTACGTATGTGTGCGTTATTGTGCCATTTGTTTTGTCACAATATCATATAGGTATCTACCGCTTTTTAGTTTTAATATAATTGTTTAGGGGCATATAGTACCCGTGTGGGTATGCTTTGTGTTAATATCTTCTTTATATATAAACTAGCGAGCCCGGCAGACGTTGTCCCGCTCTGATTATGCAAAAATCCTTAACAAATTATATACTAAAACGTACCTCATGAATCACCCTATCCACTGGTGAAAACCGTATGAAAATGTGTTCAGTAGTTTTTGAGTTTATCGCGAACAGACAGACAGACAGACGCGGTAGGGGACTTTGTTTTATGCTATGTAACGATTTCTTCTGTACGTGTGTATGCCACTAAACTCCTCTTAAACGGTTGGACCGATTTTGATGAAATGTTGGGTGCGTGTTCCTGTGCATCACAATTGGAACCGGTAGGTGGCGCTGCGGTTGACTTTTAGGATTTCGTTTTTATTATGACGGCAGGACAAAGTCCGCCGGTCTCGCTAGTAGTATATGGAATAGTGGAGGTGTGGTGTGTGTGTGTATGGGCAGCTGGCGGAGCGTGCGGGCGTGGCGGAGGGCGCGGCGGAGGCGGAGGCGGCGGCGGCGGCGGCGCGGCGCGAGGCGGAGGCGGCAGCGGCGCGCGCGCACACTCTCGCGGAGCGGCTCGCGCATGCGCAGCGGCAGCTCGACCGCGCTCACTCCGACGCGAGGAAACTACACGACGACGCACTCGTACGTACCGCTCACCCGCTCACCCGCTCACACATACATACATTCTCATCTACCTTCATCCCTCTACATACGTTCGGACCAACATGTCTTCTTTTAACACTCTACCTCCTATTAACTATCTTTTCATTATACATACTATATTTCACACCTTTTATACCGTCTATTTATACATGTAATGAAAATATAAATCTAACGTCTCTGTACTTTTTAGATTTTTGTAAAAAAAAAAACCTTTGTTGCAAGTGTCTAGAAATATGTAATAAAATACATTTGAAACATTTTTAAAAATGGCTGTCTATTTTTTTTGAACACGCATCACTGCTAAAGTACCTACTGTGTTTACGGAAAAATCTTTTCAATAAAATCATAAAGTATGTCCTCGAGTAACATTTAGTTTTTGTTTCATTCAAATCGGTTGGGTCTATCGAAATTTATTGTAATTTTAATGAAGACGCGAATTAAATACGGGAAAAAGTAACTAGTAATTAAACTTAAAACGTTCAGATGATTATTAGCCACTGTTTTGTACATTTGATTCCACACCGACGAAATCGCGGGCACAGCTAGTTTCTCATAAAATCTGCATAGTTTTTTAAACCTTACTCTTCTACTCTTTTATTTAAAGGTCTATTTCTTTTTATTAAAAAAAATGAATTTTTTTTTTTTTTTTTTCCTCCTCTTTCTTTAACTTTCACAAACCCCCGGGAGTCCCAAGGCTTTTTCCTTTTTTTTTTTTGGGAGGAGGAGGGGGGGGAGGGAAGGTGAGTCTCCCCCCCTCTCTCTGACCGAACAAAACCCAACAATGCGAGCACTTTTTTTTCACTGGATATTTTTTTGTTTCGGGTGGTATTACCCCGGGCGAGTCGACCCATTCATGCTGAAACCAGTAATAGCTTCAGAGTGACTATACCTCCTACATTGACTCTACCTCCTATACTTACTTACCTCCTACATGGCTCTACCTCCTACACGTGGCTCTACCTCCTACACTGGCTCTACCTCCTAATGGTTCTACTCCTATATATTTACCTCCTACACGTGGCTCTACCTCCTACACGTGGCTCTACCTCCTACACGTGGCTCTGCCTCCTACACGTGACTCTACCTCCTACACGTGGCTCTACCTCCTACATTTTTCTCCATTCTTATCACGTTCGTCTTCGTCTGCAAACAAAGACTGTTAATATTTTTGCACTTTATTATTTTTATGTTCACTTAGTACTCAATAATGCTGTATTGAGTTTTCTGTAATATATTCTGTTATCTATCAGAGACGACTAGTAAGTGGCTTGGTGTTTCTATTCTAATCATTAATTATTACATATTATAGCTGTTAATCTTCCAAATAAATAAATATATTTTACCTCTAACACTCTATCTACTATTAGTTATCTTTTCACTATACAAATTTCATATCTTTTATAGCATTCCACACAAATCCCATCTATAGTTATTTAGGACTCAGTCGTTTTTCTCCATTCACGTTATGTTAATATTATTGTGCATATTATATTAACGTTAAATATCTCGCAGCTAATACGCTCCTAAAAGTATTATTCTTTCAACGATTTTGTCAAGTATATTTTTTCTGTTTCTAGTTATTTTAAATTTAATTCAATTAATTTGACGATATACCATAATAAGTGATTAATGTCCAGGTGTCGCGTAACAACGCAAAATCGACCATATCAGAGCTGGAGTTCCAGGTGGAACAGCTGCGGCAGGAGAAGAGCGCTATGGAGGGGGAGATCAAGACCTTACAGGATAACATGGCTGAGATGCAAATACAGGTAATTTACCATAATTAGAAAATTAATCACAACAAACAATGTAATACATCAATAGCAAGCAATGGATAATAAAGTATTAAATATCGTATTGAAGTAAAACTTCTTTACGCACGCTTGACTTAGGGAGTAAGCTGGTGAATGCGTCACGAGAGCGTTACGGAAACATGTGATCGGGCGTGGCGAACGGAAGTTGAGAGGGAGATATAAGTTATTGAAGGTAGAAAGAGAGAGAGTATGTTTCTTATTATCAATGAAAACCCATAATAAATTTAAATATTTGTAGAAAATTAGTATATGTATGAAGTCTATACATGTAAATATTATACATATATAATCATATGTATATACGTACATATAGATGTTTTACTGAAGTTTTACTTCAGTCGTGTGGTCTAAAGTAAACTAGTTTTTTAAAATATCTCTGTTTTCTGTTATCCCTTATAATTATTGACAATGGCAATGATCGTCAGAGCTAAGTTCAAGTCATCAATTCAACGACTTACGAAAAACTTTGGTACTACTTATGAGCATAAAAAAAGTATGACAAAATAATAAGATAGCTGTATGCTATAGATACAATATATATATATAATCTGTAGATTAACTAAGCATTTAAACTATATTTCATCTCCCTATACTACTTTAAAACAAAAAAAAATGACCGCTGCGTTCCGAACCGACGCCTTCGTCGATCCGTATAATGTACAGGACGCTATAATTGAGCTACGGCTATATGACATTTCTATACGTAATTATCAATCAGTTGAATTAGAAGTATAAAAAACAAGTCGGCTAAATTCTATTGACATTTGTCTCTTTTGTCATGAAGCATTTTTTTTTGCTTTGTTTTTCAAACCATAACAATTCTACACCAAGTTCACTTCAATAATACCATGTCGGTAAAGTTGTAAAATATAATATAATATATTTAAACGAAACTATCACATATATGTTGTGACATTTGTTTTATTATATAAAAAACCTTTGCTAAACAAAGGTGAAAAGATTTTTTCCTAAAACATAAACCTAGATAATAGTTACATTGCATTGTAGAAGATGAATCTCAATTAGAGTTCTGTAAGTACGTGTGTGTTGTTTCGATATTTGATAAAATTAGTTTTCTGAATATTGTTGAATCTTGAAGTAGGCTCTATGCGAATAGTGAACGGGCGCGAAGTTGAGCGACACAGGAGCAACCCAAAGGGTAATGGAAATACATTTATCGGCAATATATGTAAGTTAGTTTTTATCTTAATTGGACTCGGTAGGTGATGCTGCGAACGGGTTATAGGCTTATTTTAAAAGATTTTTGACATACCAACTGGGTATATGTTTGCGTGAGCCCCTGGATTGTTTGAATTCACAATTAGAAGCGGTATATGTCGCTGCAATCGGGTTTTTTGGGTTTTTTAAGATTTTTTGCGTTTAAGAATACAATTGAAACCGCTAATAACCGATTTGGTGCAGACGAAGCCCCACGGGTCAGCTAGTAAACAATAAGTAAAAAAACCACACGACTAAAAACTTCTTTTGCTCCAACTATATGTATGTATATGTTTACTATATGTGTATAATATGTACACATATTAATTTTCTACAAATATCTAAATTTATTATGGGTTTTACTAACTGTGGGCTATCTTCACTAACATATCTCCCTCCCAACTTCCGTTCGCGCGCCCGATCACACGTCCCCGTAACGTTCTCGTCACGCATTCACTAGCTTACTGTAGGTAGTTTTAGGTGGTGGAGCCACGCTAAAGATATTACTGGTTTCAGCATGAATGTGTCGGCTATTCCGCTGTACTACCAACCGACCCACAGAAACACCCACGTGAACTAACAGTGCTTGTATTGTTGCGTTTCGTTCGGTCAGTAAGAGCACCGGAGTACCACCTCCCCTACCCCTACTCCCCTCTCCGAAACACAGACTGGCAACGCACTTGCGACTCCTCTGGTATAACTAGTGCCTATGGACGGTGATGATCACTTACCATAAGGTGACCCGCCTGTTCTTTTGCCGCCTATGATTAAAAAAAAACTCTCCAAGTGAAGCGCGAGTAAAGAAGTTTTACTTGAAAAACAAATGTGTGTAGGTGCAAGTGGCGACGGATGAGAAGCTGACGCTGATGAGCCGGGCGGGGGAGGCGATAGCGCGCGCCTCCGACCTCGAGCGGCAGCTCAGCGACGCGAGGACTCGCAACGCGCAGCTCGCGAGGGACCGCGACCGAGACGTACGTATTACATACAAGCCCCACACACTGATCCCATATTAGTACGTCGATACCAATGATATACCAGGTGAATGTTTTGAAAGTAGCAATATTTATAGAGGACACTCTGCACTCGATTCTCGTTATAAATCAATTAATAAAAATAGGTGCTTAATATTTGACATAATTAACTAGAAACATACAAAATTATACTCAATCCTCTAAGCGTCTATGTTAAAGCACAGTGTCAATGACCGTCGGGTGAAGTGAAAGTGAAGCTAATCAACTAACGAAGATTAATTTTTCAAAGTTTGAACAAATAAAAGGGTTTATTGTCCGTTTTATTATCGAGAGTTATTAACTCCGGGTCGCCGCTCGCAGGTTTTATCACCGGTCATTCAACCTAGGTTTATTTAAGTTATTATCCATACTTCTGGAATTCTTAAAATAAACTTTACATTAGGTTCTCTTTGTTGTCTATTAATATCTGTTTTGATTTTATTATTTTATGTGTTAAATGTGACCATGAAGTGTCATATCCTAAAACACTAGGAGTGTTTAACCTTTCACGAGGTATAAAAACGCAGGACGCGCAGTCTCGAATAAAAGTAACGCTCAAAACCGTCCTCAAAAACTCAACAATGTATCTAAGTAGTTATGGTTATACTATAAACTTATGTGCTTAACAAAATAAATAAAACTTAAACTTCTCTTTGTAGTAACACAATGTAATGAACTAAAATTGTAACTGAACAATTGTTTGTCAACCTTTTAATACAATTAAATATCTACCTACTATATTCTGCCTCACTCACTCATTTCTTTATATGGAGATTTTATATCCCCGAATTTTTCACTTTTCTCTAAGACTTTTTAAAAATTATCCAAATATTGTAAAATATCATCATCATAACGATTATAGGAAGCAGAATGGAAACAATTCCAAAGCGATCTCCTAATTCGATACCCGCATGATAAATTTGTAGACTTCTTAAAAAAAAACTTTTAATATAGGAAGCAGAATGGAAACAATTCCAAAGCGATCTCCTAATTCGATACCCGCATGATAAATTTGTAGAATTCTTAAAAAAGAAAACTTTTTTAATATAGGAAGCAGAATGGAAACAATTCCAAAGCGATCTCCTAATTCGATACCCGCATGATAAATTTGTAGAATTCTTAAAAAAGAAAACTTTTTTAATATAGGAAGCGGAATGGAAACAATTCCAAAGCGATCTCCTAATTCGATACCCGCATGATAAATTTGTAGAATTCTTAAAAAAAAACTTTTTTAATATAGGAAGCAGAATGGAAACAATTCCAAAGCGACCTCCTAATTCGATACCCCATATAAATTTTAGAATTCTTAAAAAGAAAACTTTTTTAATATAGGAAGCGGAATGGAAACAATTCCAAAGCGATCTCCTAATTCGATACCCGCATGATAAATTTGTAGAATTCTTAAAAAGAAAACTTTTTTAATATAGGAAGCGGAATGGAAACAATTCCAAAGCGATCTCCTAATTCGATACCCGCATGATAAATTTGTAGAATTCTTAAAAAGAAAACTTTTTTAATATAGGAAGCAGAATGGAAACAATTCCAAAGCGATCTCCTAATGACTGTGCGCGTCGCGAACGATTTCAAGACCGAAGCCCAGCGGGAACTCGAAAGACTCGTCTCCGAGAACAAGATCGCCAGGGACCGGATCCGACTCCTCGAGGATCAGATACACTCGATGAAGGGTGAGCGAAACGCAAATACATATACACCTGATGAGAGACAGAGATAGTTTGATTGCGCACAGCACGTGTTACTATGCTTTGAGAGAGTTTTAGATATATGTGAGCGTTGCACGATGTTTATATATATAAAGGGTTAGTTATGTCCAATAGGACCACGTTTGTATCACGGTGTACCTACTTGCACGGTATGATTGAAAAATGTTTTTTTTTTTTAATTCTAAATCTGCTTTATAAAATATCAAGTTTCGTTTTGCAAATTAAATGGAATGTAAATTGTATAAAAAGGGGGGGGGAGGGGGGGGAAATTAAATTCGTAAAAGGGTTAAAAAAATCCACTTTGTGTTTATAAAAAAAAACGATAGGTAACGTTGTCATTTTTAGACTTACCGTAATATAAATTTAAATTTATGATTAATTAATTGCGTTAAAAACGTTCGAAATCCGTATTTGATTTAAGTGTAAAAATAACACAATGACATTTGCAAACACAATAACGGTTTATTAGTGGAATCTCTATATATGACGTCTCCCAAGAAATTCAGCAATACAACCTTAATAGGATAGCCAGCAACCTAAGATGTATGCCACTAATATGGGTCTTATGTAGAATTAGAAATTCTTTATTACAAATAACTCATGAACCCTCTAGGGCCAATGCATTTATTACTTGTTTAAAAAAATCGCATATAAGGTGCATGTATGTATGTGTCTACAATAACGTTTACTCTATAATAGTAAGTACTATTCTTGAGTTGTTTTAGCTTACCTCGTCTTACTCGAAGACTTTTCATAAAATATTTAATATTTTCAATATCATAGTCGAAAGAATGCATGACACATAAAATGGAATTATTTACGGATATCTCAAGTATCTATCATAAGTTTCGTATCGGATTTAACACGCAAAATCATGCACTAATTCTGTGTAATGCTTGCGTTAATGTACACTAAATTTCGCAGAACTAATTACAGTTTAATTTATACATAGGTTATCTAAAACCTGGATATGTCATTTTCCCTTTAGACTTGATAGAATAATAAATTGAAATTCACTTGGCAATTCCTGTTTTAGACAATCTAAAGTATGACAGCGTCATCAAATGTCTTGTTTAAACGTGTACTATGTCTAATCATGATTTCATGTACCAACACAGGTGTAGACAGAACAGAATCGATGGATAGCGTTCTTGATTGTTCGGATGACGAGAAAAGACTATCGAAAGATTCAGATTCGTTTGGATCACAGAGCGATATTTCATCGAAAGACATATTTAAGAATATAAGGACGAGATATTTGTCTCGAGTTCATAATGTTTCGGACCCACCCGTTAATGGTAGTTTAATCGAACAAGCATTCTTTAGAACAAATAGTGGCCCGGAACCGGAAGGTGATTTAGATGATTTACCAGATGGATTCAAAGTTGAAATTGAAAACGTAACGACCAGCGAAACGAATGATGGAGGAAGTGAAAGAAATACGTCATCAGATTATACTGACGATTCACCGAGAAAAGTTCTCACAGAGGCTGTCCTACCTCCCTTTGATACCAAAGAGCTGAAGAGGCAAAATGCTATGGATCTTCTCAATGAAAAGATCATCAGACAGGACGCGTTTGAGAATGTCGATTCAATAGAGACATATGATGATAATTTAATTGATCTGAATAATGTTAAGTTAATTTCTAAATCAGAATCTAGTGGTGGTGTTAAACGAACGAATAAATTATTTGATAGCAATCTATCGGGTAATTATAACGGTAAACCGAAATCTCTTAGCATGGATAATTTAAATACAAATTCAGAATATCAACATGCATTACAAGAATCGACTAGCATCGAATTCTTAGGTACAACTATAAATGACAGTGAATTATCACTCTGCACTGAAGGCTCTGATTGTGTATTTACACCTTTAGTAGAAAAGAATAACAACATAATTGACAAACTCCCAAAGGCAGACTTAAATAAATATGATATCGATTCCATGATAGATTTGCCCGTAGTAAAAGCGGAGACTATCCTTCCATATCCTTATCCAGATGATATAAAGTCATTGCCTAAAATAAATTTTCTCGAACCTCTGCCGATACATGGACCTGAAATTGATAAGAAAATCGAAACTGATTTAAAGAAAGTTAATGAAGAACTGAAATTGACATTTAAAGCAGCAATAGAAAGAATTATTGGTAACAATAGAATGAAAAGAATGTCGATTTCAAGCTCGACGAGTGATAAAAGTTCGCTGATATCTTTAGGTTCAGATATAACTGATAAAATAGATGGTAGTATTGCCAAAGAGGTTTTATCTAGCCTGCATTCAAAACCTATCGATAATAAAATTAAGGATAGTGTACGAAAAATATTAAAAAATGAAATGAGAACAGAAAATGTAGATTCTACAAATGTTACTGTTCTATCAAATGCAACTCCACAACCGGTCACGGAAGAAATCAAGTGTACAGAAACAAAAGAACGACTGGTAGATGATACTGTAAGCTATCATTTAAAAATTAATAGCAGTGATCCGTATTTTGAAGAAGAAAGTTCCAAAACATTGGCAGTGAACGATAAGAGTGAAGTTAATGTAGTACGACCGCCTCGTAAGCTGAAAACATTTTTGACGCCTATCAATGTCGTAAACGGAAATGTAGGTGGAAAATCTCCCTTTATAATAAGCCCAGTTCTAATACAACCCATACTCATTAAACCGAATACCACAACCAATACTGTTGAATTACCAGAACAGAAATCAGACAAGAAAACTGTTTATTACGACGATACTGATCAAGTGGTTACCAAGAAATTCACCACTGTTCCTGTCGTTATAGAAGAATTTAAAAAGAAGGGCATGTACCAAAAAAATAACAAAAGCAAGCAATTACCCTTTCTTTCATGGATGAATTTAGGAGGAACAAACGATAGTTTATCAGAATCGAAGTCCTTCTCTTTTAATAAAAAAACAATAAATTCAGTCGAAATAAAGAGTAACGCAGGTAAATCATTACAGACAGCCGAATGCAATGTCAATAATAAAAATTATCGATCAAATAATAATGTGACAATAATTACAAACACGACACAAGCGATAATGAACCCAGTGCAAGGTGACTTAAGATTAAATACTACGAATTCATTTCACCAATTACAGTTGAGAAGGCAATCCGAAGACAACTATTATGAAGAAATAGGACCTGTATTAACAATATTACAGGATAATAACATCGCAGACGATGAAAAAATTTCAAATAAAACACAGACGTTCGATGAATTCGCATCAGTTACCAGGGAAGATATACTTAAAGTTCCAAGAAAACCGAAAAAACCAAAGAGAGAAGACGAACCAAAATCTTCTACGAGCAGCAACGAAAGCGGAGTTTCAAATAAAGGAATGCCAGTAATTACTAAATCTATAATTTCATTATCAAGAACGCCGAGCGCAAATATAACGAGAAAACCGACCGGTTCAATCGGTGAAATGGTTAATAATTTAGAAAAGAATACTCCAGCTCCTGAAGTTATGAAACCAGAGGTTCCTTTGAGGAAATTATCATTACAGAACTCTAAATCATCTAGTGATACAGACGATGGTTCCTGGCCCCGTGATAAACCATATTGGAAGATAAAGGGACATAAGCGACTCTCGCATCCGATAAGGTCATTGAATGACCCTCCGCCTCCACGACCTTTACGTAAGTTGGAAGGCTTATTTGTGACCGGAAATTCTAAACGTGCCAGTGTGTGAATCGTATGTAAATAACTGTAAATGTATGGTTTAAAATTGTTGTGTTTCATTTATTGTTTTATCATTCGGTGAAGGTTTATTCATTATGGTGATGGGGTTTATCCATAAAATAGGTGAATAACATAAAGGGATTTAAAATTGCACAAATTCCTTACTATTGTTAGTTTTGTATTTGGCTTTTGCAAGTAAAACCTATATGGACTGCTATTGACTCACTTATCGTTTGGTACAAAAGTAAGTCAATTTATTATAGGGGCTTTATATGATGGTATCTAGGTACCAGCAAATAATTTAATATGGTTAGTACCGGCGATTGAAATCGACGAATGCTATGCTTGACGAATTTGGGCTTTAATTATTACAGTATTTTGGTGATGGAGTTGTGCTTTAGTTGATAAGTTGTTTTTTTTTTTATCAAGAGCCTTATTTAAATGACGCTCACTTCCAAATTCTATTGAAACTATTTTACTTCGATTTTAATGAAAAAAAGTGTAATCTAATTCCCATGAAGTTCCATTTATTAATTTATCAAGTAAATGATTGCACAACCTGGTGTTAAAAATAATGAACAAAATGTAAATATGACCTTTTAAAGGTAGCTTAAAGTTTACAAAAACAATATCGGCAAAAATCATATCAAAATCATATCAATATCGATAAAAGCAATATCGGGTATTATACTCATTCAAGTCCACGTGTGTTACATAAATTATATAATGTAATAAAAATGATGTAATCGTTAAGAATAGCGACGTGCATTGCAATTATGAATGGTGATAGGGTTCTTTCTAAGCCCACCTGGTTAGCTATGAACCTCAAGTTAAAAATATGTAGCCAAGCACCTGTCGTAGCACCTCGGTAGCCTCACTTAAGAGCCGGTAGGTTTAGTTTACCAACTTGGACCACATCGTCATTTAAAATAAGTTGAGATTGTGGGTGCTATCTTGATAAGCTTCAGAATAGTGTCCTTATCTTGCAGTATTTCTTGATTATTTCTCGTTTGAAGAGAATACTGTATCTCATTATTAGGGTATCTCATATGTTCTTATTAGGGCTGATCTGATATATCAACTTGTGAACACCAATAACGGTTAAAAGGATTGTCAATTTATTTCATGGGTATTGTGCGTTCTGTCGATAGATAACAATGTATTATAATTAACATCATAAAGTAATACAAATTTACGGAATACAACGCATATTGCAGCGATTCCACCTCGTTCCGAAGAAACACCACCTCCACCGCCCTTACTCACGAGCGCATCTCTTCAGGATATAATGGCGACTGCAGCTTCACATAGACGGAATAAAGGTTTGATTACATCTCATAGATAAACTGTCTTCTTATTTGAGTGGTTAGAGAGAATTGGGTATTCCCATTGATAATACTTAAGCATAATCGTTTTTAAACACCAGTAGGAAATATTTTCTTTTGGAATTCTTTAGTGCTCACTTCTGTATTATAAAGAACTCCTGTGTAAAAGTTAAATACACCTCGGCTCACCGATGTACGTTGTGAATTTTCTTTTAAGTAGTCTTAGGAATATAATTGAGTAACATTAATCTCTACTTTAAACCATTTTGGCGTTCAGTACAAGGTCAATGATATGGACCATAATATGTCGATTACGGTTGTGGAACATACCAGCGATATTTGTCCAATGTTCATGAAGACAAGGAAAATATCCTTTATATTACTTGCAGGGATAGCTAAATTTATAATCAACTTATCGGAGGTTATGAAGTCTTAGACTGATTGCAGTGAACTATTTTTTGTGAAAGTCTGCAATCCGGAAGCAAATCGCTGATCAATAGTAACACTGTAGATGATTGGCCAATGATAACATAGAATTTTGTCAAATCTGTCACGAAATCTTTGACCAATAACAACACATAATTCTGTCGCGGAATTCTTCTAATTGGCGGTAGAAATCCTAAAATTCTATGATCCCATTGGCTGATACTTTGATGGTACAATTATAGAATATAGGGCCACACAACATTTTGTCGATTCTGCCACTAAATCGTTGACCGAAAGCAAGACATAAATTTAAAGTTATAAAGTTATTTTATTGAAACTTTTTGTTTGTTTATTGTACTAGAAAGTGTGCATTTGCACGCTTTTGTGTTTAAAGTGAATTATAGTACTCCAGGATAGTGATGCATCAAACATATATTTTAATTTTATTTTAGGAGTAAGTCGACAAGATTCTAGGCTATCGGTGAAGTCACTTATCGAGAGTATAGAAAATGCTGCAAAAGCGGCAAAACAACAGTCACCCGCCTCCACGCCGGTCAACGAGTGGCCACAGGTAAGTTTTTTTAGCATTTCCTATCATCTTCATAGTATAATAGTGTTGTTATTGATCTATTAAATTGTAGAAACTGTGTTGGTCACACACTGGGCCATTTCGGGTGTTGAATGTGACAAACAAACTTTATGGACTTATTATATTAAATAATAAAAGTGGGTTAGCGTTTAATCACATTTTTAATTGTGTACCTAAATGTCCTTAGAAATGTTAAGACATTGAACTTCATAATAAGAATGGCTCTCGATTGAAACTGCCATACACATAGCGATTGATACGAGACGATTTTATAATTGATGGTAATTGTTGTAGCTAAAATATGTATAAATTAATTCGATGCACAACAGTACATTATCCATCTCTGTCGCTTTTAATGTGTCCAGTGCCTTCTGTATTTTCTCCTCTCACCATCTCACCTGTACGTCATTTCGTCGAAGTTTAAATCTCAACGGGGAACGTTTCGGGAGACAACGAAATCCACAAAAAAAAACTGGTTAATGGACGCTTATAATATTTTTAACGACTAAAAGTTAAAAGTGCGAGCTGTATTCGTTGTAAATGAAGTGGAAAATAGCATTTTGGTGAATTCTTCTTCCCCATAACCATCTATCGTTACAATTATCCTATGACACATAGGTTGTAATCAATGTAGAAAGGTGACCCATCGAGTAATACCACTTTTTTGTGTTCATAATCGAAGTAGCACAAACAGTGGTATTCTAAAAATACGTACCACCATGCATCCAGGAATTATAAACGCAGGTCCCGACAACGGCGACCGTCACGTCGACTGGTAACAACATTAAGAACGGCATGACCGAGAGTACGGCGCCGTCGAGCAACGGCGTGCCGACCACAAACTTCTCGTCCAAGCCACCAGCGGCCAGGACCACCAGAACTGCCAACATCACTGCCGGTGAGCTTATACCCCCACGCAGTTCATTAATATCATTCATAGTCCACTCTCGTTCTAGAATATTCTTCCAGTATTGAGTATAATATAGCCCTTGATCCGATGCGCAAGTTATCGCAATAAAGCTGTAGGTTGTTAGTGTATTTTGGGAGTGTAGAATGTAATTTGGGCGTCTAGAGTGTATTTCTAGAGTTTAGAGCCTATTTTGGGAGTCCAGATTGTATTTTGAAATTCTAGACTGTATTTTGAGAGTACAGAGTATATTATGGGAGTCTAGACTGTATTTTTAGAGTATATTTTGGGAGTCTAGAGTGTATTTTTAGAGAGTCTGGAGTGTATTTTTAGAGAGTCTAGGATGTATTTTGGGAGTCTAGACTGTATTTTTAGAGTATATTTTGGGAGTCTAGAGTGTATTTTTAGAGAGTCTAGAGTGTGTTTTGGGAGTGTAGAATGTATTTTTAGAAAGTTAAGAGTGTATTCTGGGAGTCTAGAGTGTATTTTAGGAGTATAGACTATATTATGGGAGTCTAGACTGTATTTTTAGAGTATATTTTGGGAGTCTAGAGTGTATTTTTAGAGAGTCTAGGATGTATTTTGCGAGTCTAGAATGTATTTCTAGAAAGTCTAGAGTGTATTTTTAGAGAGTCTAGAGTGTGTTTTGGGAGTGTAGAATGTATTTTTAGAGAGTCAAGAGTGTATTTTGGGAGTCTAGACTGTATTTTTAGAGTATATTTTGGGAGTCTAGAGTGTATTTTGGGAGTCTAGAATGTATTTCTAGAAAGTCTAGAGTGTATTTTTAGAGAGTCTAGAGTGTATTTTGGGAGTGTAGAATGTGTTCTTAGAGAGTCTAGAGTGTATTTTGGGAGTCTAGAGTGTATTTTAGGAATCATAAACTAATCGCACCGGACGTTCCATACGGCCGCATACCTTTTTTCTAACCTCGAATGAGACATCTCACGGAAGTTACTATCAGGTCTAGACTTTAGTTGCAAAAGTAAATGGTTTATAAATATTAAGACTACTTTTAAGAATTCTTTTCGTTATACCAAATTTTAGAAAAATCTGCATGTTTGTGATTATCATTCTTGCTAATGATATTAGTAACATTTTGCTGAATTGTGTTCGGTTTCGTCAGGCCTCGATTTGCTGTGTTGTACTTCTCGCAAATCTGCTTTCCAAATTAATGAATCAAGTTAAAATTCTATATAAGGGAACGTACCCAAACCACGTAACCGGTTTAGGGGTGGGAGGGGGTGTCTTCAAGTACCACGCTTGGTCACAGGGGGGAGGGAGGGGGTTAGGTTTTCGTCACGTAGTCAACATCTTCTAAAAGAAATCTCGCGCTTTTAAAACTCACAGGCAGTAACACTGATGTACTTATACCAAGACGTTAGCTAACTGAAAACTTACAGTTTGTAGGGCAGTGCAGTTGAAAGCAAATCGACGAGAGATTGTGCCGATATAACAATGTCGTACGATCGACTGGACATTCATTGCGTTCGTTAAATATTACAAGGATTCCTTGTCAATGCTTGCAATACAGAAAGAAAGCAAAAATACTTGTTTTTTGTACATTATGTCCCTGTATGTGTTCAATGTGTTTTTACATAACTTTTTCCTCCTTGATAATATTTTTTCTGTTCTTCGGCCGGAAAGTGGCAACTTTCGGGCTACATTACTAAATGAAGTTGCCACTGTCTAATTCCGTCGAGCTGAAAAATAGCATACCCAACCAAGCTAGTAAAAAAGTCACAAATCACATGTGTGTAGGCCTCGGCATCGTCTCGGCTAACAATTAAATGTGGTGGTTTGAGACTATTTTACTGTCCTAGGTATGTAATACATTATTTTCACTGGTATAAGCAGGCTTTTGGTCACTTCTTTTTTGGGGACACGCTAATTTTCGAAAGTTGTAAGTCCATATTTTTTTGTATTTGAAGAAGTGTAAAAGTGTACACCTTATTTAGGGTACTTGTGGCATAAAGTGTTAAGATACTGTTGTAAAATTTTCAGAACGAAAACCAATGAAAATTAATAGATATTTAGATTGATTCCCATACATTGAAAACAGTTTTATTCAATCTACTCTTAAACTATAATTCCAATCTAAAAAGTGTATTTATGTATTTCTATTGCTTTTCATTAGATTAATTGAATAGCGTTTAATTTCGACGTGATAATTTGTTATAAATCGATGAACGCCGACTGCACGCATGAAAAAGCATAACTCATTGTCACGTTCCGCCTGAGCCGAGCGTACAGGCAAAAATGCGGAACAAGCGATATAGAGGCGTGATCAGCCTAAGCGTAATTTAATTCATAAAATAAATTTTTCATCAGTTTTCTTATGATGTCATCACGTAATATTATCGTCCGTAAATCGATATTACAGACAACTTTTTTGTAAAATCACGACTTTCTTATTTTAGTGCCCCGACCTCTACTACAGAGACAAACTACCGTGCGACGACGCGGTGTTTCTGTATATAGTGTATTATCTATGACGCGGTGACTGTTCGGAAAGATAGGTTACATTTTTACATTTAATAAAGACAAATATAAGCCAAATATTTTTAACTTTCTGTTTGTAAAAAAGATTTAAAATCATATTATAAAATACCACGTGACAATAGAGGGGGAGGGTGGGGGTCTCCTCATATACCACGGATGGTCACTGAGGGGGGGGGAGGGGGTTAAAAAGTTGTCAAATATAGGTTACGTGGTTTGGGTACGTTCCCTAAAATAGGTTTTTTAGACATTAAAGGATTTTACCATCTATTGTTTTATAGTAAATTAAAGAAGCTATGTTAATAATAAAATTACGATAGTAATCTGACATCTTCTCTCTTATAAAACACTCGCTACGGTCTTGTATAAATATTAATATATAATGACACCGAGATGTAAATAAAGAGATTAATTTGATCTTCGACCGAATCGAACTTCCTCTTTTGCTTGGCATATCGAGCTATAACAAATTATTTTCAAATGTATTTAGGTTTTGCTAAAGAATTATCGCCTTCTGTTTTAATTACCTCATCTATGTACATATTCACCTCTCTCTAAAATTTTAAAACTCCTCTATAGTGTGGCAGTTGTCTATCCTAGGTACAAGATAACTAATTTTCGTTTCCAAATATTTTAACATTATTTGGTTTAGTACTAAATAGTTTATCCAAAAACCGAGGGTTTCCGAAATTGTATTTTCTGCAACGATATACACAAGGCAATTAAATAAGAATCCTATTAATTGTTATAAATATTATAGTTTTGTTTCTCTTCATATTCGCTCCAATGTTCCAAATACAAATTCTCTCTGATGCTTCGCGGCGCACTTATTACCATTCAATAAAGGAAGGTGGAAAACTCTATGGCATCACGTCATTATTCGAACGATTCGACAAAGTTCTAGACGGGCTATTTTTAGATCTCCATTGTGTTATTTGGTTTATGATCATTCTTTGTTTATTTGTGACGAGTTCACAAATACGATTTAACAATAGGTTAAGGTTTTTATTATAAGTATTGATTGCTGTCAGTTTTAATGTTCTGGAATGTCTAATTCAGGGCGGCTTTAATTTCTCATTAAACAGTAATGTGTTTTATGGTTGTCGATTCATGTTGTATTTTATTTTACTCGATCTATAATTTGTACTTTTCTTTTTATTGCCTCATATAAATTAATTATAAAATTAACAACCTTGAAAATGCATGTAAGTTGCTTGTTTCCCTTACAGCATGGCGGCATGAGAGAGGCGCATGAGCCGAACCCCCTTGCCTATTCTAACTTTTATGTTGTGTGCGTCATGGACTAATTTATTTATTAAATTTATTACACAAGTATTCTCGTTTATTTATTTTTCTATCTATTCCGCACTTGTAAATATGATTACCTCGCGATACAAACTAACGCTTATATTGCACTAAGATTGATATATTTTAAAAGTTAGGCGGGTAGTTGTTGATCATTGTAAAGATTCTAAAATATTGATATCAAGAGGAAAAAAGAGTATATATAATTTTAAATCTAGACTAATGAGGTATCTTAAAAAGATATATCCTTATTTTTGTTCACCTGACTACGCATAATTAGGATTATGTATTTGAGTGCATTATATATGCATGTCTATATGTTTGTTTATTTATATTTCGTTAGTAAAATAAATATATTATTTAAAAATATATATAAATTCCCATATATAGAGTGTTGTGTTAGTTTAGGCTATGTTTAAGTATCGCACGCGTGTGAGTAAAAAAATTATGATATTTGAAGTGGGATTTTTTTCCTGTATGAATAATTCCATTCCTCACTGTTTGTGACCAACTCCTATTGATTAAATAAAGAGGTTAAACTCATAAAGTTTTTCATAGATCACTTATATTATATACTAACAATTCCAATTTTGAAATCATTTTTTTTTTCTTCGCTAAGGGAAGCGGTCTACAACCTCTTTTCATTAAAAACGGTTGCGGTCACAACATCGGTCACACACTGCATTGTTTCGTCCAAACACACGCATTTTAACTTATGTTTCTGTAATAAATATTTCATTTCATACTTCTGTCGGTTGACGGTTTTGTGCCAAAAGATTCTTTCAAAGTATCATTTCCAATGAACATATTTGTGTGTCAAATTATTAATTATCGATGGCTAGAAAGTAAATCTCTTAACTTTCGCTTGGTTAAAGATTATGGAAGTTCAGTGTCCCAGGAATAAATTGAGATTCTATTAATGTATGTACTTTACATTTTTTTTAATTTATGTTTTCCAACTGTTTCCAATTGAACATTGATATAAAACTTTAACTAGAAACTGAACAGTTCTGAAGCTAATAGAAAACTTTTTTAACGCAGTACTGATATATGATCGAAATAAAATTTGGCAATAATTATGTTCATTCATTGGAGTACATTTAATACCTAATGAATTAATCATGATAAACAGATATAAATGAATAGATAAGATATTTGATTTAAAAATAAAACTGATTAAGCGTTATATTCAACAAAACATTTTAAAAGTTTCATTATAATAAAAAAATCATAGATTTTTTTTTAAAGTACTCGACCTTTTATTTGGCACGTCGGGAAGTAGAGTGAGACATCGTCATAAGATCGATAGTTCGAGTTTGTAAAGCGCTCTCTCTATCGCACAGCGCAATGACTGACTGACAGAGATAACGCTATACGAAACGTACGAACGCGTACGTAACGTGTCAAATCAAAAACCGGGTACTGTAGATGTAGGTATTTGTAATGTTTTAAAAACGCTTAATGGGTGGTATTATTGTAATCGACGGTAACGATTGGCACAAAACCGTACCGCGGTCCGTGTACGCTTGCTGACGTGTGTCTAACTCGTGGTGGGGCAGAGGCCGCGTCGCCCGGCGCGAACATACCGGACGAGCAGCGCGCGCTCGCCACGTTGCAGCAGAAGGCGATCGAGTCGTTCGTCAGGCGAAACAGCTATGGAGACCTATGTGAGTCCACGTAACATGTCTTCGACGCTTGATTGTCTCTATATATCTGTACCTGTAAAGATCTATTGCCGAATGTATGTAAACGCATCACTTCAGAACGGTTGAACCCGTTTGGTTATTTTTTTTGTTGATTCTATAGTCGACTAGCTTCTGCCCGCGTCTTCGTCCGCGTGGAATAGTGACTTTGGGCTAATGCTAACACGCAGCGGAAGCTCTCAAAAGGAAAAAAAAAACGATTTTGAAACATAGTTCGCTATAGCCTTTCTCAGTAAATGAGCTATCTAACACTGAAAGAATTTTTCGAATCGAACGATTAGTACCTGTGGTTATCGCGTTCAACCAAAGAAAAAAACAAACAAACCCTCCAGTCTTATAATATTAGTATAGATATTTTAGTATATTTTTTACAACGATATGGACCTGCCGGAACCAAGGAATGACACTGTAACTCAAATACCATCGCCAAAATACACCGGTAGATCTTTGCGACAGATCTCTCTAACCAAGGGAATGCCCTGACGCCATTTACCATTCCCTATCCATCTTTAGTACAATAACTATTTTGACATATATTGGATAAATTCCAATATTTATGTTATTATTTTTAATATTATTATTGTTATGGATACAATCAAGCTCGATTCATATAATAATTCAAAACAATAACCGCTTAGCTTATAATTGTGCGCATGTTTATAAGAATTGTTTCTTAATAAACTATTTTATCTTAATTTTAACCATATGTAAACTTAATGTCTACCTTGTGTAAACTTAATTTTTACCTTGCGTAAACCTAATCTCAACCTTACGTAAAGTTAATTTTGATGAAATTTACGTTATTATTATTATTATTATTTAGGTGAAAGAAAAGACCCGTTGAACGCTCTTCAAGTGAAAAATGGAGGCTCGAAACGAAACGCTCTGCTAAAATGGTGTCAACAGAAGACTATGGGATATAACAATATCGACATCACAAATTTTAGGTAATTTACCAATTTTTCTTTTTTTTTTTTAAATATCGAAGATTGTTTGTCACACGGTTTCGCTTGTGTTAGTCCTTTAATATTTTATACGACTGGTCGCGTAACAAGCCGACCAGGCAATTGAGCTTTACGGTATGTTATCTAGCTAACATGGGCATTCAAAGTTCGGCTCTTCTCGGTAATGCCACCTGAGACACAGGATTACCTAGTTTAGGTGGCAGTGGTCAAATGTAGATTTCATCAATTTTTTATCTACTTTTTGATAGTTTGCGGTCCTTAGTTCTAGTTTGATAAATTGTATAATAACATTTTTTTTTTTTTTTTTTTTATAAGTTTATGATTTATAGTTAACCTTTTCACTATTGTTGTTTTTGCTTTTTTATATATTATGTGTAATAAGTTATAATTACTTATAAAATAATATAACAGCACCGTAACCTATTGTATCGCATGCAAAATAAATAAATAAATAAATAAATAAATAAATAAATAAATTATCGATTTTTATCTCTATTACATACTCTACAAGGCTTAACCATACTAATGGGGGCGAGCGCTTCTGACGCTCAGTCGCTTGCTAACTAGCGCAAGGGTACCAAAATAGCCGACAGGCAGAAGAGGGGGTGTGCTTACTATGAACAGAGAGGGTGGAAAGGTCTAAAGAAACGTGACGTTCACAGCTCATCAAACAACTTTTCTCTCGTTACTTTTTTTTTCTTACTATAGAAAGTCGTTTGTTTTATATTTCTAATATATGGGTATATTTACATATATATCTGTACATGTACGGGGGGAATTTATCATTCGTGACGCAATATTGATAGGAGCATGTCAGAAAATGTGCCATGACGTGATGTAAGAAGTGTAACAAGGTAAAATTTTACGAGACGTGTTTTATGAACGGCCCCTATATCTATTACAGTTATTATATATATACTAGCGGGCCCGGCAGACGTTGTCACGCCCTGATTATGAAAAAATTCTTGACAAATTATACTAAAACGTTCCTCGTCAATCACTCTATCCACAGGTGAAATCCGCATGAAAATCCGTTCGGTAGTTTTTGAGTTTATCGCGAACAAAAAGACGCGTTAGGGGACTTTGTTTTATACTATGTAATGATATATATATATAACTTTATAGTTCATCGTGGAACGACGGCATGGCGCTGTGCGCGTTGCTGCACTCGTATCTAGGCGAAGGCCGCATCCCGTACTCGACTCTGTCCCCACACGACAAGAGGACCAACTTTTCCGTTGCCTTCGCAGCCGCAGAATCCGTCGGTATCCCCACCACACTCGTGAGTATAGCAATATACCCGACGATATTGCAATTACGAATATATGATTATGTATTAAACGATTTACAAAACACTCATTCCCCGTCAGTTTAGTTCTTCATTTTATCTTTGGTAATCAATTTTCTTGTAGATTATTACTGCCATTGTCGAGTAAGATAATGATATTGCAAGTTTCTGGCGATCATTACAATGAACTAACAAGATGGTGGCCGTCTTGTTAGAACTTTCCAGGTATTTTTGGCGGCAAGTCAGAATCCATGCTCCGTTGTATTTTTTCCCATCCACTTCACTCGTGTACAATAACCAAACTATATTACGAAAAAGGACCACCAATACTACATAATATAGAGTCAAGTGACACAAGATTATGAATAAAATACAAAATCCACTACATGACGTTCCAAGATCCCGCCAAAAATTTTATAAAAAAGGCTAACCACGAGCTTTTAAAATCGAAATCCGACAATGATAATGAATTCTTATATAGATAATAGTTAAAAGAAAAGAAATTACCAAATAAACTATGAGAACAAACAATTTTAGTTTCGAACAGATCCAATTATGTAGTTCTTTATTCACTCGTCACCGCTTGACGGTATTTGTGTAATCTGGTGGAGAGTTAGTCACGACCGATACCTGTGAGCGGGACGCAGAGATTAAGTGTAAAATTAGTCAATCACTAATATAGTGACGAATATCTCTAATCGTTAAAGACGATTCACTTCTGTAGCACGTACCGAGTTTCACTCTATTTTTTTTTATATATAACTTTATATTTTAATATACCAACATTATTGTATCATGATGGAACTCGTATGTTGAATTTCCAGAACATTCAAGACATGATACAGCAAGAGCGGCCCGACTGGCAGCAAGTAATGGCCTACGTCACCAGCGTCTACAAACACTTTGAGACGTAACTTTAATGTTAAATAACTATTCCATATGAAATACTTTTTTTATTGTTAATCTATGGTCATTGTATCTCTTGGTATATGTGTCAATGAAACGTCAACGACATTGACATTGTCAGAATTGACATTTCGATTTTGACAAGACGCCATTACTGTCATATTTGAAATCGGAACGAAATTGTTTCAAATTGCGCATTTACGCGTGTAAAGCTTTTAATTATTTTATGAAAACATATATATCTCATGGAAGTGATCTAACAACCGATAATCTTGGCTTTCAAAAATGGATACAGAATGATAAGTATTTAATAAAATATTTTCCATGTATGTATATTGTAAACAATTTAAATTGATTGTGATGTTTAAGAAGACAATATTATACTCGTGCTGTAATATTCTAACCCTCATTTACGTATTATATACTGTTTTAATTAAGTTATATATTACGGCTATGAACGGAAATTTGATAACATAGTAGAAGTATATAAAGTAAAAATAAAGTTATTCAGTGATTCTCAATAATTCTTTTTAGATAAGTTTTATGGAGTGTAGAAGTATCTTATGGGGGTCTTCATTGAAAAAGTGTCCACCAAAAATGTATGAAGTATGGGTGTAAGAAATTATCAAAATGGCGCTGGTACGGTTTAAAGTGTGACGTGAAGTTGTCGATGAAGCAGTTTAAGAAAGAAACAGTATAAAATATTAATAATAACGAGTTACTAATAAGTAAATAATAAATCAACTGATATACGTCAGCTTCGCATGGCGTATTTTCTTTTATATTACGTTTAACAACCTATATACTTCTTCAGGTCTCAGGGTTTATAGAATACATTAAAGGTTGTCTTTTATAACCATGACTAAATGAGTTTTATATCCATTCCATGGTTTTATAGACAACGATAATATTAGACGCAATTCGTAACAATCGTTTTCGTAAGTGGTAGAGCTACGTTGGAGCTATTACTGGTTTCAGCATGAATGGGTCGGCTCGCTCGAGGTACTACCACCCGATACACAGCAAACACCCAAGTAAAGTAACAGTGATTGCATTGTTGCGTGTCGTTCGGTCAGTGAGAGCGCCGGAGGCCTAACTCCCCTCCCCTTTTCACTCCCTCCTCCCCCTCCCTCATTCCCCGTTCCCCCAAACACAGGCTGGGAACGCACTTCCGACTCCCTTGGTATTGCTAGTGTCTATGGACGGCTGCTACGTCAGCAATATTTCTTTATTAAACCGGAACAGATTTAGATAAATGTTTACGTAAGCATGGGGGGGGGGGGTAAGAGCGTTGCTTACTTTTGTTTACCATATGTTGGGGGTGGTCAGAAATTACAAAAATTCTGCTTACGTAATACTTGTACGACCCGTGATCACTTAACATCAGGTAACCCACCTGTTCGTTGCCTTCTATGATATAAAAAAAAAAACGATTTTAAAACATAATTTTAGTCATCAACCGCGCATATCTTGAAACTGTATGCTTTAATTACAGTAAAGTCATCTTAATGTCATACATTTTTGTATGGCACATGCACGAATACACTTCCTACTTCTACATTCCATATAACAAGGTGTATGAACTTGTCGTATTATGCAATTTATTAATTAAGAACATGGATTATTCAGTAAATAGATATGCATATATAATACGCCTAAGCGAAACCCCAAAAAAATTGCGTTACATTTGTCATTAGACTCGTGATAGATTACTTTCGCATGTTTGCCAAAGTACTACTTACTACCTTTAAGTAGAATATTGTAGCCAGTTAATGCTCTTCCAGGCTTATGATCGTATGTCAGGGAAATTTTGAGACGATATCTATTGAGTGTGATTATGGTTAGATAAACAGACAAATTCCTATAAATTTCCTGGATAATCATTGTACTCTATTAGTGTCTCAGTAAAGGGGTCTCTATTAACACTAGGTGGCACTCGTGATTTGGTTCATCGGGAAAATATTATTAACGTCCCTCGAGAATTACGTGTAGTATATAAATTAAAAATGGGCAGTGTATTAATTTTCTTTATTACTGTTTGATCCCTGTAAAAAAGCGTAATGAAAATATTCGATTTCCTTCCTCTGAAACGACTCTCACGCCATCTATCGTTTGTGGAAGCTATCGGATTCCGTCTATCATACATAAAATTAATATTCGTGTCGTTGTTCACACATTCACTCGCCCTGTATTCGGCCCGGTTTAAATTTTCTTTTGTTACTGTATGCATGTACGTTACTAGTTCCATCAATATAAGGTAGATGGCAGGCGAGACGTTTCAACAAATGAGTGAGTTTGACAGAGTTTAGCAGAACCTACGCTGTACCTGTACCTACGCTTTATCATAGGTGATTAGGAGTAATAAAATAAATTACAAAGACAGGATAAATGACAGAAGAGCTCAGATACGACACACGTTACAAGTAAGTATACGAAATCGTTGACAGATGTCGGTGATGAATAAATTCGATTGGAACATTCCAGATTCGAATGACATATGTTTTTATTATACGGAAATTAAGAAAGCGAAGTAAAACTTATATAATTATTTAAAAAGAACCTCGTGTTGTTCGATATTGAGTGAAGAGTGCATCCGTATTCATGGACTATATAGGCTTTTAACAACATTCCTAGAAATAAGGAGTTTATAGTTATAGTCTATTTTGGATTCAAGCTTACTGTGTATTTAAGTAAAATATTGCCTTAGTTTGGCCTTATGTGTGTGTGCGTGTGGAACTGTCTAACTGATATTTGAAAGACTGAAATGTTAGTGTAGAGTGTATCTTTTCGAATGGGTATATTATATTCTATAGTTGATGAAGTTACCTTCAATCTTCAACGTTATCAGATACAACTGATGTTTTATTTAAATGAAAAAGTTAGAACTATGAACTTTCGTGTCTAAGATTTACTTTCTTTGATAGCATCCATCGAACTATAGAAGGGTCAGAATTTTTGTTTAATTAGTATGCATTTCTTTGATTAGAGAGATAACGTCGAATTCTCATGCATTTTGAGTTATGTAATATGTAGATACTGTATTTAATCAGGATATTACAACGCCAAATGCAAAAGTTTGATTTATTATTTTTAGAGGTTACGATTGAGGTGATTTCTTAAAAAGAATATTAGTTACCCGTTTGTAGGTAAACAGTTATTGTGATTAATTAACAATTTTGAAACATTTTACATAGAACCTATAAATCATTAAAAGTTCTGGAATATTCAAAATAAAAATAAATATATATGCGTCTATAGTGACTTTTATCAATAGCTTTCTCTTCGTGTTATTCTTATTCAAGCCACGGAGATTCCATTCTCTTTTTACGTATTCCAACTTTTAATAAATAGTGAAATAAGTATTTATTTATTTTTAATGTATTGATTACATTCATACATATTTTCATTTCTAACCTAAAAATATTGACAGCAGAACGCGACGTTCGCGCGTTCCGTCACCCAGTAACATTATTTGTACTGGACGAATTTCATATCTATTCATGGGCTTTGTATTCAATTCGCCCGCTTGTTATACGTGTGAATCTGGATTGTTAATTTATTTCTCTTAGGACTATTATTAATTTTGGATAACTCAAAATATATATAATCTACATACATGTTTAATACATAATCAATCGCAGATAGCTCATGTTATTTTCGTGTGTGTTCGTAAAACAAGTTAGTATTCATAGACAGAACGTTTTAAAGAATATATTTTGCTACACTTACAGATACATATATATATATAAACTAAAATACACATATATATGTTTATCAATTCGTATTATATGATTAATTGTACAATTGGGATTCTGTTGTCGATGGCAATATTGACAAATAGAGCGTTTGTAATAAGATTCATTACACTTAAGCCATTGTATTTATATGAAATATTTTCTAATTATCATTTACCATCGAGTGAACGACGTATATATAATAATAAAATAAAAGCTGGAAACAACGCTTGAATAACTTGGAGTAAACTAGGTCAGAAATATGAACACAAAACGCTATTCCAGCAAAATGCACTTTAACTAATTGGCCTAGCATTATTATAATTGATAAAAAAAAACTTGTGTAAAATTACTATTCAAAGAAAATGCCTGAACCATTTTTGAATAATTTTTGCACTGATGTTGAAGAAAAAGCCACTTTTAATAATCTTTAGGCTTTAGAACTGTAATGGTTATGAACTGTCTAAACACTTTATTCTCATGTTAAATCCAATGCATTTAAAAAAAATATGGTTAAATTGCTATATTCATATAACTAATAGACATTTTTAGAATTATTATATTTATTATGGATTTTGATTGTCGATGTTTTTATAAGATCTTTACCGTTAACTAAATTGCGTAAGAATTATTTTAAAACAACAATATTGTAAGTCCGATAAAAACTATGGAGTTGCAAAATATAAAATTTTTCCTTTATTTTTTTGTAACGCGTCTTTCGATTCGTTGATTTGGTTTTTGGTTTGATTATTCCCAGAAACATTTATGTATTGAAATAAAATGTAATAAACAAAAAATTAAATGAATTCAGTATTTAGTTTTATATTGCGTTTCCTTATTTGTATTTCTATAGTTTTTATTCGGACTGAAAGAAAATTACTTGTGAACGTTTAGTATAAATATGATAATTTTTGATTTCGTATTCGTTCTCGGTTGTTGAGTCCTTATGTAACTAATTGTAATCCATAATTATTATCTATTTTGAGATTTTTGTATTTTTGTAAATATAGCTTAAATAAAGTTCCTGATTTATTATCAAGCATTTTTATTTTAATAAACCTCTGATTTCTTGTTTATTTATTGAATTTATTATTCTACTATGTTTATTTTTAACCACTACGTGTCCACGTTGACCTGGAAATGCCTTCTATCTGGGCGTACATTAAATCACTTACTAGTAGTTACTTTGAAAAAGCCGCGAATCATCCCAGTCCGTTAGTGGTATCCGCCGCAAAATAGGAAACTACCCAACGTACAAACGTACAACGTACGTTGCGCACTACAAAGGACGTCCGCGACATATTTTTACCGATCCTCTCGATAAAATAACGACAGCGAACGATCAGTACCAGCTTGTCTCTCCAAATAGAGCATGTTCACGCCCGCGTAACCACAGACCACACCGCCGTAGTCTGTGGGTAAATTTCGCTCCCGCACACCAGATTAGGCCCCCCTCGGCATGGAGTCCTTGAGTGCGCTCCTCGCGCGATACAGTGACACAAAATCTTACATCACTGCGACAACATTACACATATCACCTCCACACACGTGCACGCATACACGCTTACCCATGCAAGTGAAAGGGTTTTATTTTTTTCGCTTACTGAACTGAAATTGTTTACAAAATTATCCGATACGAAGTATATATAATAGTTGTTGAGGTATGTATGCTTACACATATATGTTTTAACAACCCATATAAGTATGAATACTTAGCTTAGCTTAGGGTAGCTCAAGTAGGTCGCAAATTGCATGTATAAGGCAACAGCCCAAGCCGAGGTGTGCCGTGTACCCTTCAGCAAGTTGTCAAATAAAATCGGCTGAGTGCCTTAAGCGCTCGCCTTAGTAGTTCGGTGAAGCTGTTAAGACCTTGCTAGGTCAATAGCGTAGTCATTTCGTGGAAAAAAAACCACTACGTGTATTTATTACTAGCTATGTCTCGGGGTTTTATCCGCGTGTTACTTTAATAATAATACATATGCAAGAAATACATAGCGCTGATCACGTAGGTAGCGCTGTAAAAATCATATTTTTTTAAACTTAAATAACTAAGAGAAGATATCGTGAGAATTATTTTTTTTAGAGAAGAACCAAATATCTCTAACTTCGAGTTATACACTGACAACAGTAGATCGGTTGCAAAATATGGCAATTTTAATCATAACTTCCTTGTTATGTCCATATTGCGGATGGATATACGACCTTTAGTCAAAAAAGAAGTAACAAAAAAAAACAATTTTGTGGGAAAAGCGTTTATAGTTTGACTATAATTCGTAGTTCGAAGAACATAGTTGGACTTAAATTTATCTTCAAAATATATGAAGCGCTTTAAGTAAATTCTATAAGTAGTACAATTATATTGCTATTTGATCGTTGTAGAAAATATCACCATGTTTAACAGAAAGACGTTTAAATAAGTGTTTTTAGAAAGTTCGTAGCTAATTCACATTTTTATAAATGAATTTCAATGCAGACGGAGTAACAGTATAATGCACTGCGGTAATTAGCATAAAACTGAATTAAGTTGCAATGTAACCAAAAAACGACTTTTTAGAAGTAAAACTTCTTTAGGCGTGACTACGAAGTAACTGGACGACAATGCAACGCAAGTCCGTTACGGCAATATGGCGTCACGTTTCTGTACCATCTGGGTTTTTAATATTTTTGATTTTGTCAATATATAGTTTATAAACAAAACAATCAAATTTTTTTGAAAAAAAAAAATTAAATTGAATAATAATAAAAATCGTACAACAGAATTAACTATGTATGTATAGGCGCGCAACCCTGCTGCCATCTAGTTTCAATGTAATTAAGTAACAAATTAAATCAAAGCTTCATTATCTGTAGTGTCACCTATCAGATAATTCGGAACTTAAATGACACAGGAAATTTTATTAGCAACTGTTATATGGCGCGACTATTGATGCAGTTTTCTCAAGAAATGTAGGAAATTTGCAAAGTATAATTTATGTTTATTTTTCTGTCACTTGTTTGTAACAAATATTTAGATTTAAGACCGAGAACTTTGCCGTCAACAAGAAGCCGAAAAGACTCGTGTGTTCTTACTTGTATTACATTTGTAGTAACAGGGCAGTCAATAGAGCACCTTCAGTATTTTATTAAACTCCACCGGCGACAAGTGACGTGAACCCTCGAAGCTACAAATTGCCAAAAAAATAAATGAAACGTTTTAAGTCAATTCTAAAAGTAGAGATAAGTAATGTAATTAGTATTTGGGCGCTGTAAAAAATATCTCCATTATTGTAACAGAAACACTTTTAAATAAGCATTAAAAAAGTTCGTAGTTAATTCTGTATGCTGTGTGCTGCTGCAAATTTCATGTATGTCTAAGCGGTTTTACAATTCTATGGGTACAAACTATTGTCGGATCGTGGCTACACTTTTGAAATCGCAATGCTAGCGAATAATTTCGGGTCAAACGCCATAGATTAAAAGTTTTAATTAATAAAATAGGTAAAGTAACAATTGAAAACATCAGGTTAGAGATAAAATTAAATGATATTTCAAAAATAGAGTGTTTAAATGAAATAATTATAATTTAGGTATTGTTTTGCCGTTTCGAAGACCTTCAATAACTTAAAATGTTGGTTGTTTACACAGATTGTATATTAACACAGGTTTTTCAGTTAATCACGATTAATGGTGCTGATTAAAACTGTTTCGGAATATTACTAGAATGAAATCTATGAATGGAGTATTTTTGCCATCTTTGGGTGGCACTTGAATACCAACTTGAGCCACAAACTCACAAACACACGGTTCACCGTTAAGTCTAAGTAGAGACGTTGTCTCTTTATGTCTATTCTACCGTTGTGTTTTGGGGAATTATTTAATAGAATGTCGCTATTTTCCACCATCGTACCGCTCGTCAACGGCAGAGAATTCACCCTCACACCTTGGAACCGAAATGGTCACGGACAATTTTGTTCCATGGTAGTTTTTTGCCACGAACCCTACGGCTGTGGAATGAGCTTCCTGTGTTTGTCTTTTTTTCAAACTGTCTAACGACGCCCCATGGTCCGTCACAGCTGCTCCGAACTAATAAGGCGATCATTTGTGGCGCTCAGCTGCTTGACAACAAGCTTAAGGGTGGCAAAGCTGCCAAACCTTATATACATCCGCTGTTTCAAGCGTTCATAACCTACGGTGACCGCTTACCATTAGGCGGCCCACATGCTTGTTCGCCACCATCGTGGTATAAAATAAAATATAAGAAGACCCTCACTAAATTAAAATGTAGATTGTTTACAAAGATTATGTATTTACACAGGTTTCAGTTACTCATAACGAACAAACTGTTTCGAAAAAATGCTAGATTGAAGTTGAATATACATTTAATATTTTTTATTTATCTTCTTTTATCCTCCTAAGGTCCAAGCTATAGTGATCGAGATGACTTAAATACCCAGAGTCGTACAATATGTTTTTAAATGTTCCGGGCACGCATTTTAGTCTTTTCTTTTAAGGAAAAACTTGGGCGTTTAGATGATCCTTAGTTCTAAATTAAAGTAAATTTTTAGACAATCTTTTATTAAGTAATATGGCTTTAATTACAATGTTAGGTGAGAATACAGTTGGCGTGAAATCTTGAATGTATATGATATTGTACACTGGGCTTCTAGGAGATGATTTCTTTTTCAAAATTGAGCCTAATTGTATAATGCCTATCTATATGTTAGTTTCTACAATGTATTGTACATTGGGTCTTACGGGCTATATAAATAAAATGATACAGATCTATCGCAAAAACTAAACGATTCCGTCTTGAACCTCATAGTGAAGTATTCCTATGCTCCATCTCAGAGGTTCCCAGACTTATTTCTCATAGACCACTTTAAAAATTTAGCTGATTCCGGTGGCGTAGCTATATTTCTACCATATTCCCAAAATTCGACAAAAAATATGAAGATTAGATCTAACTAACTGTTGCAAGTCTCAACAGGTTGTAATGAATATAGAATATTCATGTTTCTATAAGTAACAGTCGCTGAGCTTCTTAAAATATTATCTGCCTACATTGATAGGTGAAGTCAAGCCAACATTTTAGTTCTTCACTATCGAAAGCAGATTAATTTTCGTAAATTCGTTCGTACGAATTGTGAACCCCCATTTTTTTATCACGCCAACGCGGACGCCCGTGGACCACTTTGGGAACTAAGGCTCTATCTGATTAGCCGAATTTCGGTCGTAAAGAGAACTAAGACACAGATGAGCTATCACAATAGTTTGGTTTCGAAGGATTCTTGAGCCAGGACTTGCACACTTGGCTAGGTAGGCCGTCAGGTCAAAGGGGGTATGTTTGTCCCTTATCCAAAAACTCGTGCAAACAGAAAAATATACTGTCACCTCCTGTACGCAATTTCGTTGTTACAAATGAAAACGAACGAATCATCGATCGTGGAAACCAAATACACTGGGGTACCCAAAATAGCCCGTCTCGAACGTTGTCAAGTCGTTCGAATAATGACGTCAACATGCCAGAATATTCCACACTCCTTTATTGAAAACTATATATAAGCATACTACGGCTCCTACGAAACGGTTATATTTTGTACAAAAGGATAAGTTATTGAAGCGGACTGCGACTACAGCATATAAGGTAGATCTGTGATTGTAGTCTAATATGTTGATAGTCAATCTATTTGATTTTTGTGTACGAGACAAAATATGTTGTTTCTGACGCAAACGGCATTTGATTTACGTACAGACGTAATAAAACATTTTGTTGTTATTCCACCATTTACAGCGTCACGAGGTTTTTGAAGGTCAAACTGAATATTTATGAGTACTATGTAAGCAGGAATATTTTATAAAATGACACAATAATTTACATTCATTTATAATGTTACTTTATTTATACATATTCACACATATTATAAACAAACTTACTAACATATTCTGACTATTTTAAGTATAAGAAGTGCTACATTTTATTAATATACAATAGGTACGTGAGTAAATGCGTATAGATATTATTTTACATTTTAAATAGAATACAGTATATAACGTACAAAATATAGAATATACAATTCAAGTGTATTATATACATTTAGAATAGAATATACAGGTGGATATTTTTACATTTATTTTTACTTAGGTATATTAAACTTTATTGAAAATATTTTGTTCGAATATTAAAGTTACATAGAATTGTATAAATAAATTAAGAAATAATAGTAATATGTACATTAGTTCATGTCTTTTGATAATTAAATCCCTTTGAATTTAAATATAATTATATATTATTATTATTATATATGTCATTTCTTTTTATCAAGTAATTGGCGCTGTTCCATATTGTTTCGCAAATAGTTGTTTTATCGTTCGATAATGATTTACCATAGACAATCTTCTTACCATTCGAGTTCTCCAGGTATGTATTTCTCGATAAGCTTCTCGTAGTAAGGCCAGAGAGCATCAATATCCGGAATTTCAGCACTCTTTGTGTACAAGTCATATTTGCTATATAAAAAATACTTATTAGGAATAATTACATCAACAAGCGCTGTCAGATTTTTTTTGCCATGTCGGGATTTTGGAACTTTTTGAGTGAAAATAGCGGGATTCTTTCGTCGAAAGCGGGACAGTAAAAGAACATATATTATCAAAAGTTTTTGAATATTAATCTTTTTATTTGAGTTCAAAATATATTTACGTGACAATATATAGCAAAAATACGCACGATTAAGTTATCCCCGAGAGCGGAACTGAGATTGTCCAGCGCGGGACATTTAATTTTGATTTAAAAATCAGGACATCCGTCAATATCGGGACGTCTGGCAACACTGACATCAACTAACATTTCTATCTTAATATATATATTTCTTGTGTGCGTGTGTATGTGACTGAACTCCTCCTAAACGACTGGACCGATTTTGATGAAATTTTTTGTTCGTGTTCGAGTGGATCCGAGAATGGTTTAGATTCACAATTGGAACCGGTAGGTGGCGCTGCGGTTGACTTTTGGGATTTATATTTTTTATTATCAAGGCAGGACAACGTCCGCCAGGTCCGCTAGTATACGTATAAAAAGGCGAAAGTAAAATAGTTTTTATTCTGTTTATTAAATAATTATTTTTTGCGTAGTAGCTATTAACAAGCTTTAGTGGTATAAATAAAAAAATTGGAACGAGTATCTACTCGTCATATTCCACGATAAAGATGGCTATTAATATACAGCTAGTACGTGTGTACTCTTTGCCAGAACAATATTAATGATATTGAAATATAAATAAATGAATATTTAAAAAACAAGCTTCTATACAAATGCTGTAAAGATCAAAGTTTTTTCACCGTCGATGGCGGCCATTTTGTAATTCGCCATTTTGTTTTAATTGTCATCGGGACTGAACAAACATGCCAAACTGCAAAGTCGTAGGTCTACAACGACTGGTTATAATTCATCTTGCAAAATTTGAGATAAACAAACTACAAATTTTGCAAGCTACATTACGTTCGACCATTGGATGATAAAAAATACTTCAAACCCAGTGGTATATACTAGGTGAAAGGTTAGACACTCACACTATTCTAGGATATGTCACTTCATGATCACGCTTAACATATAAAATAATAATATCAAAACCAATACCAATAAACAACCACGAAAACCTAAATTAAAGTTTGTTCTAAGACTTTCAAAAGTATTGCTACAAACGTGTAAATTAAATAACAAACCTAAGTGCAATGACCTGTGCCAAAAGCTACAATGGGCGACCCGGATTTAATAACTTTCGATAATAAAACGGGTGATAAACCCTTTTGTTTTGTTCCTGACATTCCCACGTTCCCTTTCAAATGAAAGTGAAATCACCCGACGGTCATTGACACTGTACTTTAACATAGACGCGTAGAGGATTGTATACAATTTTTGTATTTTCTAGATAATTAGGTCAAATATTAAGCACCTATTTTTTAATAGATTTAGAACGAATATCGAGTGAATAGTGTCCTTCAGAAATATTGCTACTGTCTTAACAGTCACCTGGTATAAAGCTGTCTGTCACTATTATTCTAATTAATATTATTAATGAGAATGTGAGTTTGTTTATCACGCTTTCATGCCTTAATCAATCAAGCGATCCTCATGAAATGTCGCATACACGTTTATCAATATTTTATCCAGAAAAGTTACTATTCTCTAAGAGATAAGCCAAATCAGCATTAAGGCGAGCGATGTCGCTGGTAAAAACTAGTTTCAAATAAACCGAATAATTGACTTGATTCGAATGTGAAAGTCATTGATATACAAAAACCTAAGATGCACATTTAACGTGTCACAGCCGGCACACAAAAATGAGTGCATAATTTTGGATAATGCAGTCATTTCAAATAGTCTCGCGTCGCTTGCGTCCTTGTAAAAACAACTTGAAATCATTCAGGTAAGGTTGAATTAACAAAATAATAAGTTTATCTCATAACAATAACCACGTATGTATATTGGAGAGTTTTTGCGGCCGGTTTTGAGCGCTACTTTTATTCGAGACCGTGTGTCTTGGGTTTTTATATGTCAACGGTGAAAGTGTAATTATTTGTGGCTACGACATTACCTAAGGAGTAGTAAAAAAGGCGGGTATAGAAATGCTTAGAGATATGAAAAACAATACTTACTTAAATTCTTTCACAGCATCCAATATCTCTTCATCGGTT
Organism: Antheraea yamamai; assembly: GCA_036509395.1. NCBI lineage: Eukaryota > Metazoa > Arthropoda > Insecta > Lepidoptera > Saturniidae > Antheraea > Antheraea yamamai. Next base: position 4,110,713 of record AP028439.1, on the reverse strand, counting down.
TCATTCAAAAGATGATCATAATCACCAGATGTATGTCCAGGGTAGAACGAATGGTATCTAAATTAAAAATAAAAATAAAACAATATCTTAAATAATTAATATCTATGAATACATAAAATGATAGAAGTTTGCCGTTGTGCGCGCATAACACAACAACTATTAGATACATTTTAATTTTAAAAAAAATTAAACGTGTCACATGATATTTTATATTTTTAATTTAGATATTTGGTCCTTATAAAAAAAAACATTAGCACGATATTATCTATCTATACTAATATTATAAAGAAGTAAAGTTTGTAAGTTTGTAGGGGCTAATCTCAAGAACTTCTGGTCTGATTTGAAAAATTCAGTGTTAAAGACCTCATTTATCGAGGAAGGCTATATATCATCAAGCTAAGACCAATAGGAGCGGAGCAATAATGAATGTTTCAAAATCGTTTTTTTTCCTTTTGAAAGCTTCCGTTGCGTGTTAGTTCGTTAAGAGATGTTTATCGGTCATATTATCAACAACAATTATTGTGAATTCTTATCAATATGTAATAATATAATAACTGAGCCACAGCAACGCGTGGCCGGGACACTTAGTGTAATATAAAGCTATTATTTATTTGAAGAAAGTACGATTAATATATAATTTTAGAGAATGACTGCAAGTTTCTGTTTTTAATTTTGTTTTGTTATTATTTTCTTTTGTACGTTACCCGATTTTGTTTGTATGTATGGGGGTGGCGTGTTCTTTTTGAGCAAACCTTCGATAAAAATAAAGAGAAAAATAACGACGATTTTTGGTTTCTTTCCGTGCAGAAGTGGGGCAAGCGGTACGGTACAGACTCGCAGGACAACGCAAACAAAGTCGCGGATATCAGCTAGCTATGAAATAAACATGCCAAATAAATAATAAAAAATCAAATCATACCTTATCATGTGAAGTCCTTTCAGTGGGAATTTGGCTTTATTGTGCTTCAGCACCCTATACATGTATTCGTCGTGTCCCCACGATATCATTATATTGTCGATTCCACAGTTCGGCTCGTAAATTCCATATTTAGTGCTACGATATTAAATTGCTATCATGAGATTTATGTGCTTTAATAAAGTTTGTCCTAAACATATTTATTTGCATATTTCTTAATGAATTAACAATTATTGCACTTTTTAGCTTGCACAGTGAGGAACCTAACGTAGCAAGACATTCTCCATCTTCCAACTAACTTGCATATTATGCAGAAAATTTGTTATTATGTCTAGTTCAAATATAAGAGAAAACATAATAGCTCTTCTCATATATACAAACGTACCTGTACAAACAAGATTAATAGAAGATTTGGTTATTAAAAATGAAATAAACTTGCATTTATTGCTCTGTAGACAAAGAGGATTTATTAATTCTATACTCCATTACCGAAAACTATATTACACAATGTAACAAAATAACCTACCTGTAAACAAAACGTCGATATTTATTGGAATATATGCTTATTCCAATTTTTACTTAACTATTTTTCTTTAACGTAGTTTTTTTTTCTCGAACTGGCTATCCTATTAACCTTACAGCCTTTACAGCTTCATCGAACTACATTAATGTAGTGTTTTATAACATACTAGCGGGCAGGGCGGACGTTGTCCTGCCTTGATAATAAAAAAAACTTAAATTCCACCGCAGCGCCACCTGCCGGGTCCAATTGTGAATCTAAATCATTCTCGGATCCACTGGAACACGCACACAAAATTTCATGAAAATCGGTCCAACCGTTTAGGAGGAGTTCAGTGACATACACACGTACAGAAGAAATTTATATACAAAGAATATGTATTAAGTTTCTTTTAATCATAAATAATTTATTAAATAGTTTGTATTCTAAAACTTGGAGTGAGACGAAACTCTATACATTATGGAAGAAATGCGTTTTCTTTACATACATATCTTAATATATATATTTCTTGTGTGCGTGTGTATGTGACTGAACTCCTCCTAAACGACTGGACCGATTTTGATGAAATTTTGTGTGCGTGTTCGAGTGGATCCGAGAATGGTTTAGATTCACAATTGGACCCGGTAGGTGGCGCTGCGGTTGACTTTTGGGATTTATATTTTTTATTATCAAGGCAGGACAACGTCCGCCAGGTCCGCTAGTATTACATACATATACATACGTATATTGATAATGGTGAAAATAATAATTTCTTCATCATAAAGAATGACTTATTATGTAAAATTATACAACATTTAATATACTAATAAACATACACACGTACTTGGCCCACGTGTACACAACGCACATGTATCAATGTAACTAAAGATACGTTACCTACATGATATTTTGACAAAACAAACGATAACGCACACATACGTAAAGTAATACTGTAACGCCACACTGTCTTAGATAAAATGTGGAAGTGAGATGGCACATTCTCAATAGCGGCGGTGAAACATATCGGGCGGATTGACGAGTAAAGAAAAATAAGCTAGCCAGCCAAGTTTTAAACAAAGCGCTGTGGAAACTCTTATGACGTATCTATATAGTTATATTTCTTCTGTACGTGTGTATGTCACTGAACTCCTCCTAAACGGTTGGACCGATTTTGATAAAATTTTGTGTGCGTCTTCCAGTGGATCCGAGAATGGTTTAGATTCACAATTGGGCCCGGTGGAGCTGCGGTTGAGTTTTAGATTTTTTTTTAATTATCGAGGTAGAACAACGTCCGCCCTGCCCGCTAGTATAGTTGACACTATTCATGCACATAGCGGTATAGTTAACATTATTTCTTCTATTTTAGAAAAGCATATGAATGCTTTTATCCACATATAAGGAGATACTTTGTTAACAGTTCGAATAAGAGTGGAATCTACAAAGAAACAGATTCAACTCACTTGTATTTAGGATTGTAGGTGTCAGGGTTGTCCTTGAAGCTGTCATCTCCGTATACAATATTTGGACCCCATTTGCATCCAACAGCGAAGGTGTCTCCTACAACGCACCATTGTGGCTCGCCGTAGAAGGCCATAACCTGATCGATATTGAACAAGTTAATCGTTATATAGGCTGAACATCATTACATAGTATAAAACAAAGTCCCCTACCGCGTCTGTCTGTCTGTCTGTTCGCGATAAACTCAAAAACTACCGAACGGATTTTCATGCGGTTTTCACCGGTGGATAGAAAGATTGATGAGGAACGTTTTAGTATATAATTTGCCAAGGATTTTTTCATAATCATGGCGGGACAACGTCTGCCGGGCCCGCTAGTTAAAACATAAAATTGAAATCAACAAACGTCTTTAGGGAGTTGCTTCACTAATTGATTTATTAAAAATAGACCAATTTTGCAATCAGCTAACAATTAAAGGAATTAGACAATCATTCACCCAGCGTATGTACTTGATTTTATATTACCATTTCTTACGAAGGCGAATTTTTCATTTTCAACATCCGCTTGAAAATATCTAAACATCGTTGCTGGTCTTTTTTCATACGATAGAAAAAAAAAATACTTCCATAAATAATTGGAATTCAAACCGAAAATGGAATGCGAAGTTTTGAATAAAACATTGTTTCTTTCCGATTATAATGTTTTTCAAAATATGGACGGTATAGAATTAATTGCGTTACAAAGTATTTCGCCAAGGGCATATTAATAGTAAATACATACTAGGCGTGCATCGAGCATGCAAAACTCTTAAGTAATAAAGGTATAACTCAGATTATCAGCGTAACGAGATAGCTGAAGTTCTACTATCCGTCGTTTTCAATAAACCTAAGGTCATTAAGCTCGTTAGTATAAATATAAACGGAAAGTTTGGGTTTTCGATTTGAACGAATAAAATAGAAAGTTAAAGATATATATATTATCCTAATTATTAATCCGAACATGAGTTTGTTTGTTTGCTACGCCGTCATGGCCACCCAAACGATCCTTATAAAATTTTGCAAACAAATAGTTATACCCATAAAGGGATATAGGGTATTTTTTATCTGAAAATATGTACTGTTCCCAGTGGTGTAACTATATTATCAAACTATACTAATGTGGCAAATTTATTGAACGGAAAAATTAAACAGGGCGTCAGGCTATAATTAAATTTTTATAAATCACTGAAGATCCTACAAGTCCCATCAAGTCCGTGACATTTTGTTACCTTGGCCCTATAGAGATAGTTCAAGCTAGCTATAATATAAAAACATTATCAGCACTAGAAATATATAAAGAATAGAAGCGGCTCTGAAAAATGACATTCCTTCTCATCCTATGTCATCTAAAGTGAAGTAAGGAGTTTGTTTACCTTATTGTCTAACAGGACGGGGCCCGGCGGCGGCGCTTTCGTAATTCGTTGCTGGGCCAACCGCTGGGGCGGCACGATGAAGTCTATAGAGAACTCGTGCCGCCCCAACCATAGCGGCAGACGTACACCGTGGGGTTTTAGTCCGTGCGAGTCGGACATAACCCACTCTCTCCCCCGAGAGGGTGGGTATCCATAAGGGATTTCCCCATTTAAAAAAAAAAAAAAAGGAGTTTGTTTACCTTTCCAGCATCATGAATGAGTCCAATAAGGTGGAACCAGTCTTCATTGGGATGATCTTTGCGGATCCTCTCCGCGGTCTGGAAAGCGTGCACGATGTTCGGCAAGTTAGTGTCGGGATCAGATTCATCAATCAATTCGTTCAATTTGATCAGAGCGTCCTTTATCGTCGACTTGAAATGATTGAACTTCGTCCACTTGTCTATCTTAGCTGAAAAAGAAAGGCCGCAGTTGAATCACTGATACTATTTTATTGTATGTTAGTATTTCATTGTCGTAGAAAAAATTCTCGGAGATTACTAAAATATTAACATAATAATAGGTCTATGAAATTGCCGTTCTGCAGTACTGGCCATTTCAAATCAAAATAATTTTTGTTTGGCTAAGAATTCTAATTTCAAATTAATTTTATTTTAAAAACATGGAATTCTTTTTCTAAAAGTAGTCATTTGTTTATTGATTAGTGTTACATTTTCATTCGCATTTCAATCTTTTTTGTCGTCATGGATACGTTAAAAATTCGAGTAATTATGGAATATGAGTACCGTCGTGGCAGCAACGCGGCACAAGCGGCACGCAACATCAACGACGTTTATGGAGCTAACACTACAAACTAACGCACCACCTGTTATTGGTTTGCTCGCTTCCGTTCTGGGAATTTCGACCTGAAAAATGAACCTCGTAGTTGTCCGAAGACTTTGGTCGACAATGACGAATTAAAGGCGATTGTGGAAGCTGATGGTACACAATCTACGGCTGAATTAGCAGCAGCTTTCGACGTTAGCGTTAAAACAATATTGGTCCATTTGCGTCAAATTGGCAAGGTAAAAAAGCTTGACAAATGGGTGCCCCACGAACTCAATGATCGCCAGCGCGAAGTACGCGTCAAGACGTGCCTTGCACTGCTCAACAGACACACAAATGATGGAATTTTGAACCGCATTGTTACCTGCGATGAAAAATGGATTCTGTTTGATAACCGCAAGCGCTCAGCAAGTTGGTTGGATCCTGGTTCAGCACCTATACAATGCCCTAAACGAAAACTTACCCCTAGAAACGTGATGGTCACTGTTCGGTTGTCTAGCGCCGGTGTGATTCATCCCAGCTTCTTACCAAACGGGGTGAGCATTACTGCAGATGTGTACTGTGCAGAACTGAACACAATTATGGAGAAGCTGGCACATCTCCAACCAGCATTGGTCAATTGCTCGTCTCCGCTGCTCCTGCGCGACAACGCGCGACCTCATACTGCACAGCAGACGGTCTCCAAGTTGCAAGAACTGGGGTTGGAAGTTCTCCGTCATCCGCCCTACTCACCAGACCTTGCGCGTACAGACTACTACTTTTTTCAGAATTTGGATAACTCCTTGGCGGGAAAAAAATTCAATACCCGAGAGGCAGTACAAAATGCCTTTGAAGAATTTGTTGCCTCCCGTCCAGCTGATTTCTTTAAGAAGGGCATCAATAAACTGCCACTGCGTTGGCAAAGATGCATTGATTGCATGGGTGATTACTTCGATTGATACAAATAATAAATACATGAAAAAAAATCGTTTAAATTTTTTCATACAAAACGGCAATTTCATAGGTAAAGACCTAATATATACGAACTTACTTAATCTATACTAATATTATAAAGAGGTAAAGTTTGTGACGTGAGTTTGTGACGTTGTGGCGTTGTAAATGGTAATCTCAGGAACTACTGGTCCGATTTGAATAATTCTTTCAGTGTTATATAGCTCATTAATCGAGAATGGTTATAGGCTATATATCATCACGCTAAGACCAATAGGAGCGGAGCACAGATGAAAAATGTTTCAAAATCGAGATGTTTTTTACTTTTTGAGAGCTTTTGCTGTGTGTCAGCGTTAGCCCAGAGTAGTAACTATTACTACGCGGGCGAAATCGCGGGCAGGGGCTATAATCTATATACTAATATTATAAAGAGGTAAAGTTTGTGAGTTTGTGACGTTGTAGGGGGTAATCTCAGGCACTACTAAACCGATTTTGAAAATTATTTTACCAATATAAAGCCAAGTAATTTATGAGTGTCATAGGCTACATATCATCACGCTAAGGCCAATAGGAGCAACAATGAAAAATGTTTTAAAATCGGGGTATTTTTTCCTTTTGAAAGCTTCCGCTGCGTCTTAGCCCAAAATAACTATTCCACGCGTGCGAAGTCGCGGGCAGAAGTTATTAACTAATTATATTATCTATAATCTATACTAATATTATAAAGAGGTAAAGTTTGTGAGGTTGTAGGGTGTAATATCTGGGGAGTCGGAGAAAAATGGTCGAACGAAAACGTTTCTTACGAACGCTCCTTAATTATGAGATGTTCTAGAGAAAAGTTGTGGCTTGACAATGCCTACTACCGCCCAACGAAGTGGGCACGGGTCGGCTAGTCTTACTTAAAGTTATTTATAGTAGAATTAATTACATGTATATTAGATTTCATTAAGGGAAACCTTTCATTTTCATTTTGTTTACAGTAGAAATAGTGTCATCGTATTCCCTTGCATAAAATGCCAAAGAAATACTTAAGAATTTCAGCACCAAATTCAAGCGATCTTTAAAAACGACGCATAAGATTCTCCGAAATAAGACGGGACAAAGAGACGTATTTAAAATAATTAGAATTAATAAGTATTTGTAAAGGATTAAATGTATCCTTGCAATCGATATTTAAATTTTTATAGGAACAATCTTTTACATAAAGTAACAATTCAATAATTATTGCAAAAATAAGCAACGGAAGCATATTCCCGGACTGTGTAAAATAGGTTCAAACTGATCTGAAAGACCTGAGTGAAAGAAAAAAACTTAAATTTCTTTAGCTTAACTCACTGTTAAGTTGTTAACATGTGACAAAAATACATACACTGAACAAAATCGACGGTCATTTTGGTGTGCATCTCGTAGTAGGTGTCGCGGACACGCATCTTAATCGGGTCATTCTCGTCGATGGTGTAATCGCGGAACGCCTCCTTTGGCTTTTCAACTTTCTCGTCTCCTTTTTGTTTCAAATGCGATTGATCCATCGCGGATACGGGAGATTCCTGGAAAGTAATCATTTCTTTATTATCTAAAACCTACAATGAGCCTTCGGGTGGAAGAAAACACCGTGATCAAATCATGGTATAGTGGTAATAACTGTCTGGTTTTTTTTCTTTTTTTTTGTTACGTTTTGCCCTCACGTTAAAAATTTGTCGCCGAACACCTATAGTAGCTGTATTTGAGAGTCAAATATTGGCTTAACATGTTTATCCGTTATCGTCTTGGACCATATGGTCATTTAACATCAGACGACATTTTTTTTTATTGTAGCACAGCAAAATGACTGCACTGTGTCTGTTGGTAAGCACAGAATAATCAAAAAACAATGGCGACCGCCGCGATACATACTATCCATTGCCGGACGCCACTGCCATGCCGGTCTCCGTAAGTATCACTTCACGTTACGCTTGAAGGACCCCATGTCATAGGAAGGAGGAAACACACTGGCCGGTAGTTTGTTCCACAGATTCACGGTACGGCAAAGATAAGACATTGCGAACTTTTTAGTTCGTGTCCCAGATAGGATATACCGTAAAACTGAGGCTCCGAAGACCAGCGCGCGTGGTGCAGTTATGAAAAGGAGAGGAATGGATCAAATTGAATAGCTCTACAGAACAGTCGCCATAATACAAACGGTAGAACACGCTCAGTCAGTTGTCTCTGCGCAACTGAAGCGGCTCTAGGAACTCTGTAATGATTATGACCATACAAAAAAAAGCAAATTTCACCGGTGATTGATTAAACTCGAGTGAAAATGCATAGTACTCTTTATGAAGGCGATGTTACAGAGAATATCTTGTAGTATATGTAAAAATTATTATTTAAGGTTATATTTATTTATTCAATGCACCACCAAGATTTATACTTGGACAGTCCAACACATATATTTAGAAAGAATGACTCTATACAAGTGCAAGCTTAATTATAGGTATTTACTACGTATTAGGCATATGCTAGAGTAAATAACTTAATTAAAAAGTTAAAAGGAAAAAACTAACCTAACATGTACGGTTCCAGTTTTATTTTTCTTTTTATCTTAAATTACTTAAATGTGTCTCTGTATATTGGTTGAGACTACTTGTGAAGAAGTCTAGATTTGAGGTTCCGGATTTGGAATTATAATGCGATATTCAATGAGAATGAAGGCCCAAATTTATATAAATAATTCTTAGGGAAAATATTAAAACTTAAAGCTCTAGGCAGCTTCACAGGAGCAGTTATATCAAGTCTGCTTAGTAGTTCCGGTGCATCAAGGTTCTACAATTTCTACAATACAATCACAATTCTACGATTCCATTATAAAATACATCCGGATCTACGATTTTTATGAGCTGAGTCAAAAATTTGATATCGCAGCCTCTATCCTCCAGAATCTAAAATCTGTATTGGCGAATAGAAATCTTCTTAAAGATATATGACACAACGCACACATAAAAAAAATACGTTTCAAAATTGTAATAATCGAGAATACTACTTGATCTACATGGTATAGCTTAACAAAAAAATTTGCCACCCCTTAAACTATCACCCGGCTAGATATGCGGTTGGAAATTGATTGGCTCTATTACGGGTATTATGTAAAGCTTTCAAAACGTTTGAAGTTAAGAGCGCAAAATAGAGGTATAATGAAGATCTGTATAATATAAATGAAACATTATAAATCTGTTTTTATAGTCATTATATTTTTAATATAAATAATAACACAATTACTTAAAATTATAAACGAGAAAGTTTGTCAAGATCTTTCACGTAAAAACTATTGGACTCATATTGATGAAACTTTACATTAATACATACTAATACATCAGAATAACATATAAGCTATCATTTATAAAGATATAGTTTAAATTCACCAATATATAACAAAAAATATAAGGTAAGTTTGAAAAAGATAAACCTCACAGATCACAAGCATCAGAGAGCTTGACGTGAGTTGCATAAACTGTCAAAGTTACACTAAAATAGTGTATTACGTTATCATTTATAAAGATACAAATGCAGACGAAATCGTGGACAGATACTAGTATTATGATGCTTAATAAAATCTTGGTATACGTTAATTTGAAAAAATATAAACCCGAATTTCTATTAGTGTAAGAATTTTTACAATCGGATCACTAATTCCAGAGATAGTTAATTCCCTTGCGTTTGTTTCTTTATGGTAATAGTATATATACAAAATTCTTTTATTTATTTATTTAATGGGTTTATAATCATTGTTATATCGGCTTCTTTTAAGCAAAAACTATTACTTTGATCATGGACTACAATGTACAATTTCTTGAGTAAACGCAACTTGCATACTATATATTAATTAAAAGTGAAGACATTATTATGCTAAAACGTAAAATAAATTGAAAAAACATGCAAATTAACAATTCTTATAGGTACCTGATTAAATACTTAAATTTTGATTATGTTATATCAAATATATCTAAGTTTTTGTATTTATTATATAAGTTACTTATTCTGGAGACTGGAGACTTTCTACCTTATATGGATTTCTACAAGGAGAATGGCAAGGGTTAATAGATAGGATATCTAAAAGGAGTTCAGAATCTATTCATGCTCAGTAATTCAGGACTATGTATGTAGTCGTTGAAGAGTTTAAACAAAAAAACTAAATCAAGAATATTGTATATTAAATCACTAAGAATGTAATTATTTCGTCATATTTAGTGTTATATTTAGTTACTAGCTGTGTCTGTGACTCCGTCCGCGTAAAACATAATGTAAAAAACAGTGACTAATATAATAATCATCTGAATGTATTAAGTCCATTTACTTGTCAACTTTTCTCTCGTCGCGTGCCGTCATTAAAATTACAATAACTTTTGATCGAGTAAACTGATTTTAATGAAACCAAGACTAAATGTTACTCGGTGATGTGTTTTATGATTTTCTTGGTTAGGTTTTATCAGTAGTGATGCGTGTTCATACAAACAGACAGACAGATAGACATGTCTAAAGATGGTTGAAATGTGTTTTATTACTTATTCCAAGACGCCTGCATCATATTTTTTTCACAAAAATCTATAAAGTACAGACACGTTACATTTACATTCTTATCATTACATAGTATAAAACAAAGTCCCCGACCGCGTCTGTCTGTCTGTCTGTTCGCGATAAACTCAAAAACTACTGAGCGGATTTCCATGCGGTTTTCACCAGTGGATAAAGTGATTCATGAGGAAGGATTTGGTGTATAATTTGTCAAGGATTTTTTTATAATAAGGGCGGGACAGTCTGCCGGGCCCGCTAGTTATAAGTATAAATTTTGTAACTTTCGCCGAAATACTTTCAAATTGTTAAGACGATGTAGTTGGAAATACATTGAACATAATTACGTTTACCAGACACTGTAGGAAATATATTTTAGTTAAAAAAAATAAAGAATCGAATTACAGTACAAAGCCTTGACAAACTCGTCTGTCTTTTAAATAATCGTGATATATTAAACTCACTGGTTTGGTCTTCATATTTTCGCGCGTTCACACTGACAACGGTTACTGGGAAACTACTGGCGGATCGTGGCTCCACGGAGTTCTTAAATCGCAATGCTCGGTGATAAATACCGGGTCAAAAGCGCCACAGAACAAAGGCTATCATATTTAAAATAGATAAAAACATGCGAAAATATTACGAATCTCAATCGACAATTGAAAACATCAATTAAATGATTAGGTTTGTTTAATTGTTTCGATGATAATTTTTATGTTTTTATTTATATCTGCGACCACGATGAAGCGTTTTGTTTTATTAAATAATCTCATATTTACATTTAAGCTATAACAAGCGGCGTCGATACGTTTTCTGAAGAAATTTAACTCCAGATATGATTATAGTTTTTTTTCTGTGTATATTTTTAAACAATATTCGATTTCATTATATCTGATACAAAAGTGTAGGACGCGGCAGCGTTTCCACGTCACAACTCTAAATAATGTCGATTGGAGAAAAACAATAGATTTGACTCCATCTTTTAATTAGTAAACTGCGGTCAATACGAAGGTTTTTAATTAATAGAATGAGCTTAAATATTAACAAGATCACAATAGTTAAACATAATAATTAATGTATAAGAGACATATAAGCTATTATAATATTTACGGTGCGGATAGAGTAGTGCAGATATAGTGTCCTTGGTGTTCTACGGAACCTGGTGCTTAGCTGTTAGACGACTGATGTGACCAGCTTTATTCTTCGTGCGCTTCGTAGGTACTAATAAGTGTTCAGGTGCGCAATTAATTCATACAATTCCCGCGCGCGCCCTCCGCAAGCACAGATTAAACACTACATTATACCTACAGCAATAGTTAAGCAGTTCTCATTTAAATTATAAATATTTTACACGACCTCTGTTTATAGATGGCATTGTTATTTTTACCTGTACGTTTCACCAGAAGCTGCTTTTCGTAAGTGATAAACTTAAATATTACGCACATCCACATGATTTTTATATACGTTTAATTATATTCAATTACTATATATTGTATAAAACGTTATAAACAAAAATAATTATACTAGATACATACAGTCTATTTCTCTTCTTTGGAAAACTTAAACACTGTACATAAAATTAATGGAATATATTAAAAATATATATTACAGTAATCAATAATTTTGGTGTATATATGAAAACTTTGAGAGTTGAAATGGCAATCAAAATAAAAAAGCGAAGCGCGCATAAGACGGGATGGATTTTATATCCTTCTATACCCAACGCCTAAATACCAACGGTACCTATACCTCTATTTGACAGTTTGAAATATGTATTTGCAACCAAACTGTCGATGACGCAACCCTTTATTATTACCCTTTTAAACACTACAAAAACAAATAGCGAGGAAGAAAGAAAAGCTGGTGTTTTCCAGCGATACCTCTATCCACAGCGATGAGGTTTTTTAACTTCAGAGAACTTCATTTACAGCCAAACGCAGTCCGTACTAGAGGCTGCATAGTCGATTACTTATTACAACACAGGTATCCAGACGGGCTGATAGTTAATCCCTACTTCGGCTATAAACTCAAAGTGAGGAATGACGATTTTGTTTGCGGGTTTATACCGCGTCGATCAAAGTAGGTTCTAATTCGTGTTGATTCCTAATCGAGCTGGAGTGTTTATTTAAGGAAAATATTGTAATAAAACAGGGCTTTATTAATACCTGCCTGGCTAGATACCACCTTCAAATTGTATATCTCTTGCAAAGCATGTAAGTAGATATGTACACCTCTACGTTAAAAGTGTTCACACCGTCAATGAATATGTGATATTATGATTTTTGAAGTGAAACTTCTTTAGAATCGTTGTGATTTCAAACCGGATGCAACGTAAAACGACAGGTAAGTGACGTAACAACTTTTCGCGGTATTTTCGTTCGTCGGTTACAAAATTATGGCGGTTATTATTTTCGAATGGATTTTTTATTTACGATGTAGAGTAACTAGATTAAAACGTAAAGAAATTTCATCGTAAGTTTATTATTTTATTGAAGCGAAAAACGACAGGTAAGAGACACAAATACGAAAATGTGTAGGATGAAGCCGGCAAAGAATGAGACAGAAATATACATACTATTTTATATTATCGGTCTCTCCTCTTTGTGCCATGCTTCGTAGCATCGCCACTCCCGTCTTCTAAGCATAGTCGCCTGTAATTAGTGAGCCAGAGCGAGAGAGCAAATGTCGGTGTGTATGTATATTGTACACTGTTTAATGCTTGTATTTGAGCGTTTAACGTGTGTTAGTATATGTGAAAAATACGTGAGCTAATACTACTGTACATTGTAAAATTATTTTAAAATTAATCAAAATACTTTCATTTTAAAACAAATAAACTTTGTAATTATCCTACCCTTGTTATATATATTCATCTCATTCCTTTGTCGATTTACTGAAGTTTCACTTCTATCGTGTGTGAATCGCACACACACCTTTTTTTAAAATTAAAAACTTAAATTTTATACATAGATAAGTTAACTAATACCCACCCGCTTCGCTGTGCATTATATAAACTTTTAATTAAAAAAAATGCCAAGGGATCAGTCGAATAAAAAAAATAGTCTTGAACTATTTTCATTATATATAAGGTAATATTGGTAATCTCAACTCTTTGCTAAGGAAGCCCATTTTTAAATCCATGTCAAGATAATGTGTCAGACTACAGTTGAGATATATATTAATAGCAGCTATCAATTGAAACTTAACTCATCAGATATGACTATCAATCGAGTTGCGATAGTCACAGGTAAAGCCTAACCTAACACCTAACCTAAGATCAAACCGTCCGCGTCAAACTTTTCGGCCGCTCTGAATATAGCTTTAAGTTCAGCCTTGCGCATAGTACAGTCAAGATGTTAATACAAAACCAATTCAAAATGTTATTATAGGAATTTATAATTGACATACATTATTCTTTCAATTGTCTCAATAATATACGTGCAATATAATACGATTTTAATTAATTATGATTCAATTAGATATTTACCTATTATATTAAGTAATTGAGATGTTGCGGTATAAACACCACATTGATACTTTCAGAAGGTTTTCTATGTGATATGGCTCCAATTGTATGGTCTTATAAACGCTTTGACAGCTAATTTACGAAAACTTGTATATTTGAACTAAGCGGACATATACATACATATGAGATATACATACATATAATATAATTACAAACGATAGGAGATAAAAATGAACAGAATACATCTACTACTAAATCTCCACATAAGTATTACTCAGTTATAATTAACTCCAGGTTAACAAGTAATCACTACCTGGTTGGTGAGTTTTGGGTGATCGCATACGTTAATTGAATGATCCAATTTATACAGTATTTGATTCTATCTGTAGGGTATATCTTGTAACATATATACAGTGCAAGTATTACGTTTCTCGGTACAATAGCATTGTTATAAATAAAATATATTCGTAGTAAACAAATAATTCGTAATAACCATTTTTAGTGAGGCAACGTCTTCGATAGAAACATCATTTTTCAAAGTCTTCTAATAATAACAAATATCAACAAGTAATAATAAAGATAAAAAATATAGATGTCCACAAGAAAAAGAAAAGAATGATAATAGCAACATGTAATAAACAACAACAAAACTATTCTGAATGCGACTGTACTGCAAACAGAAATGGCAGTGACACACGTGTCAACGTGGGTTCAGTAGGGACGAGGTACGGGCGTGGGCGAGCCTGCTCCCCCTTCGCCTCTTTCACGTCCCTCTCTGATACCTAAATTTGTGTTCTACGCATCTATTTGAGAGCGGTCAAAAAGTTTGACGTGGATTGCACGTGAGTATCGCTGGTAGTCTGAAATAATAGTACAGTAAACACTTCATCTAAAATCTTACCTAACAAGCGTCACAACCGTTTGAAGTCTGAACGAATAGTACAGTCACGTAGAGCCACGCTTGTAGGTGGTAGAGCTACTCTGAAGCTATTACTGGTTTCAGTATGAATGGGTCGGCTCTTCCGGGGTAGTACCACCCTCTCATAAAAAACCGACGTGAAGTAACAGTGCTTGCATTGTTGCGTTTCGTTAGGTCAGTGAGAGCGCCGGAGGCCC
Source organism: Antheraea yamamai (assembly GCA_036509395.1). NCBI lineage: Eukaryota > Metazoa > Arthropoda > Insecta > Lepidoptera > Saturniidae > Antheraea > Antheraea yamamai. Next base: position 4,095,550 of record AP028439.1, on the reverse strand, counting down.
ATCTCCCCTCTCCTATCCCCCCTCCCTCCCTTCCCCCAAACACAGGCTGGCAACGCACTTTCGACTCCCCTGGTGTTGTTAGTGCCTATGGAGGGTGGTGATCACTTAACATCAAGTGACCCACCTGTTCGTTTGCCTGCTATGACATAAAAAAAGGTAATTAATACTTGACCTTAAACATTACCTAAGAGATTTGTCTATCACTTGAATCTGGTTATTAATAAAGTAATTTTCCGTTATCCCATTACGTTCTTGGAGTTTTGTGTTGCAAGTAATCAGTAAAAGATAATACAAAAAATTAAATATACATTATTATCAATGAAACGACTCTCCGTCTTCTGTTTTTTTATTTATGGAAACAATCTTTACAGCGAATAAAATTATATACATAGTGTTCCTGTTAATTATAAAAAAATATAACGAATTATACACAATTTTGTTTGTAGCTGGCAAAAATTACACTATAGAACAGTAAGGAATGATAATGTAATGGAAATGGTATACGGTACTTATAACAAAAAAGCAATTTTATAATTTTTACTTATCTCTTTGTTACGGCTAATCTCTGCCGAGTCTCTGAACTAATGGTGACGGAACTTTCACGGACAGATAGCTGATGTTATAGGAAGTAACTTAGGCTAGGTACTTTTATTTCAGAAAAAAAGAAGGTACCGTGCAAATGTAATCCGTTATGTTATATACAAACGCAGAAGAAGTCGCAAGCGGCTGCTAGTCTCTTAATAAAAATCGATCGATGTTTTAATTTTATTTTTGGCAACCAATCTACCAGGTTATTACTGCCATTGTCGAGTAGATAATAATATTACAAGTGTCGTGTGATTATTTCAATGTTCTAACAAGATGGTGGCTTTCTTTTTAGAACAGTTTTTTGTGTGATTTTGTGGCATCTCAGAGTTCATGCTCTGTCGTATTATTTTACATTCACTTCACTTATTCACAATAACCGAACTATCTTACGTAAAACACCGCTAATTTTACAAAATATAGAGTCAATTAATACAAGATTATGAATAAAATATAAAATTCTCTACATGACAGACAGATCCGTCCATAAATTTCTAGATTTTATGATTTCAACTCTTATCGAATATCACAAAACAGTTGTTATGTACCCTTCATTTCACATAAAATCTAGACTTATTTATGAGGATTCACTACTACACTTGCAGAGAACAAATTTGTTATCTCACTAATTATGAGAGAATAGTTCTATCAAAATTTTAAAGATTTTCCACTGGAATTCCAAAGGGTGATTGTTTTTTAACAGCTTTTTTTAATGAAAATATATGAGACCTTTTCCATAGGATAGTATTTATGTTAGAACAGCATTTGCTCTGTTGGCGGCACTGCATCAGTGTCTGCCTATTTGCTGAGCCAGTAGTCCGAAGTTCAGTAGTCTTATTGCAAGCGATCATAAATTCTTCGCAATTTTTTATTAAAAACAATCAACGAAAACAGCCAAAATGGTATCATAACATAACCTAAATTTAATCACTCACGACTGAAGTTCAATAAAATCTCAAAATTGTTTCAACATTAAATATTCACTTTGGCAAAGTATCGGCGACAATGCATGTGTATCTGCCTTTTTGCTGTGCCAGTACAAGAAAGTACAGAAAAATCTGCATGAATCGTTAATGGAAAGGACTAAAAATATTATAATAAAAGACCCGATCTAATCATTCAACACCAAAGTTCAAGAAAGCCGTACAACGAGGTTATCAAAATGTAAAATATATACATAAAATAAATCGTCATAAATTATTATGTAAACATCGGCGGGTGGTACTCTGGTTTTTATACCTAAATAATTGTATATAATTCAATTGTAACTAATATTATAAATGCGAGAGTGACTTTGTTTGTTACGCTTTCATTTTTTTTCTCGCGGAGGAATCTTTTTGCATTTTTAACTCACCGGGCAGTATAGGTGAGAATACCAGATTTGTACTGACTAAGCCCCCTCGGCGTTCTTCTTGCACCATTTAGCCGGGTGGGCAGGAACTGCCTCTGTAATACTTCTACCCGACCAGGCAGGTGTTGGCCCCTCAGCAGGACCTCAACTTGTGGTCTGAAGAGGGAATAACTTGGGCCCTCCCTGACGAACTAGTGGGAGACGCAATGAATACACTTTCATGACTTAGCTACTCGACCAATCTTTATAAAATTTTGCAATACACGTTATGACGGGTACAGAAAAGGACAGGGGCACCTATCATCCCGAAAAAGTACTGTTGTCGAAGAATAGATCAAATCAGAATAGGTCATAATAAATACAATCATTTCATTACATAGTATAAAACAAAGTCCCCTACCGCGTCTGTCTGTCTGTCTGTTCGCGATAAACTCAAAAACTACTGAACGGATTTTCATGCGGTTTTCACCAGTGGATAAAGTGATTCATGAGGAAGATTTTGGTATGTAATTTGTCAAAGATTTTTTATAGTCAGGGCGGGACAACGTCTACCGGGCCCGCTAGTAGATGATAAACGCATGTTAAGAATTGATCACAATATTTTTTTAAATCATTGAATAATTTTGAATTCACCGTCATTTTGGCCTTGGCTGCTCTGCCGAGCGCCTTCCACTTTACCCCGACTCCGCGGCCGGCTGTAATGGGACATGCGATAGATAGACGAAAAAACTTGAGATGGGAAAAAGTTTCACTTTAATAATATTACCAGAACGAAGAGATTGAGGAGCAGGTACAGCCCTCATCAAACTTTTTGGCCGCTCTAAATATAATAAGTTCATGCTTGCGCGTAATATAATGAAGAGTTTAAAAGAAAAAAAAGTTAACATGATATTATAGGAATCTAAAATCGCCATTTATTTATCCTTAACTTTTCTAATGTCCGGTTTCTGTGATACGCGATTAAATTACCAATAGTTATTGACTAAACAAAGTTATTCGTAAAATAAACTGTCAATTGGCCCGTTGATTTTTACTGACATTTAGCGTATGTTTGTGTGCTCAGAAACGCAATTTGACAAGTTATCGAATCGATAACGCTATTGAACAGATAAACTACAATTAAAGTAGGTACCTCAAAAACCGGGCATTAATACATATAATATAACTAGCGGGCCAGACAGATGTTGTCCCGCCCTGATAATAAATAAAAAAACCTTAACAAATTATATACCTAAACCTTCCTCCTGAATAACTTTATCTACTAACTAGATGACCCGTGCCCACTTCGTTGGGCGGTAATGGGCATTATCAAGCTACAACTTTTCTCTAGAACTCAATCATATATCTCTCATCGTTAAGGCAGCGTTCGTAAGAAACGTTTTCGTTCGACCATTTTTTCTCCGACTCCCCAGATATTACCCCCTACAACCTCTCAAACTTTACGTCTTTATAATATTAGTATAGATAATATAATTAGTTAATAGCTTCTGCCCGCGACTTCGTACGCGAGGAATAGTTATTTTGAGCTAAAACGCAGCGGAAGCTCTCAAAAGGAAATAAACCCCGATTTTAAAATATTCTTCATTATTGCTCCGCTTCTATTCGCCTTAGCCTATATGTAGCCTATGACACTCACAGATAATGTGGCTTTCTATTGGTAAAAGAATTTTCAAAATCGGTTTAGTAGTTCCTGAGATTACCCCCTACAACGTCACAACGTCACAAACTCACAAACTTTACCTCTTTATAATACTAGTATAGATGAAAACCGCATGAAAATCCCTTCAGTAGTTTTTGAGTTTATCGCGAACAGACAAACGTGGCAGATGACTTTGTTTTATAATATGTAGTAATAGGTATTTATACCTAAATTTGTTTTCTGCGCAACTGTACTTAGAGCGATTAAAAAGTTTTGCGAGAACTGTACTTTGAGTGTATTGTATATGTGGAGTTAAGACTATTTTGAGATCGGAAGTCGAAACAACTGTTAGTTGTACTTAGATAAATTCCTTAAAGACAACCATTGCCGTGCTTTCTGTAAGTCTATCGATAACATTCTCTACAACATTATATCATCTAGAACTAGATATATATAGGAGAACATAATCATGAATATTTATAATGTGAGAACTGTCATTGAAACTAAAATAGCCTACACGTGTGGTCAAACGGTCAATTGCTCGTTGTAAACGGGTAATCATACTTGTGTGCAATTTCATACACTCGTCAGATCTCGTTATCAAAGAATAGACAGCGGTAATCAGGAACTCCCAGTTACTGCATCGGGTGATGCGAAGAACGGTCTAAAAATAGATGAACACGGATGTCTAAATTTGCTTATATAAAGATTTAAATTTGACGTCTATACATGAGACAAATTGTTTTTATTTGACAATCGGTAACATTTATCCTATTGATTATATTATTCTTCAGAATAAGCTATAAATAATTCAGAACACATAAAGAACCGTTTGGACCTCCTATTTTTTTTGAAATTATACATTTTGCTCTTCTTCCGAAGTTAAAAGAGAGATTAACTAAATGTAAAATGTAATGTACTGTCCGCGTTAAACTTTTAGTCTGCTCTGAATATAGTTTTTTTTTACTTTATTTTTGGCAATCAATCTTTTAGATTATTACTACCATTGTCGAGTAGTTAATAGTATTACAAGTTCTACTTCCATTCCATTTTCGGCAACCAGTCTTCTTGTAGTCTATTAATGCTATTGTCAAGTGAGTATCGATATTACAAAATTCTTGATATAATTTTAATGAACTAACAAGATGGCCCCACCTGATACGCTCAGGTGTGCCACAGGGCTCCATACTCGCGCCCTCGCTCTTCAATCTGTTCATCAGTGACCTACCTCGGTCTAAACAGGTCGAGGTAGGTTGCTATGCTGACGATACAGTTATTTACACATCCAGCTTGCGGTTGGACTTTCTTAGAAAGCGCATCGAAAATGCCGTTTGCACACTCGGGGAATGGTTTCGTCGATGGCGCATAGAAGTTAATCCTGATAAGAGCACCGCGATACTCTTCGATCCTTTACGACGTAGTAATAACCTCGAGCCCATCAGGCTATACGGAACCGATATACCTTGGGCCGACGAGGTCAAATATCTCGGTGTTACATTAGATAAACATTTAAATTTCGAGTCACATATAGATAGAGTGCGAAACAAAGCCGCTATGGTCTTGGGTCGCCTCCATCCGTTGCTTTGTCATAGGAGTAAGATGTCCCTCAGACACAAGCTCACTTTGTATAAGACGTGTATCCGTCCCGTGATGACATATAGCAGTCCCGTTTTTGCGCATATGTCGAAAGATAATTTTCATAAGTTGCAGGTTCTTCAAAACCGCGTTTTACGTAAAGTAACCGGTGCTCCGTGGTACGTCCGGAGAGTTGATCTACATAGGGACCTAGAGATGTCTTCTATTTGGGCATACGTAAAATCACTTACGATTAGCTATTTTGAAAAAGCCGCGAATCATCCCAGTCCGTTAGTGGTATCCGCCACAAAATACGAACCCGTACCAAACGCTGCGCGTTGTAAAAGACGTCCGCGACATATTTTTACCGACCCTCCCGATGAAATAACGGCAGTGAACGATCAGTACCAGCCTATCTCTCCAAACAGAGCGTGCTCACGCCCACGCCCGCGTAACCACAGATCACGCCGCCGTGGTCTGGGGGTAAATTTCGCTCCCGCACACCAGACTAGGCGCCCCTCGGCAGCGGCTCAAGCCTAGGTCCGTTCCCTCGGCGTGGAGCCCTTGAGTACGCTGCTCGCGCGATACAGTGACACAAAATCTTACATCACTGCGACAACATTACACATATCACCTCCACACACGTGCACGCATACACGCTTACACATGCAAGTGGAAGGGTTTTATTTTTTTCCCTTATCAAACTGAAATAGTTTAGAATATTATCCGATACGAAATATATATAAGAGTTGTTGAGTTATGTATGCTTGGTACACATATATGTTTCAACAACTCATATATGTATAAATAGTTAGCTTAGCTTAGGTTAGCTCAGATAGGTCGCGAATTGCATGTATCAGGCAACGCCAAAGCCGAGGTGTGCCGCGCATCCTTGAGCTAGTTGCCAAAATAAAATCGGCTGAGTGCCTTAAGCGCTCGCCTTAGTAGTCCGGTGAAGCTGTTAAGACCTTGCTTGGTCAATAGCGTAGACAGTTCGAAAAAAAAACAAGATGGTGGCCATCTTGTTGGAACTTTCCATGGAGTTTTTGTGGCATCTCAGAATTCATGGTCCGTGGTATTATTTTCCATTCACTTCACTTATGCACAATAAATTTTACACAATATAGAGTCTAGTAACACAAGATTATGAATAAAATATAAAATCCACTACATGACAGACCAAAATCCCGCCAAAAACACCTGAATATAGTTTTAAGTTAGACTTTGCGCACAGTCTTCAGTCAAGAGGTTAATACAAAACAAAGTCTAAAAATTATTATTATAGCAATTTCAAATTGGCAATAATTAATCCTTAAGTTGTCTCGACATTGTAGGTTTTTAATAATACGTTTTTAATTAATCATGGTATTTTTGTATATATTTACCTATTATATTAAGTCACAGCGATGTGATAGTATAATCATCACGTTGCTACTTTCAGAAGATTTTGTATATTAAATGAAGATATGACTACAATTATGCAGTTTTGTAAACACTGTCACAGCTAATTTACGGAAACCTGTTTATTTAAATTGAACGGACATGTACATGCACATAGAATACTTGCTAAGAATTAGAGATAAAAATGAACAAATAATAAGATTTACTTATCACTGGAGTAATAAAATAAAAGTATAAACTAGAAATGACCAATAATATCTGAACAAAAAAGTAATAAACAAATCTAGAATAATAACAATTCGCCACATTATGTATTTGGCAGTTACAATTAACTCCAGATAACAGTTGATCACAACCTTGGCTGATGAGTTTTAGGTGATCACCGTACTTGATGAAATGATCACCCTTATACAGTATTTCTTTCTATTTGTACTCTGCAGGGTATATCTTCTATCACATACTGTGTAGGTATTACGTGTATCACTACAATAATTGTAAATGAAATACATTCGTATTAAATCCTATCTGGGCACGAACTAAAAAGTTCGCAACATCTTATCTTTGCCGTGCCGTGAAGCTGTGGAACAATCTCCCGGCCAGTGTGTTTCCTCCTTCCTATGACATGGGGTCCTTCAAGCGCAACGTGAAGAGATACTTACGCAGGCCGGCATGATAGCGGCGACCGGCGAGGGATAGTATGTCTCTCGGTAGTCGCCATTGTTTTTGGATTGTACTGTGCTTACCATCAGGCACAGTACAGTCATTATGCCGAGCTAGGATAAAAAAAAAAAAAAAAAAACAAATAATCCGTAATAAACATTTAATTACAGTTGTGCAATGCGGTTCATAGAAACATCAATTTTCAATCAATTGGGTCTTCCAATAATAAGAAATATCACCAAGTAACAATATGGAGAAAGAATTACAAAACTATCCACAAGAAAAATATAAGAACGTCAAATATTAATAACATGTACCTACTGACAACGAAATCATTCTGAATGCGACTGTACTGCAACTAGTACTCTTAATAAAACACGAGTCGGCGTGGGTGCAATAAGGACGAGGTAAGCGTGCGGATGAGCCTATTCCGCCTTCACCTCTTCCGCGTCCCTCTGATACCTAAATTTGTGTTCAAGGCGTCTACTTTATAGCGGTCCACAAGTTTGATGTAGACTATACCTTTGCGTAATATATTTTCACCTGTGTATAATGCATAAACCCGAAATACTGAAGTACATTACTACCTATGGATAGTACGATTGACAACCCTGTTTATATTATACTAGCTGTCTCCCGCGGCTCCGCACGCGTTTTTTTTAAATGTATTAAATAACTATGGTGTCATAGTTACAAATGTTTTTGAAAAAGCATTTCTGTAATGTACACACCTACTTACAATCTTACATTACGCCATCTACTGTAACATGTAACGTGTATATTAGATATGTGAATACGAATAGTATATCGAATGGGATGGGATTTATCATCAGCAACATACCTGGAACTTTAATCTACTATGTACCACCCTCAGTGCTCATTAACACTATATAAGAAAGTAATGAACATTTTAAACTATACATTATCGAACAACATGTGTTAAATTGTTTATTATATAGACAAAACATGCCCATATTGTTGATATAATTGTATTATTCTTATATGTTGCTATAATCACTGAGTTATATAGATGCAAACGCGGTAAATAAAACAAAATGGTCGCCAAATTGACCAAAATGATAATATAATTCAAATTACATACATTTATTCTTGGAGTCCAGTACAGCGCACGTCCACGCGCTTGTTTACAGTAAACAAACTATTTTTATTAAATTCACACGAACGAATACACAGGTAACAGTTCATCACTTCATAGTGTAAAACAAAGTCCTCTGGTCTGTCTGTTCGCGATAAAGTTAAAAACTACAGATCGGATTTTCATGCCGTTTTCACCAGTAGATAGAATGATTCATGGGGAAGGTTTAAGTATAATTTTTCAAGGTTTTCTTTTTATTATCGGGGCGGGACAACGTCTTCCGAGCTCGCTAATTATCTGCCCGTAAAAGTCCCGTGAAAGTCGGCCCAACCGATTAGGAGATAGTAGAATATTGCAGACGAAGTCTTGAGTAGCAAAATAAAATAGTCTAAGTTACTTCTTATAAGGTGAGTTATCTGCCAGTGAAAGCCCCGTGAAAATCAGTTCAAGCATTTTGGAAATAGCAATGCGGACGAAGCCGCGGACGAATAAAGTACAATATGTCAACCGCTTTAATTTCGGCTATCTGCCAGTAAAATTCCCGTTAAAATAGGTCCATCCGTTTTGGAGATTACCCGGAACAAAAAAACAAACAGACAAAATATAATAATATAAAAATATAGACAAAATATAAAAAAAAATTTTTGGTCATTTGTAGTCATATACATTCATCAAAAAGTTATTATTTTAATTGTACATACACAAACTTTATTTTTATAATACGTAATAGATAACAAATTTTGAACAGGAAAACAAAATAAACTTTGAAAATGTTTGCGATAGAAACTTACCATGTTACCATGGCAACGTATATAATATTAACGCTAACGATATCTCTCAAAAGGAAAAAAGTGCCCGATTTTGAAACATTCTTCATTGGTGCTCCGCTCCTATTGGTCATAGAGTGATGATATATAGCCTAAAGCCTTCCTCGATAAATGAGCTATCTAAAACCGAAAGGTTTTCTCAAATCGGACTGGTAGTTCCTGAGATCCTAGGGTTCAACCAAACAAACAAACTCTTCAGCTTTATATATTAGTATAGATTTGTAGGATAACTATTGAAGAGTACCGAACAGTAGTCCGTTTTATGAACTTAGTTGCAGAACTTGTGCTAATAGTTGATTTATCAAGAAGAAGCTGGTTTTGTTTTAAAGAAAACCCTGGTTAAACGTCGAGAGCGCTACCGAGCATTAAAAAATATATTAAAATACGATGTATTCTTAGCAAGGTTTACTAGAAAATCACTACAAAATGGTATATTGCTCTTATTTATAATGTCTTAAACTGTAAACAACAGGTGGTTGAATAGGAATATATCGTAGATCCGTTTAGAGTAAACGACAAGTGGTTATCGCCAACTTGATAACCAAAATATAGAAGTTGATATATAGCTTTATATATAAATTTCTTCTGTACGTGTGTATGTCACTGAACTCCTCCTAAACGGCTGGACCGATTTTGATGGAATTTTGTGTGCGTGTTCCAGTGGACCCGAGAATGGTTTAGATTCAAAATTGAACTCGGTAGGTGGCGCTGCGGTTGAATTTTAGATTTTTTTTATTATCAAGACAGCACAACGTCCACCCGGCTCGCTAGTATACATATATATATATATATATTAGTTATAAAAATCGTAGTACATTCGATAGAGTAGTCCGGTGTAGCTGTTAAGACCTTGCCAGGTCAATAGCGTAGTCAGTTCGAAAAAAAAAATGAGCACGTCGTAATATGAGTGAGTACAGGCTGCAGAACTACCTACTGAAGAATAGCATGAAGGTGTTGTATAACTGTAATCTGGTGCAAAATCAGATAGCAATGAATTTATATTAGAATCCATTTTTATTTCATAGAATTGATTGCAATTACACTAAAAATACAGTAAAGTGATCACGCTAAACCTAGAGGATTACTTCTCAAGTGCAGTTGTCAAAACACACCTATAGCTACCTGGTGAAAGATTTCAACTTGTGAATTATAGCCAGACAGGCGAGCTTTATCAAATAAAAAAACAGGGTGTATCGTAAAGACACGCGATAGAAGTGAAACTTTTGTATTAGAGGGAAACATTTAAAAATTACAACAATAACCTATTGTCACGCAGTATTCGCAGGTGGTCGCTCATCCAAGTACTGACCGCGCCCGACGTTGCCTAACCTAAGTGATCTGACGAAAATTGGTGTTTTCAACACTCTACTCCACACACTGTTTTCCACCACTAAATTTTAACTCACAAAAAGGCTGCGAGTTAGAATTTCAAAGCTCTCTCATAAGAAGTTTAATTTGAAAAAAAAAACCACCTTGAGACCTTGAGTAATTATCGCTTGATAATGTATCTGGCTAAAATTGTTATAAATTGTGGAACGGAAACATTCGAAAAATTAAGCTGAAATAAAATGAAGAATACCTAAGTCAAGTGTTAAATAAAGCCGTTATGTTATGACGAAGATAAAAATTGTTTTTACATGAAATGTTATGGTAAAATAGATTTCATTATCAATATAATAAACACTGTCGAGGTCGTGACAATGACAAAAAAGAAAACATACACAAAATTCATTCGCACATTCCATTATAAACTTTATTATTATTTAGCATTTTGGAGCAAAATTGTTTGCCAATTATAAAGGACAACTAACTAATCGTAATTGTTTAATGTCTCTGATAAATATTAATGGTAAGTTATATCACTTTTGCGTATATTTTTATACAAGCGATATTAATTGTTATTACTCTATTGATATTTCAAATATTATTATTTTAAACAAATCCTAATTACTATTACTTAATTACATATTATTATAAACTAGCGGGCCCGGCAGACGTTGTCCCGCCCTGATTATAAAAAAAACCCTGGACAAATTATATACCAAAACGTTCCTCGTGAATCACTTTATCCACTGGTGAAAACCGCATAAAGATTCGTTCAGTAGTTTATGAGTTTATCGCGAACAGACAGACAGACAGACGCGTTAGAGGACTTTGTTTTATACTATGTAATGATATTGATATCCTTATATTTTATCAATTACAAAGTGATATGGTATACTTCCTGAGTCATTTTTTGCACTTTCTAACATTGACATATAAAAACCCAAGACACACACACAGTCTCGAATAAAAGTAGTGTTCAAAACCGGCCGCAAAAACTCTCCAATATACATACGTGGTTATAGATATGCCATAAACTTATGCTATTGCAAATTCAACCTTACCTAAATGATTTAAAGTTGATTTTACAAGGATACAAACGACGCGAGACTATTTGAAATGACTGCATAATCTAAAATTACGCACTCATTTTTGTGTGCCAGTGTGAGATGTTAAGTGTGCATCCTGGGTGTTTGTGTATCGATGCTTTCTAATGATTTATTGGTCACATTTATAACATATCAGTTTAGATAAAGTTGGTTGAGAACTAAATAAAATTGTAATTTTTGGTAATCATTTCTTTTTTTTAAAGAATTTAAAAATATTATTGTTCGTTTTTATAACGTAACCTTTTTTAGATAAGACATAATTCCCGGGAACAAAATTCAGTGACAAAATAAATGTTTCTTTTTCATTATCCACAACAACATTTTTGACAATTCTAGTTAGTACCCCTTTTTTCGAACTGACTCACCGCTGTTGGTGTGACAGGCCTTCACAGTTTTACCGTGCTTTTAGGGTTAGCGCTTAGGGCAGTCAACCAAATGACAAGGGCTCAAGGTGTCCTGAGCGGCCGAACCTCATCTCTGGCTGTTGCCTTGAATACAACGCGAATTGTACCATTTCAATATAGAATTGATATAAGCATCCGATGTACAAAATTTCATGTAAATCAGTAGAGCCATTTTTCAGTTAAACAAAATCTTCATACATCATTCTTGATTGCCGTACCCTTTATAATAGGTATTTATCACGAAATCTTTGGAATTAACGAAATGTCCAGATAGAAGTTCAGATTTATTAATATAGATTACGGCTGGCTGATGTTACTCAAGTCCGCAGGAAGTGTGCCTCTCATTCTTCTCCACATGCTCCACGGGCGACATGTTAAAGAGAAACTATTTCTTGGCCGCTGCACTGTTCTACATAGATTAAGCCTCGCAGCGACAAATAGAGTAATCAATCAATCGACAATAATAAAACGTGGATACTCTATTTAGCCAACCGATTAATAAAAAAGAATAGATTACGTCATTAATATATCAAATATTATTTTTAAGTAATCTTAATTATAATTACAATAGTACTTGTAGTATCACCGTACGTGGGAAAAACATAGAATTGTGGATTCCTCGGAGTTTAAAATTGGTCGTGGTCTGGCGTGCTGATTATGCCCACACCTTCTTTCGAGAAGAGACCTCTGGTATTGCAGTGTGTCTCTTACAGGCTATGATGATGAAAGTTTATAGCTTTTATATAAATAGGTATTGTAAGTGGTAGAGCCACGCTGAAGCTATTATTGGTTTCAGCATGAATGGGTCGGCTCGCCCGGGGTAGTACCACCCGACCCACAGAAAACCGACGTGAAGTTTCAGTGTTTGCATTGTTGCGTTTCGTTCGGTCAGTGAGAGCGCCGGATGCCCATCTACCCTCTTCTCTCCATCCCCTCCCCATACCCCACTCCCCCTCACCCAAACAGGCTGGCAACGCACTTGCGACTCCCTTGGTGTTGCAAGTGTCTATGGACGGTGGTGATCACTTAACATCAGGTGACCCACGTGTTCGTTTGCCTCCAATGATATAAAAAAAAATAAAAAAAAAAGCGTTAGAGGTCTGTTGTTTTCAATCAATTTTAAAAGGAAACTTCTTATCGTGTACCTTTGAAATTCTGATCTGCAAACTTTTTGTAGCGAAAAGTGGTGGCATTAAACACTGTGTTAGGTAGAGGCAGCAGTGTCTGGCTTGCTTTCGAGTATTGGAGATCTGTGACACATTTTTTTAAGGTTTTCCGCATGTTGACACATGTATTTTTTAGTATTACTTCTTAGACACTCGGTCACTGTCTAAAAAATAATAGTTATTCGTTTTCATAAACTATCATTATTATAAACACCACACGTTCAACCATGTGTTAAGTGGAGCAAGCGGTGTGCTGTGAATGTTTTTCCTCTGTCCATAAAAGGTATTGTTATACAATAAACGACATAAACGAAGTCGTGAGCATCAGCTAGTCAACTATATGACCGTCTGACGTCTACTTATGACAGTAAATACTTTGAAAGCGATTTGTCATTCTTTTTCAGAATTCCGGCCAAAAGAATAAATGAAACAATAAGAAAATTTGAAATTTCTCTTTAATCAAAATAAATTTTACATTATATTAATTCATTGTCTTATCACGGATAAGTACAGTAGATGTAAGAGGGATTCTCAGAAAAACAAGGTTGGCATATAACAATATAAAACGGGTATTATTATAGCGGTGCTATCTCACGAAGAAGGATTGCTCTTAGATGTCAGTGGATACAAATACGTACTCGGGAGTGGAGATGAGAATTATTGCAATTTACTTAGCACGGTAAGTGCGAAGCGCTAAATTTATTTCGCGCGCAATAAATTTTGCTATAATTATACCCACCTAAGAAACACACTGTACTGTAGTAGTTACGATTTATCATATTTGTCTCTTAGTCCGGTGAAGCTGTGAAGACCAATAACGTTAGTAAGTTAAAAAAAAAACATATTTTGCCCCATTCAATGAAATAGCTACGAAATATATCGATCAACCATTGCTTTAACAAAAATAGCATTTTAAAACAATGAGGTGAATCTACGAATCGGAATATAAGAACTAACCGTTTAACCAATGACATGTTTCGACGTAGTTCGTTTTCGTTTACTAAATTGACACGTCATTATTATATTCGACCAATCACAGTACGTCATTTGTTTGCATTTTTATCTAAAAGCGACATTTTATTATTTCGTTTTTGATACGTTATAACTATAGCAGTTTTATCGTTTCTAAGATTATAACAAATAAAATAATTTCTGAAAATCATGTTAGATAATTGCTTCAACGACCACTACTCGGGAGCAGTCAGTATAAGTTGAACCACGCGGCTAGATACTAGTATTATTTTGCACTTGACTGGAACAAAATTATATCTAATCAACATTCTGTCTAGTACATAGCAGCTTCAATCAAAAAAGAAGTAACTCAAAAATTGTTCTTTGTGTGCGAATGCAATTTAAGGTCTAGCCATGTTTACACGTTAGACTTAAATTTGTTTTCAAAATATATGAAGCTCTTTAAGTCAATTTTAAATATAGGGATAAGTAATGTATCTATATTGCAACTAGCTCTTGTCCGCGACTTCGTTCGCGTGGATTAGTTACTTTGGGCTAAAGCTAACACGCAGCGAAAACACTCAAAAAGAAAAAATCGATTATGAAACATTCTTCATTGGTGCTCCACTCCTGTTAGTCTTAGCGTGATGATATATAGCCTATAGCCTTCCTCGATAAATGAGCTATCTAATACTGAAATTAATTAGTTAAAATCGGACCAGTAGTTCCTGAGATTAGAACGTTCAACCAAACAAACCCTTCAGCTTTATAATATTAGTATAGATTTGGTTGTTGTAAAAATATCATCATTATTGTAACAGGAATACGTTTAAATAAGCATGGGTATCAGCTCAGTCCACAGTTTCTTTTTTTTTTCTTTTTAACTTTATTTTTGGCAACCAATCTTTTAGATTATTACTGTCATTGTCAAGTAGTTAATAGTATTACAAGTTCTTCTTCTATTCCATTTATGGCAACCAGTCTTCTAGTAGACTATTGCTGCATTGTCAAGTGAGTATCGATATTACAAGTTTCTTGATATAATTTCAATGAATGCCATTTTCGAGTACTTAATAGTATTTCAAGTTCTTCTTCCATTCCATTTTGGCAACCAGTCTTCTAGTAGACCATCACTGCCATTGTCAAGTGAGTATCGATATTACAAGTTTCTTGATATCATTTCAATGAACTAACAAGATGGTGGCCTTCTTGTTAGAACTTTCCATGGAATTTTTGTGGCATCTCAGAATTCATGGTCCGTGGTATTATTTTCCATTCACTTCACTTATGCACAATAAACAAACTATATTACATAAAACACCACCAATTTTACACAACATAGAGTCAAGTAACACAAGATTATGAATAAAAAATAAAATCCACTACATGACAGACCAAGATCCCCTCCACAGTTTCTTGTGCGGTATATATTTATTAATTCCTCAAAACAGACTTCGACAATAGAGTCATTACGTTCCAAAATGAACCAAGTCCAATTTTATTATTTCATATAAGATCTTTATTATTTTTTTTATCAGTTCTTATACACCAGGAATAAAATCCAAATTTAGCTGTTAATAAGATATTGTTTTTCTCATATGATTTACCAATTTAACATGTCATGTATAAAAGTACATTTGAAGATCTTAAATTTTAATTGGTATAATAAACAATCAATTTTTAGCTATAAATGGATATTCTATAAATAATTTTAGGGCACATATTCGTATATCTACATATACCAATATACACAACGAATGTTTGTACGACACAAAAGTCGATATACTATAGCGCTATCTAGTGGCGAATTATAGGAAAATGAGTCGCATAAAGACTTTTTATGAAAAAAAAAATCTCAGGTGTCTCAACTTTAATGGAAAGAAATATAAGTAATTAAATAGATATACCAGGTGAAAGGTTAGACACTCGCAGTATTCTAGGATATGACACTTCATGGTCACATTTAACACTTAGAATTATAATATAAAAACAAATACTAATAAACAACAAAGACAACCTTAGGTAAAATTCGTATTAAGAATTTCAGAAGTATGAATAATAACTTAATAGTTAATAAGCCTAAGTTGAATGACCGGTGATAAAACCTGAGAGCTGCGACCCTGAGATTAAATCTTCGACATTTCTTTTTCTTTTTCGATATTCTAACAACTTTCGATAATAAAAGGGACAATAAACCCTTTTGTTTGTTCAAACTTCGAAAAATTATCCTTTGTTAGTTGGTTGGTCTCACTTTCAATTCACTCTCATTTCATACAACGGTCATTAACATTGTGCTTTAACATAGACGCTTAGAGGATTAAGTATAATTTATATGTTTCTAGATAATTAGGTCAAATATTAAGCACCTATTTTTTAATTGATTTGAACGAGAATCGAATCGTGGTCTTCCAAAATATTGGTACTGTCTAAACATTCACCTGGTATAGCAGCCCATGTTCGATAAAATCGACAATTCCTTAGTACAACACTATGTTTATGAAGCTCCCTATATTTATTATATGTACTAGCTTTACCCACGGCTCCACTCGCGTGTTTCATCAGTCACAGATTATACATCAAAAAATGTCCTAACTAAAAGTACTAGAAAACACAATATACGTTACAATCGTGATTGCATCTTCCAATGTTCACTTGACACGCATCCGTTATCCGTGTATTTCTATATCTAATTATTATTGTTTCAGCGATAGAGGTCGCTACCGGGCAACTTTCCTCACCTAAATACTAGTACTTAAGATACCTATTCAATATTTACTAAATTATATTCTATTAAATAAAATAAAAAAAAGCATATATATCGTCAGATAAGATCGAACAATAAACACTCGAAACATACAGACAGACGTTCCTTTTTAGTATAAACTATAATTAAACGTCTCGGGACGATCGAGAATCATCCTCACTATTACTAGACCACTCTCCTTCGCTGTACTGTCGATCTATTCTTTTCTCCTTTTTTCTCTTCTCCCGAACAACTTCTATATTGTTCTCGTCCTCTGAGGACTCTTCCCTGAAACTGTGCTGAGAGTTCTGGTCTATGTCCTGTAGAACCAAGTCTTTTGTCGGAGAACGTGTTCGTAACTCCTTGAGGGTACTCGTCAAATCTATGTTTAAGAGAGTCGCGTCGTTCCCCTCGTCCGTGTCTTCGTCTCTCCTTCTCTTCTTCCTGCTCTTTGAACTGTGTTTCTTGTCTTTCTTTCGTTTCTTTTTCTTTGAACTGGAACAATAAATAAAACCTAAATCAAACAAAACCGGATTAGGTAGAAAAATTTACTATGAAATCTTAAGTTTGGAAGTTACATTCATATCCAACACAAATTAAATAGGATGTTAAAATTAAACAAAACGTACCTTGTCAAAAATATTATAAATAATTAGGTTGTATAACATGTAAACCTTTGCCTTTGTTGAGTGATAAGGTTTATTGTATCTATGACATTTGGTTAAGGAATCTTTGGCGGAACCCTAAACTGTCACGTAGTGACTTTTTATATTCATAATCTTGAGTTATTTGACTCCCTATTGGTGATATATATATTATTAATTATATAACTCGGTAAAACAGTATGTGAAATGGCTGGGAAAAGAAATACTAACACGGTGTATAAATTCTGTTATCACAAAAACTCTAAATATATAACAGGTGGCCGCCATCTTATTGGAATACTGAATCAGCACATGACTTTGTATCATAATTAATCAAATAATAACCTTAAATAGAGTGGACTAGATGCCAAAGTAGCAAAAAGACACTTGATTAATTTTATTATTGATTCTATTTCTTATAGTGTGTGTAAAAAATTGTATTCTAATAGTTCAGAAATACATTCTAGAAAAGTTCAGTAATTTTATTTAAAACTATCTGTGTGCGCGAATCATCCACATGAAACTTTCTATAAAAATGACTGATGAATAGTCATCTGAATGTATTAAGACTTATCTAGTTCTCTCGTGCTTAAGTCGCGTCGTCATTAAAAGTACAATAACTATTGATAGACCGAACAGATTGTAGTGAAACAAAGGCTAAATGTTACTCGAAGATATGCTTCATGATTTTCTTGAAAAAATTTTACCATGAACGCAGTATTTTAGTAGTGATGCGTAATCAAACACAGACAGACGTTTCTAAGAATGATAGAAATGTATTTTATTACTTATTCCAAGACAGCGGCAACAACTTTATTTTACAAAAATGTAAAAACTACAGACACATTAGATTTACATTCTTATTATATGTATATAATATCGCAATCTCTGATGGAAGTCAGAATCAATTTGTTCACCGCTTGTTGCAATTATCGTAAGACGTTTTTTTCTGTCTATACCAATTTTATTAAAACAATTTCCTTACCTTTCGTCATCCTCATCCTCTGAAGACCTGTAAAATAAAAAGACAAAAGAAATTATGACGTAATTCAATCAAACTATATTAATTAAAATAAATTATAATGAATTAAAAAAATATATAGCCAAGCAGAGTTTTTCTTTATATTTACCTGTACCTTCTCCTTCTACTCTTTCGGTGGTAATCTTCTTCTGTAACAAAGATATTTTATTTAGGACAAGACACAAAAATTAAGGAATATAAAAATAATTCAGCAACAAACGGCCGTATAGTAAAAAAAAAGAAACAAATTGTAGTTTCATCTTTTTTTATTCGACCATGAACAAAATTTTCTGATCTATGGTTTCAAAGAAATCTGTAGAAAACCATCGATTTTTTTCCCCAGACTTTTGCTCATCTTAAAAACGTTTCACAGACATTTTTTTTTATTGATCTAACTATATGCTCTTTTAAGAATTTTAAGAAATTTAATTCATTTCCATTTGAGCTGCTCACTGGCTCTGTACCATGATTTGACGTAGAGTTATCTTCGATCATAGCGAGAAAAACTCCTTTCTGAATTCGATAATTAGTAACTCAAGAAATAATTATCGTACAGGAAATTACTGTAGGGTTGTATAAACATCAAGACATCCCTTATAAGAAGTCAGATTGATGTTTTTCTCTTATTACTTCAGTTTTTCACATTCTACTATATACAATTTCTAATGGAACATTCTAGACTCGATTTACGTGAGTAGTTTTATGAAAACTTGTAATGTTATTAATATTTTTTTTTATATATTAATCTCTTTGTATGGTACCATTTGTATATTAGACTCGCTTTGATTCATATCATTGGTTGAATAAAAAAAAAATAACAAAAATGTGTAATCACCTCGTCTGTCACGATGCCTTCTCTTTTCGCGTCTTCGCCGTTTCTCTTCTTCTTCTGCCTTCTTCCTTCGTAATAACTCCAGTGTATCAACCTGAATCATTAATACAGTTCATATCATACTGGGTGACTGATTAAGTTCTAAATCAATTAAAAAATAGGTGCTTAATATTTGACCTAATTATCTAGAAACATATAAAAATTATAGTCAATCCTCTAAGCTTTGAACAAACAAAAGGGTTTTCTCACCGGTCATTCAACTTTAAATTTGTACCCATAAATTTGACAATTTTAGAAGAAAATTGAACTTAGATTCTCTTTGTTGTTTATTAGTACTTGTTTTTATATTATTATTTTATGTGTTAAATGTGACCATGAACTATCACACGATTGCACGTTGTCATTCTTTAAACAGTCACGGAGTATACGATAGCTAGAGAACGAGGTAGACGTTGTCCCGTCCAATTAATAAAAAAATAATCCTAGAATCATACCACAGCGCCACCTACCGGATCCAATTGCTACTCTAAAAGATTCACGAATCCACTGGAACACAAAAATTTCATCAAAATCGGTCCAACCGTTTACGAGGAGTTTGGGCACATACACACAGACAGATGAATTATATATACAAAGATAGATGGGAGAGGTGGGGGAGGGGGGGGGTTGGACATTTTAAAAAGATTGTACGCGGCAGAGTTAAGTAAGGTATGTGGTACAATTGGAATAGATTAAGCTAGGAATTAGTAATAATGAGGGGAAGTATGTGCATCTGCGGGAATACACCAACAGGTACGTTCACAAGAATATTTTCAACTTGAGGGTTGTATGTAGCCAGGCGGAATTAGAAAAATCTCCACCAGCATGATAAGTTCTTTGTTAAGCCTTTTATATATATAGGACTAGGCTGAGAGAATGAAATTACTTTCTAGTTTCAGCAAGATTGGAGAAGTCTTCAACACATTGGATCAAAAGTAAGGCCAGAATGTTTATACAGAATATAATTTATAAAAGAGGATTGTCTATCGGATAGCACCTACATTTACGTTTAATTATAATTAGGGCAAATCATTTGTAAGTAAGAATACTGAAAGTGACAATACATTCTTGTTAATTTATAAATAAAAAACTTTGAAAAACTGGATTTTGTAAAAGACCGGTATGATCTAGATACTAGAAACTGTAACAAACTGTTCATCCCATGTTTCAGGCTCAGTAAAACCAGTAATAGTGTTAGGTTTTACAAAAAAGTCCCAAAGATAATTACCGATTTGCCGATTTTTTTTTTAGGCAAACGAACAGGTGGGTCACCTGATGTAAGTGATCACCACCGTCCATAGACACTTGCAACACCAGAGGAGTTGCAAGTGCGTTGCCAGCCTGTGTTTGGGGGAGGACTAGGAGAGGGGACGGGGAAGGGGGAAGGGAAGTGGGCCTTCGGCGCTCTCACTGACCGAACGAAACGCAACAATGCGTGCACTGTTACTTCACGTCGGTTTTCTGTGAGAGGGTGGTACTACCCCGAGTGAGCCGACCCATTCATGCTGAAACCAGTAATAGTTTCAGCGTGGCTCTACCACCTACAAAAAGTAAGCAACTGACTGTAAGTAAGATAAGTAGATAAGTAGATAAGTAAGAGAAGTAAGAAGTAAGAGACTGTAAGTTTAAGCGCCACATCAAGCGGGTTTTGATGCCAAAAGAGTATTATAGAGTGAATCAATATGTGAACGATGGTGATGTCTGGAATTCACGTTTCTTTATGCATCCACTAAAATTGACTGTAACGTGTAATTTATTGGGAAATATATATAGGTATGTTAAATTGACGAACCAAATCAAGTTTGTTGCCAGTTCTTCTCGATGACTGGGTTTCTTTGTCCGAACCGGTGGTCGTTTTGCATTCATAAGTGCCTTATTAGGGCCTAAATTGAATAAAGTATGTTGTTCTCTATTTACTGTGGTTACTGACGAGCACTTTGCAACGATACTATAGAACTATTCTAACCATTGCGCTCGCGAGAGAGGTGGTAGGCAGAGTTGCAGCGGAGGGATCGACACCAACTTTCTTCAGGAACTCGGCGGCTCGTCGCCTCCTCTCCTGCTGCTTCACGCGATCCGTTTCCACCTCACCTTCCCCTATAATACCAGCCGACATTTGAATCGTTACGTTTCAAAATGAGTTACATCCAATTTTAATCGTTCATATAACATGTTTAATTTTTAAAGTGAAACTTTTATTACATCGTCTCAAACATTTTCGTCTGTGTGTTGCATGTCGCGTGATGGTCGGCCGCGGAGTAGGTATAAAATGAAAGGCGCTCGTCAGAGCAGCCAGGGCAAATATGGCGGAGTCTATAGTTCGCAGCAGCTGACCGTGTAGTGTATAGACTATTATTAGTTAAATGTCTATAGTGTGAAAAAAAGTTTCACTTTTACCGTGGTTTCATAAAACCACACATTTTTTTTTTAATCTACAGTTTATATATACCTAGAACGAAGTTCAAATTTTGCCGTTCATAAGGTTTTTCGTTTTTTTTATTCTTCATATTTTCCACATACAAAATTTGAAGATCTTGAAAAATAATGTAAAATATTAGGAACGGCTACATTTATATATATAAATATTACACAACAAAATCGCTGTATATGCCTGTCTGTATGTATACTTAATTCTTATAAATGAATTTTAATACGGTTTTCACTATCATTTAGGGAATGTTTTCCGGAAGTCTTACTTCTATAGTAATTAGGGTGAGGCAAAAAAACTAACCTATCGAAGTTATAGGTTAAAATGAATCTATTTACCGAAAGAAAAATGTCTGCGGAAGGCAGAATTTTTAGCTCAATTTTAAAAGGTGTCGGTGAGCATTCAAAGTTTCCCATTTAAATAACACGTAAAAAATCTTTTTTCATTAAAAGTATCATAACTTTTAAACCGTATGAGCTAAAAATTTTTACATCGCAGATTCTTGTAGAGTATAAAATTTCCTAAAAAACTATGTCGATTAGGATTTTTTGAAGCCAAAAATTCGTGTATGTAGAGGTCTTGAAAAAATGAAAAATTCAATATATGCAGTTTTGTGTTTTTTTATTAAAAATATTCAAAGTAAACAAAAAAAACTTAGAAATTTAACTTAGAAACGTCGAAATTTGTCAAAAATAATTATTTTTCACAGTTATTAATTTTCTAATCTAATTAAAATTATTCATATACATTTGTTACTTAATAAAATTCAATTTATTGCAATTAGGATATTGCTGACGTAGCTCTATTACGTGTGTGTTTTACATACATACACGAATTTTTGGCTTCAAAAAAATCGTAATCGACATTGTTTTTTAGGAAATTTTATGCTCTACAAGAATCTGCGATGTAAAAATTTTTAGCTCATACGGATTAAAAGTTATGATACTTTTAATGAAAAAAGATTTTTTTACGTGTTATTTAAATAAGAAACTTTGACTGCTCACCGACACCTTTTAAAATTGAGCTAAAAATTCAGCCTTCCGCAGACATTTTTCTTTCGGTAAATAGGTTCATTTTAACCTATAACTTCGATAGATTCGTTTTTTTGGCTCACCCTAATAGTAATATTATAAAGAGGTAAAGTTTGTGAGTTTGTGACGTTGTAAGGGGTAATCTCATGAACTACTGGTCAGATTTGAAAAATTCTTTCAGTGTTATATAGCTAATTTATCGAGGAAGGTTATAGGCTATTATCATCACGTTAAGACCAATAGGAGCGGAGCACTAATGTAGAATGTTTCAAAATCGGGTTCTAGTTTCCTCTTGAGAGCTTCCGTTGCATGTTAACGGCTAACGTTAGTAACTATTTCACGCGGACGAAATCGCGGGCAGAGGCTAGTATATTATAAACACGAAAGTGAGTATGTTTCTCTGTTGCGCTTACACGCTATAACTACTCAACCGATCGTAACGAAATTTTGCATACACGTTGTCAGGTGAACCTTTCAATCAAAACTACATTAACGCGAGCGAAGCCACGAGCAAAAACTAGCGTTTATATAAAGTAGAGAGAGGTCGATATACTCTAATGAAATCGTAAACGAAGCTTTCGTGCGCTTACATTCGTAGCGTTAGCTAAAATTATGAGATACATAAAAATAATGTGCTACATTCTTCTCCCTACATATTATAAAACAAAGTCCTCTGCCACGTCTGTCTGTCTGTTCGCGATAAAATCAAAAACGACTGAACGGATTTCCATGCGGTTTTCACCAATAGATAAAATGATTCATGAGGAAGGCTTAGTTATATAATTTGTCAAGGTGTTTTTGATTATCAGGGCGAGACAACGTCCGTCGACCTGCTAGTCTATACATATAATAAGAATATAAATCTAACGTGTCCGTACTTTTTCGATTTTCGTGAAAAAAATTGTTGCAGGTGTCTAGGAATAAGTAATAAAATACATTTCAATCGTTTTTAGAAATGTCTGTCTGTCTGTCTGTTTGTATGAACACGCATTACTGCTAAAGTACTGAGTTCACAATGAAACCAAAAAAAAAAAATATTTGTATTACGAGATTTTTATAAAGTTTCGTTGACTTTGACGACGTGCAAGTCTCTAAGTGCCAAAGGTTAAACACTGATAAAGCTACATGTCACATCAATGCGAAGCCGGGGCTTGTCACTAGTTTTTTTATTAAAATCAAAATAACGTACCTCTAGAATCTGATTGTTCTCCAGTCAGATCAATCAACTCGTCGGAATTGTCCACCAAAGATATGATTTCCGTCTCCAACTCCTCTTTAGTATACTTCACTCTCTTCCTTTCTCTTTCACTCTGCTTCTCTCTCTTCTTTTCTCTCTGCTTCTCTCTATCAGGAGTTCTGTCAACGCGCCGCTCTCGACTTTCCGATTTCGATGTATTATACTCTTTTCTCTTATCCCTGTATTTTGTTTTCTCCCTTCTAGGACTTGGGTCTCTTGTTTTCTCTACCTTTCTCTCTTCACGTACGGGAGTTTTCTCTTTTACGATTTCAACTGGCTTTGGTGGAGAATTTTCTGGTTGAATCGACACTAATTCTGGTTTCGGTAACTCCTTTACCTCGGGAATGTTAACTGGAGCGATAGTTTTAGTTAACACAGTATTTACTGGTTCAATAGCTCTTATAATAGGTAAGTCATGTGTCAACTGCCCCTCCATTTTATATACTACAACAGGCGGTATATTATTAAAATCATATGTTCGTTGCACTATCGGTTGAGGTTTAATCTCCTCTTCCGGTTCTATAGGTTTCTCTATTTTCTCTATCTCTGTTTTGTCGTTCTGCTGTTTCTCTACTTCTTTCTCTTCTTGTTTTTCTCCTTGTTTTTCTAAATCCTCATCCGAGCTGGTCTCATACGGTAGAGCGGGCTTCGGGAGAATCGGATCGGGTTCTTTTAATTTCTTTATTGAAAATGAAACAGGCACTGGAAAATTATTTTTTTCATTAGAACATACTTATGTGTGATTAACTAATCGCAAATAGTTTTTAAAAGATATACAGAACGACTGTTTAGTCGTTAGCAATATTTTTACAGGATAATCATTAGTCGATTCTCCTTCTAAAGCGATTAAAAAAAAATAGGTGCTTAATATTTGACCTAATTATCTTGAGAAACGCAAAACTGATATCCACTCAACATCAGGAGATTTACGTAAAAACGAACTGTTGTAATAAATGAATAACGCCCTGCCGAGCAGTCCGGCCCACCTCCCGCATTGTAGTCCGGTGAAGCTGTTAAGACCTTGCTACGTCAATAGCGTAGTCAGTTCGGAAAAAAAAAACCATCTCCCGCACCTCGATTCGCACCCCGGTTCCCATTGTGTGACCGTGCGGCGTTCCCACGATAAGCAGTTACATAATGATTAACCTTGAAAAGGGCCCCTTTAAACTTGTTCATTGTACCTAGGCCTGATCTTTTTACGTTTAAAAGTGTCGATCCCATACTTTTAAAGTTTTGGAACAAACTTTAACCTCTTTTTGTTGTTTATTAGTATATGTTTAGATATTATTATTTTATATGTTAAATGTGACCATGAATTACCACAGGATTGAAGGATGTGACCCTTTAAACATTCACCTGGTATAACTCCTGATTGTGGTAATTAAAAATAAATATAAAACTAATAAAGGCCTTCGTAACCTACAATCCCTACATTTATAATCTTCACCCACTCTCAGGTACATCTGAATAATATATAATTCTACACACATTGAAAACTAAAAACAATAATATAATTTCGTGAATGTAAGCTATTATCCTCATTATGATCATTAACTTATACTAAAAAGCCTAATTTTACAGGTTATATATTTTTAAGGCCTGAACAAAAAATACACAATTACCGAACTGAACAACTATCTGGAATAATATAGAATGATCTACACACATGACACACAAACATATACGTCATTGTAACGAATAATGCAGTGCGATGATGCATTAATACGTGGAATACGCCGAATTGAAATTTTATCCCACTGAATATAAATCCAAGTAAACAGATAAACAAGTCCTAAAAATAGTATACTTCAATACTTAACCCTACCTTTAAATGTTATCTATGTCATAAATTACAATTTTTATTACTTTCTAGAGATTTCCATCCTAAATTTTTAATATACAACATATTCGTGATTTCACAGTGTTATCCTGGGCATTGAAAAGGACTAAAATTATGTCTAAGTAAATCATTGTTTCCAATAATAATGAGACGATTGGACTTTTGTATGTGTATATAGTCCGGTGAAGCTGTTAAGGCCCTTGCTAGATCGAAAATTATATGTACCCATTTTTTTTTACTGACTACTGATTTATATTTCATAATTAACATAACCGTACATTAAACTGAAGGTTTAATATTTGAGTCACAAATATAGAAAAAGCGACAAGGTAAGGCTCTGAACTTATAACATTAGGCAATTGAAAAAAAAAATCATTTAATTTCATCTATCTTAACTTAAAGATGAAAGTAAACTGTTGTGTGTAAAATGTGTATTTTTATATTGCCACTGGGTATTTTGAAAGTGAAATGTCTCCTAAGGTTTACCTGTAAGAGATCGCTCTAAGCAATAAAGCTGCCTAACTGTACACTTATACTGTAAATTGCATCATTTTGTATATTTTTAAGGTAAAGATTTTATTATTTCTTTCTTTCTGTGTGTTATTGTTTGTACTTTAGCTTTGTTCTTTTAATTTTATTACATTCATATGACTGACTGAATTTCTGTATATCATCGAAAATTAGCGCCGAAGTACTACTGTACATGCACATATTTGCTGAATGGATTTGCCAATTGTTAGACTTTTTTTCTTTATTCAAATGTATTGAATTTTTTTTTGTCTAATGTAATTGTATCGTTGTTCTAAGGATAAACTATTTCTTTCATTATTATTATTAAAATATTCACCAGCTATATAAGATGTGTTTGGGTTAATTTAAACTAAACAAAGTTAAGAAAAACATTTAAGATATCGTGTGTTAGTAATTAAAACTGTCAATGAATGACATTTTCTTCTACTAATAAAAATGTCATGTGCATATAAGGGTAAAAGACTGGTACCGGTTCCTATTAGATGAGCGCAGATGTTGGGCATTATTAAAAACTCGGTCAGAAAGTACTATTTGTCGATTTAACATTTTGCTTATGTGTATATATGTACTACTATACTTTGTTTTGTGTAATATTCATGTAGCCTATATATTAATTATATTTTGTATGTATGTGCTGCTAATTTATGTGCAACTCTTTGTCTACTCCATGAAACATATCCATGCAAAGGTTGCGTGGAAGAGATTGCTATCAGCGATAAGGCCATCCTTTGCACTAATCACATAACCTGAAATGTTTAATAGTGTATGTATACATCATTACATAGTATAAAACAAAGTCCCCCTACTGCGTTTGTCTGTCTGTTAGCGATAAACTCAAAAACTACTGAACGTATTTTCAAGCGGTTTTCACCAGTATATAAAGTGATTCATGAGGAACATTTAAGTATAAAAAAAATTGTCATGGATTTATTTATAATCAGGCCCGCTAGTATACAATAAAGATTAAATAAATAAAATAAAATAAAAGCGAATCAAATGTGACATACCGTTCCACTTCTCGCTGTCATCTTTTGCTTTCTTCTTTCCGTTAACAGTGATACCTCTCTTCTCCTGCATCAGTCGTTTGTAATAAGGATAATATATATTATCTTGGTCGAGGAATGTGAACCGCGGATCGTTTTTGGCGCGAACGATGTCCGCAAACTCGTCGCCATTTCGTGCGACGTACGCCGCCATTTTGTCTATCACGATTTGAACGTCTTCCGGTGGTGTCACGATTTCCGGTTTATCTTTGCTGTCCGTTGATGATGCGTCGTCGAAATCTGTTATATATTTCTTATAATTAAGATGATTATAAGTTTTGAACTTGAGCGAATTAGTTTCGCTTGTTTGGTTAACACGATTATTGCATTTTTGCTATTGGATGTAAAACTGAACGAACATACAGCGCCATCTTAGATCATTTTGGAATACTAGTAATAGATGCAAGTATAAAAAAAATTAAATGAGTATAATAAAGTATCAACCTTGGGTACCAGAAATAATAGAGTTCTAAAAATAAACGCATCTCGAATTCTGTCGCCTCTTTCGAATAATGACGAGTCCTTTCTAATTAACAACGTATTAATATAGTGAAAAATGGTTATCCAGTAAAACAAGCGTGGTATAACCCTTATATCATAAGGAACGGATTGCGCGCAATGCGTTCGGGTTATCTGGGATCTAATTAATTTAGTCAGCGTGCTAATAGTTTTTCTGATGGGCACGAAATTTAAAATAATTGAAAATAAAGTATAATCGGGTGGACCAGCTACAAAGATCTTGCGGGACGCAGGTTGAGTGTAGCTGATCCAGTCTGTATTACTTTTACACTTTTTTATTAAACATCTCTAGCGACTCATGATACAATGTTTTTTGTACTTATGCGGTCATTTGGATAATTCTTGGCTGAAGTCAGATCCAGTTGATGGCGCTTATATCGAAATCTTTTCCTCGCATTTTTTATACATATTTTTTTTTATTACCGAAACAAAAAACAAATTCCAATCCCAAATTTTCATCTCGTTAAATAGCTGTTTCCGAGCTGAGGCACAATATCTTATTATTCAATAATTGGAGCTTTAACAGGACGATGTCTATGTCTCTACTATCAGTGATATAAAATTGAATCAGTTTTAGAAGTTAGATAATCCTCACTAATATTATACATTGGAAAGTGAGTTTGATTGTTTTATTACACCATGCTATACTTATCCTTTCTCCGCTTTCCCCTTCCCTAGCCTCCCTTTTCCCTTCCCTACCTATTCTTCCTTTTATCTAGAAAAACGTATAATTTTCGAGGGACACGCCAAACTTACATGAAAGCTGCTGAAAAAACTAGTAAATGTCTTAAATATATTTTTATAACCTCATCTGATATTGTTAAAAATTATCTCACCAAGGAAAATGGTTTGAATACTTAGCGGTATATTATATGTATGTTTATTTTGAGCTCGTTGGTTAAAATTAACTATAGAATTACACATGTACTCACCAGAGCCACCGCTGTCGGAGTCTGTGTTATAATTCTTCATGAGGCTGAGTCCGGTGGACTTCAACGATGTTGCTGGTTGGATTTTCTTCACAGGTTTTGGTTGAGGTTTAATTGGAGCCTGTTGTGTTACTGGCGGTGCTGTATAATGATGGTAATATGCTGCATATTGTTGATAGTGTTGATGGCTGCCTTCAGCCGGCTTTGCCTCTGTATCTGCTGGAAATGAATTGTAAATTTTATTGCACACATCGAAGTTTTAGGGGACAATCATTATAGAAAACAACAGTTCTTGATTCAAATTACCCCAGATAAGTGTTTTTTTAACTAAAGATAATTTTAATATTACTAACAATGTGACACTAAGCTTAATGAGACAATAAACACATGAAAAATAAAGTATGAAGTTGATCATTCAAGTATCATTGTAGGTAGTCACATGATGTAGAACTGGATAGTTGACGGCAGCATCATAAGGACAGGCTATAACCTGAAATCTGCATAGCAATTCCATGTAGATTTAAACAGTCCAGTAATCTAAGCAGGAATGTTCCTCTCTCCTAAGCCTTTTATACCCTTCCACATGGGGTACATTGGAGGGTAGATATGAATATTATTACTTGACTTATTTGATTGTAGACATAGCCTCTGTATATATGAACCCTATGATATGAAATTGAGAAAAACTAACATTAAATAATAGAATAGTTGTTTAAACATACTACCCGCACTGGGATACAAGCTTTATGCCAGAGAACAATAATTATACTTATCTATACTAATATATAAAGCTGAAGAGTTTGTTTGTTTGTTTGGTTGAACATGCTAATATCAGGAAGTACTGGACCGATTTGAAAAAATCTTTCGGTTTTAGATAGCTCATTTACCGAGGCTATATAACATCACGCTAAGACCAATAGGAGTGGAGCGCCAATGAAGAATGTTCTAAAATCGGGCATTTTTTTCGTTTTCATTGCTTTCACTGCGTATTAGCGTTAGTATTATATATGTTGCCATGGTACCTTTCTATTGCAAACATTTTTAAAGTTTATTTTGTGTTTCTATTCAAAATGTTTATTCTACGTTTGTTTTGTTTCCAATTTTTTATTTGTAATCTATTACGTATTATAAAAATAAAGTGTGTATATGTGAAATTAAAATAGCAACTTTTTGGTGAATGGATTTGGCAACAAGTAACAAAAAAATATTTTTTTAAATATTATTGGTATTTTAAATTATTATATTTTGTTTGTTTGTTTCGGGTTATGTCCGAAACGGCTGGACCTATGTTAACGGAAATTTTACTGGCAGATATCCGAAATGATAGCGGTTAACATATTCCATTTTATACTTGAACTGTTACCCGTACATTCGTCCATGTGAAATTTATTAAAAATATGTTGTTTATTGTAAACAAGCGAGTGAGACGTGTGCTTTACTGGACTTCAAGTACATAATTGAAAGTCATATGTTTGTATGTAATTAAAATTATATTATCTTTTTGGTCAATTTGGCGGTCATTTTGATTTTTTTACCGCGCTTGCGTCTACAGAACTCCGTGATTATACCAACGTATAAGAATAACTTAATTATATCGACAATATGGGCATAATCTATCTATAATATAAAATATTTAACACATATTGTTCTGCAATGTATAGCTTAAAATTTTAATTACTTTCTTATATAGTCTAAGTGTGCACCAAGGGTGATATATTGTAGGTTAAAGTTCCAGGTATGTTGCTGATGATAAATCCAATTCCATTCGATACACTGTTATTATTCACATATCTAATGTACACGTTGCATGTTAAAGTAGATGGCATGAGGTCGGACTGTCAAATGTTTTTAAGCATTTCTGTAATGTACACACCTACTCATAAGTTTACATTTTTTAATACATTTTAAAAAAGCGCGTGCGGAGCCGCGGGTCGCAGCTAGTCATATATATAATTGTTCGGTGTGGGTTTTGAACTCCCAACTTTAGGTGTAGTGGCAGTGGCCAAGGATCGCTACCACCACTGCGCTATTAATATTTCCACCACATATAATTGGAAGATTTTACTTTATCTGTACATGGCAGAAAGGATGCGTGCGTGCATGCGTGCGTGCGTACGTACGTACGTACACTCATACGCACTTACGTACTATTTAGTTTGTAAAAAACTTTCTTAACATAGTTTATAATAATTTATCACATTTTATAATTTCATTTTGGCGACTTCATGGATTTTACACGGGTAATTCATTTACTCTTAGCGATGACTTGAAGCTGCTTGAAGTTTTGTACATGGAGTAATGGTGAAACGGTGAATATGTGGACCCAAGTTTTTTTTATGTTATAGGAGGCAAACGAACAGACGGGTCACCTGATATTAAGTGATCACCGCCGTCCATAGACACTAGCAACACCAGGGAAGTGGCAAATGCGTTGCCAGCCTGTCTTTATGGGGAGGGGGGAATGAGGGAGGGGAGGAGGGAGGGAAGAGGGGAGAGGAGTTAGGCTTCCGGCGCTCTTACTGACAGTACGAAACACAACAATGCAAGGGTGTTTCTGTGGGTCGAGTGGTAATACCGGGAGCGAGCCGACCCATTCATGCTGAAACCGGCAATTGCTTCAGAGTGGCTCTACCACCTACATAAAGTAGGGGGTTATAGTAATTGTGCGTACATATGTATGTGTGGGCGCGTGCGTGAGTGCGTGTATGTGCGTGCGTGTGTATGTGTGTGGTGTGTGTGTGTGTGCATATCGAATGAAACTGTTACCTTGTCCAAGGTTATAGAGTACAGGCGGACGTGATATCTCCTTAGAGCGCGGTGGTAGTGGTTCAGTACCGGGCGGAGCGACTTCGCCCGGCGCCAGCTCCGGCGGGTGCACCTCGTCCAGCGTGGCCTCGCCCCTCATCTTCGATATCAGCATCGTGTAGTCGCAGTCCGCCGATGGTTTGTAGTGGATACTTGGTATAGATGGAGCCTGAAATTATAGACAAACTAGCTGATTCCCGCAACTTTATCTGCGTCATTTATGATCTGAATCCATTTGTTTTATATTTGAAAGAGATTAAGCAGCGTTTTCGACGAAAGCTCCCAGGCGGCTTGACTTTTCCCGACACTTCCAACGTTTATCGTTATATTTCAACCAATTTAGAAACAATCTTGACAAATATATACCTAAACCTTCCTTGTGAATCACTCTATCTATTAATGAAAACCGCATGAAAATCCGTTCAGTAACAGACGGACAGACAGACACGGCTGACCCGGCCACGCGTTGCTGTGACTAATTACATATTAAATTTAAATTATGATAAACTATTTGGTATTATGGGGTAATCAGTCTGCCCAAAAACAGTGGGTAAAGAACGGAAAATTAAATTAAAATCCGATAAGAAATTAAAAATTAAAACGTGGCACCATCTATGAGATATCTATAACAGTCGGTCCTACAGTTTCTGTCAACCAACTAATTTAAAATGCCATCTGTTCGAGACTGATGAAACTTATAATTAATAACAATGTCAATAATCTAATTCGTAATCAAAAAATATTGGGGGCCATTGGTCGAAATATAAATTATCCATTGTTCAAATTGTACGAAATTATACATAAATGGCAACTTTCATGAAGATCGGTTAAGTTGTTTGGATGTTCATCAAGAAAAAACATCATGAAAATCATGACCAAAGTGAAAAGAAAATGGCACTGAATATTCTTATATCGATACTAGGGGGCCCGGCAGACGTTGTCCCGCCCTTATTATAAAAAAATCCTGGACAAATTATATACAAAAATGTTCCTCGTGAATCACTTTATCCCCTGTTGAAAACCGCATAAAGATCCGTTCAGTAGTTTTTGAGTTTATCGCGAACAGACAGACAGACAGACAGACGCGGTAAGCGACTTTGTTTTATACTATGTAATGATATAGATTAGGAGATACTTATGTATTCTGGTGTCCCCTAAGAATGTATTTTAACCATTGCTGACTATATAAGAATGACTGTGTTAAACTAAGGAATTGCCATAAAAACCCAGAATAATCATGTATCAGCAACATAATGTCTCTCTCCAGTATTTGTTCCCAGTGTTCTTCTTTAGAAGAATAAATAAATAACGCCGAGAACATTTCTGTACCCATGTCTAAGAAGTACAATTCTGTAGTACATTACTAACACCATAAAGATTAGCCAGCGTTACCATGTAAGCGGTGGAAAACCTCCTTGCGACTGCATTAAAATCATCTTCTTTTCTATGGTTTATACGTATAAATATTGCATATTACACATTTTTTTTTATATCATAGGTGGCAAACGGACATGTGGGTGGGTCACTTGATCTTAAGAGATCACCACCATCCATACACACTTGTAACACCAGGGGAGTCGCAAGTGCGGTGCCAACCTGTCTTGGGGGAGAGGGGGGGGGGAGGTTGACCTCCGGCGCTCTCACTGACCGAACGAAATGCAACAATGCAAGCACTGTTACTTCACGTCGGTTTTCTGTGAGAGGGTGGTACTACCCCGGTCGAGCCGAACCATTCATGCTGAAACCATTAATAGCTTCAGCGTAGCTCTATCACCTACAAATACATGTATTATATGTACTTTCCTGAAGGAATTATCTATACATTAGTGAAAACCGTATACCAATCCGTTCGGAAAGTAATGTACAACCGGAATTGTACTTCTTAGACATGGGTACAGAAATGTCCTTGGTGTCATATATCTTGTAAGGATAAACTTTTTTATCAATTACAAATAATTGAAAAACGATTGCTTACTTGCGATGGTATTTATATAGATATAGTAATTACTCCACTTCAAATTAGATATAGTATATTCATTACATAGTATAAAACAAAGTCCCCTACTGCGTCTGTCTGTTCGCGTTAAACTCAAAAACTACTGAACGGATTTTCAAGCGGTTTTCACCAATGGATAAAGTGATTTATGAGGAACGTTTTGGTATATAATTTGTCAAGAATTTTTTTTATAATCGGGGCAGGACAACGTCCGCCGGTCCTGCTAGTATTAGATAACTACATATTAAATAACAATATCGAGATAATTTCAGACAAAAATCAAGTGTCTCGGAAGTAACAGTAAAAAAAAAGTCCAAATCTATCTAGATATCGTATCGTATCGAGTATCAATCGAAGTTCTTTTTTTTTCTCGAACTGACTACGCTATTGACCTGGCAAGGTCTGAACAGCTTCACCGGACTACTCTATCGAATGTACTACGATTTTTATAAGTAACAAAGCATTTGGAAGCGATAATGGCGTAGTTGATAGCGTGCTCGGACACGTTGATAGCGTCGATGGACGTAGGTTTGAGATTCTGGCAAGCGAATCCGAGCTTTCAGTGAAAGAAAATATCTGGAAGAAACCATAGCGTGGTGTTAGCGGTAGGGGACTTTGTTTTATACTATGTAATGATTTACACAAAATACGTCTAGTCGCTTAGGAGGGGCTCAGTCACATACACACAGACAGAAGAAGAGAAGAATTATCATCATTACTTAGTATAAAACAAATTCCCCTACCGCGTCTATCTGTCTGTCTGTACGCGATAAACTCAAAAACTACTGAACGGATTTTCATGAGGTTTTCACCAGTAGATAAAGTGATTCATGAGGAAGGTTTTGATGTATAATTCGTCAAGGATTTTTTTATAATCAGGGCGGGACAAAGTCTGCCGGGCCTGCTAGTTATACTTATAAAGATAAATTAATTTTATATATCTGTAGCAAAATTATTATAAACAATATGATCATTTGTAATAAATAAATTAATAAGAAACTAGCTACGTCGGCGGCTTCGCTCGCATTTGTATTTATTATTATATTTGCAATAAATACATAGTTGAGTTATAGTGAAATGGATGTTCTGTGAATAATTACCGTGTCTACTTACACATATATCAATTTTCATAAGTACATACTATTTTGTGTAGCGTCATGTAGTAGCGAATTATAATAAAACTAGTCGTACCCGTGACTTCGCTCGCTTTAATGGAATTTTAACCTATTCCTTGGAAACAGTTCTTTTTTCTAGATGAAAAGTAAACAAAAAAAGGTTGAAATTACTTACAGATTCTATGACCGTGGATGCTAAGCTGGGATGTAAGTATTCGTCAGTATCAGGTGGTTTTTCTAAAAAAAAAAGAATTTATATTACATATGCAATTTAAATTTCGTAAGACCCACATCAGGGTTTGAAAAAAAAAAAATAGATGTTTAAAGTTAGAAGAAGGGTTTACCATTAATTACGTGAGCTGAAATATTTCTATCAAAATCTCTTATAAAGAGGTAGACGCGATCAATAATAATGTCAGTTCAATTAATTAATTTCCAAAATATACTTCATTATATACTAAATAATGTGTACACCAGGATAACCGGATTTAAAATAAATATCACACAAATGTTAAATGTTTAAGAAATTAGGGAAGATTATGTCTAAGCCTATTTTTAAATCTACTAAATACTAATACTTCACAAATTTTCTCCTTTCACTTTACAGAAAATAGTATAATATTTGGAAGGATGTAGTATTAACTTTAATAGTGGTATATAGCAAAAAAACATACATACATATGAAATACAATTAATTTTCAAAATTATACAGTAGTGAAGTAACAGAAAAGAGGTCTGACCAAATCTTACTAAACTCATTACACGAGAGATGATTAAAATGAAAAACAACACATGATTTATGGGCGATCCCTACTATTATTATTAGTGTGTCACTATATCCAGTTATATTAATTTACTAGCGGACCGGGCGGACGTTGTCCTGCCTTGAAAACAAAAAAAATCCTAAAAGTCGATCGCAGCGCCACCTGCCGGGTCCAATTGTGAATCTAAACCATTCTCGAATCTCCACGAACACACACAAAAATTTTTATCAAAATCGGTCCAGTCGTTTAGGAGGAGTTCAGTCACATACACACGCACACAAGAAATATATATATTAAGATTGTAAGCATTTGTTTCCAAATCAAGTAATAACTTTTTATTTGGCAAACAATCAACCACAACAACAATATGTATATAAACACTAGCAACTTCGCACGTGTTTTCTATGCCATAATTATCTTCGATTTTATATTTTTTATACTCACAATTATAAAAGAATATATGACTGACCGACTGGAGAAAAATTACGAGGGTATGTGGTCCCCCGGCGCTCTCACTGACCGAACTAAACGCAACAATACAAGCATTGTTACTTCACGTCGGTTTTCTATCAGAGGGTGGTACTACATTGGACAAGCCGACCCATTTATGTTGAAACCAGTAATAGCTCCAGCGAGGCTCTACCACCTACTAACACCTAATAATAATCTACTAGAAGATTGATTGACAAAAATAAAATAAATAAAATTGTGCTTGTGGTAATTATCATTTCAGTAAGTTACCCACCTTCTATAACTTCAGGTTTTATCTCGGGCCATTTGCCAGACTTAACTAGGCCAATGAGTGCACTGTAGTATGGATGGAGTGTTGAGTCTTTATTGAGAAACTGGAACTGAAGATTGTCACACTGCTTGGCCTTGATAAGGATCTCCATCTGAGCGCCTTGCGATGCTATAAACTTGGCTGTCTTCTCTATGATGGCATTTTGTTTTTGGGTTTCAGGCTGTAATTTTTTTTAAACATGTAACCTATTAAGTGTTAATGTTTTCGACTTTTGTTTATTCAAATAATATTGTAGTATTACAAAGTATAAGCGAATATTAACTAATATCTATCTCCCCCTTTTTCACTAACTGACTACGCTATTGACCTGGCAAGGTCTTTACAGCTTCACCGGAATACCTAATATCTATCTATTTTCACGCATTTCAGTACTAACTGTGCGGACACGTCTTTATTACATAGTAGCGGGCCCGGCAGACGTTGTCCCGCCCTGATTATAAAAAAAACCGGGACAAATTATATACCAAAACGTTCCTCGTGAATCACTTTATCCACTGGTGAAAACCGCATAAAGATCCATTCAGTAGTTTTTGAGTTTATCGCGAACAGACAGGCAGACAGACGCGGTAGGGGACTTTGTTTTATACTATGTAATGGTTTTCTTCTCGGAATTTCGTTTGTACTTATATTTTATAATTTTCGAAAGTATTTTTGATGATTTTAAAAAGAAACTATAAATGTTAATTTCGCATAATATACTCCCTAAAACGACTACTGAAATTAGTTGAATATAAAGGAATAAGAATGTTATAAATCTCCATGTTTAGGAAATCCAAATAAAATAGAATCATTTTCCATAGAAACAGTTCCAAATTAATTCCGTTCCATTTCCAATATAGAATGATGACTAATTTGAGTTAATATTATATTTTGAATTTAATAATATACTTACAAACACCATATTGGTCGACATGAGAGCTTTAAATTCAGGCGTCGGTACAAATGGCTCATCAACTTCAACTGGCTGTGCAGCAGGTGAAGGTTCAGCAGGAGCGTCATAGTTGAACCCTACTTGTCCGTAGCCAGCAGCGTGAAGACGTTTAAGCTCCTCCTCTGTAAGGGTTGATTAAAATTAATCCTAGAAATTAAAATACAGTCAAAATCTGTTATAACGACATCAAAGGGACTGATCATATTTAGTCGTAACAACCGGTGATGTTTTCGAGATACAGCATTCAGCCAGGACCTTTGTTCTGGGTCAATATAACCGGTATGCTGTTCTAAATGTTGTCACCATAAAGAGTTTTGACTGTATAAACATAATTTTACACAGACCAAGTATGAATAGCATAAAATACTATGACTACATTTTATGCAATTGATGCTGATGACTTCGCTCAGGTAAATGTCTTTAAAATTTGAAGAGAAAGTAGGCTACCTCTTGTTTTTTATGGAGTTTTATCATTACTACCTTGCGAAAAACTTATTTTATATTAATACTTAATTAATGACCAAATTCGTTACCTTTATACATTTCCTCTTCATCTTCGTTTGTGTGTAGCGCCCTATATCTCTCGTCGTCACAAAGTTGTTCCACATCGAGCTCCGCCTTGGTCAGCTCCACTCTCCAGTCGAAACCGCCGGGGGGTGCCTCGTGTTTCGATAATTCATGAAGAGCGCCTCTTGCATCATACCTGCCACAACAAATGAAGTCAGTGGTGGCATTATAATTTTTTTATATACTCTTTTATTTTGTTTTTAACAGCAACTATATGTGACTATTAGAAGTGTGTCTCTCCCAAAAGTGTGTGGGATGCAGGAAGGAAATATTACCAACCAATAAACTAATGTGGCAAGAATAGATTACCTAGTTAGTGATGACAGACGCATGCCATAACAATTTACATGTTTTTGTCTTTTTTACTGCAATATATAAAAAATAAATCCTTGTAACAAAAATGGAAGAAAATTCCAAGTATGTATTCATTTTGATTAGTTGGAATAACATTTAATATGGTAACAATTCTGGATTGTAATATCGCCAGGATGATGTAATTGCCTTGAAATTACTATATTTTATTAGCCAGTATGATTTTTTACTTTATTATTACATACATTATCTCAATACTAGGTACATTTTACACATCCACATCCCCACTTCCCACAAACCATTAGGAGAGCAACATTTAGAGGGGTCATCCTCAAGACTTTTATAAATAAATATTCTTATAATTATTTGCAATATATTTACATATCCTAATTATGTTTTGTGGAGGTTTTCATTTTTATTATTTTAATTTCAGAGTACATAGAAGAATATAGCATTTAACGAATTTGCATATTGCAACATGCATAAATATGTACTTTTTTATTCAACACAAAAATGGTAAATATATGTGACAGAAAGAATAATGTAAATTACGAAAAATGAGATATTTAGAGGCATTTAAAACATTCAGTGACATTTAAATATTCAACAGTAATTCTTGGGGTAACCGAGAAGTTGCCTAATTGAGATTTGTTTACCTATTTATTGAAATGAAAAGTATATGATATAGGTACATATAGTCATTTCCGTTTCAGAAATATAATTGGAAGAAAGTGACATAAGATAATATGGAAAATCTTAGAAATGTCCAGAAATATTACATTTGATCTACTACAAAAACATAATTACTATTGGTATAAAAAATTATATGCATGATATATATGGGATTTGTTTAAAATGTTAACATTTCATGGATTTGACTACTAAATGCCTATTACAGATGTTGGGTTTTCCTCTGTAAAAGAGATAATAAATTCAATAATGAGACACACACTTACAATGTATCATAATAATATACCCCTTTTCAAGTACACTTGACACAAGGAATTTTAGTTTTGTTAAAAAAAAAAAACTTAGAAAACTATCTTGTTCTTGACACATTCAGCCTAGCTGTATTTAGATCCTCACCATGTGACACAATACCTTTACTAAAATTAATTACAACTACAATACACCAGGTTACTTAGGCTTGTTACATTCTGTGAACAAGATGTGTACACACACTAAGGAAGAATGTTAATCATTACATAGTATAAAATAAAGTCCTCCCTACCGCGTCTGTCTGTCTGTCTGTTGCGAAAACCAAAACACCAACATTCTCGTCCGGAGATTTACAAAATTCATCAACAAGAACAACGCTCCGGCCCCAAGAGAATAAATCAGACCAACTTGAATATATCACTGAAAGTGACATCAAGATGATGGATCCTCAATCTCTTATTGATTGTCTTTATGTTTAGATTGTACTGTGCTTATGCTGTTATTGTTATGCTGCTGTGAAAAAAAATGCATTCTTTTCTCAACATATTCCAGTGCACTTTATTATATCTCACAAATACTAGGGGACTTTTATGTGTACAGAATTGTCAATTAAGTGTGTAACTATGCTATACATGATGCGCAGTTTGGATTCAGACCGGGTCTCTCCACCGAAAGTGCCATATTATCTCTCAAGCATCCTGCTCAGTATTATACATCTAGGAAAACACCCGTTATCGCGTGTTTCTTAGACCTTTCCAAAGTGTTTGACCTCATGTCATATGATTTATTGTGGCAGAAATTGATAAAAGATACCTCAGTGGATATGGAAGTTATATCAATATTATAGTATTGGTATAGCAATCAGACCAACAGTGTTAGATGGGCAGGATCATTATCGAAAAATTATAAGCTGGAGTGTGGAGTGAGGCAGGGTGGCCTGACTTCTCCGCGCCTCTTTAGTTTGTATATAAACCGCTTATCGCTACCTCAATTCTTTATCAGGTTGTTATATACGGGATCCGTTAAAATATTAGTATGCTATGATATGGTGTATGAGCCTTCATCAATCTATGTTACCTACTCACAATTTGTAAGATGCGCGGAGGCACATGGACTCAAATAAATGTTAAGAAGAGTGAGGTACTAGTCTTTAAGGCAGGCACTAAGACCTATCCAATTACACATCAGTTGAAACTGTGCGGATGCCCCTAAAGCAAGTTACTATTTCAAGTATCTGGGCACTGGACCATATTAAAGATAGCCTGGACATTGAGCGTGAGCGCAGGTCGTGGCTGTCCGCTGAACATGTTGCTCCCAATTTCTAAATCTCACTAAGTGAAGGCTACGCTGTTTACAGCGTACTCCAGCATTTAACATCAGCTGTGACAACTACGCAAGGGCAACACGCTCTGCGCGACAAAAATAACGCATTCAATTCTATGGGCTTGCCGCGCTATTCAGCGCCCAGCATGTCCAGGCAATTATGCTTTCACTCCATCACGCAAGCACTCCTCAATATCGTAGGACGTGCCAGCACCAACAGTACCTAAACTGTAGCAGACAGGTGGGACAGCCTCAAACTGGGACATTGCGACGCCCCCTTGCCTAAAAAATATTATTCCATATCATAAATGAAACACAATATTTTCTAAGTGTGTGACACCAAGGCTTTTTTCTCAACTTTTTTTTATTTTCATATGTGTGAAATCAAAATTGATTTACTGATACAACATTTTTGACACTTTTATTGTCACAGCTCCGCAATGCAATAGCTATATATAACATATATCATTACATAGTATAAAACAAAGTCCCCTACCACATCTGTCTGTCTGTCTGTTCGCGATAAACTCAAAAACTACAGAACGGATCTTTATGCGGTTTTCACCAGTGGATAAAGTGATTCACGAGGAACGTTTTGGTATGTAATTTGTCCAGGATTTTTTTATAATCAGGGCGGGACAACATCTGCCGGGCCCGCTAGTGTTATATATAGCTAGGCTGAATGTGATGATAAAAAAAAACCTTCAAAATATAAGAAACATTTTTTTTTATATAATTAAAATACTCAATTATAGCTTACAACATATACTCATAGTTATTATTAATACTGTACTATGCATTCTACAAGTAAAATGTATACAAGCACAGTATATTTAGTAATATTCACCGTGAAGACGTTCTACGAGTGATAACGGCTTGTTATCAATATTTTTAAATACATACTCAATTATTCCGTTTCAATGTATACATACCACCGGATCGCGTCAACGTAACAAAACCTCCTCGACCACCACGAGCGCCCGGAGTCTGGTCAGAGCACCTCCGCCTTTGTGCTTTAATCCTCTGCGAAAATCTTAGAACGCTTCCAATAATTTAACATTTTCTGATAATTTACTATATATTTTAGCGCCATATAAGCAGTCGTATAGTAAAAAACGGGTCGAACCTGTCGATCTTCAACGTTTCGTCCCCCATCCACGGAATGAGGTGTTTGCCTTGGTCAATGTGTAGTGCCCTATCATCCTCTCTGAATAACTTGCACGAGTAGCCGAACACGAATAATTCTTCTTTCTTCTCTTTGTATTCACTTTTTCTCAATATGCCCGACTCACTGTGACTGCTGGTCCACTTAAGAGACATTTTTCATATTATACAGTAAACACAATCACAATAAACATTACAGCATGGAAGCTAACACATTTCCTCGATATAATTTAGAAAAATGGATTTGCAAAATATGGCTTATCTGTGATAGGATCAGTGTTGCCAACTAGATATTTTTATAGAGATGTGTAACACTGCGCTGAGCCGCGCAATTGCGCCAACTCAGTTCACTGCGCTGGATGCGTTAACTCACTTCCTCAAAATGAGTTGGCGCACAGCGCAGGACCGGGATATTCGAATATCATTTTTATAAGCAGCAACTCTGTGAAATGTAAATGGAATTATACCTAGGTAATCTTTACTCTCTAGATTGCACCTTACTTATTTTTCTTCTTCTTTAATTTATGGCGCCGTGTGTAAGCAATACACAATTCCGCCAATGTAATGTAGATACAGAGTGTGCGTTGTCTGTGGCAGATAGTGTCATAAACGAAGGAGACCGATTAAAAAATGAAATTCGAAAACGAAAATAATTAATTTGTGTTCAGACCTGTA
Organism: Antheraea yamamai; assembly: GCA_036509395.1. Classification (NCBI taxonomy): domain Eukaryota; kingdom Metazoa; phylum Arthropoda; class Insecta; order Lepidoptera; family Saturniidae; genus Antheraea; species Antheraea yamamai. Next base: position 4,053,233 of record AP028439.1, on the reverse strand, counting down.
GGATATTGGAACGCTTTAGTAAATAGCGTCCTGGCATTATATAAAATCTAGAATAAGAATGTAACATTGTCATGGTTACCAGTTGTTATTGTGAATTTAATAAATAAAGATGTGAACAGATTTAATTACTGTTATTTATTTTATAATCCAAAGAACCGACAAGACCGAGTTATTGTATGTTTCCTACAAATATACATATAAGCAAATTTAGATACATATTGATTAAGAAATAGATAATCTGATTAAAGTTTGATCTTGTTAATTTTAATAAATAATGACAAGACCTGTAAAATTAAAGGGTTATTATTCACTAATGCTAAGACACACATAGGATAATAGGATGGGGAATATAAGGAGGGATATCGAAAAGGGAGAATCTGTTTCTCGAACAATTAAAGAATATATGATCTGGGGAACCGTCGTCTAGGCCGCATTCACAGAAAGAATGGTCCCTAATCTTTAATATAGACAGATGCACTGGTGTACAAGTATGACCTAGACGAAGACGACAGATGATGGAAGTAACGGTCTTACTTAGATATTGGAATTTAAAAAATCATGGTTTTTGGGGAAATTCGTTTTGGAAAGAACCCTAAGGTTTTCCCTTATATTTTCTGGAAAAAATTCAATCCTTTTGCCATGATTCTAATAATCTAGTTTATCTAAAGAACGTAGATCTTATGTATATAGACTATAATAGTTGAAGGAACCAGATGGGCCAGCACTCTTTGCGCAAGAATCCGCTGACTCATTCCCAGAGATACCGCAATGGC